>CM076675.1:73595878-73980878 GCA_038501925.1 Xenopus petersii | reverse complement strand
AAATGTGTATAGTTTTCATTTTTGACTTTACCTTGCTTTTGTAGAATTGTTTTCAAAGTGTCTGTATCCTAAAGCTCCTTTCCTCTGTGTCTCTCCTTTTAACTTTTTTTTATTTTTATTGTGCCTATACATGGGAAGATATTGGGGTAAATCAGCAACTTGTTGGTCTTTCTGAAGAATATTGTTTTGGATCAGTGGCCAAGGGGCCAATGTTTTATAAGCCCTCCTGCCCCATATTTAATTGCGCAGGTGGTTTGATGGGACAGTTCTGCAGGCAGCATATGTCTTTATTTGAAAGCAGACTCCTTGTAAGAAGCAAATTAAGTTTAATAGTGTTTCAAAAGTGTTGACAGGAATGTATTTTTATGTAGTTTAATTGCTAGCCTATTTATGCATGCTAATTATTGTTTTAATTCATTAGGTTTGACGATTATTACTATTACCCCCCACCTCGTATGCCACCTCCTGGTAGAGGCCGAGGCCGTGGAGGCAGAGGGGGCTATTCCTTTCCTCAAGATTACTATGGATATGAAGATTACTATGATGATTACTATTCATATGACTATCATGACTACCGTGGGGGTTATGATGATCCCTACTATGGCTATGACGATGGCTACCCTGTGCGAGGAAGAGGAGGTAGAGGTGGGAGGGGTGGACCACCACCCCCCAGAGGTAGATCTGTTCCTCCTCAGCGTGGAGGGCGAACAAGCTATGCTCCTAGAGGGTCTCCCATGGGCCCTCCTCGAGGGTCCCGTGGTGGACGTGGAGGGCCCGCTCAGCAACAGCCACGAGGACGGAACCCAAGAGGCATCCGTGGCAGCAGAGGTGGAAACGTTGGTGGTAAAAGAAAGGCAGATGGTTATACCCAGCCAGACTCAAAGCGCCGCCAGACCAACAATCAACAGAACTGGGGGACCCAGCCTATCGCCCAGCAGCCATTGCAGCAAGGTGGTGATTATACTGGTAACTATGGTTACAGTAATGACAACCAGGAGTTTTATCAGGATACTTATGGGCAGCAGTGGAAGTAGGCAAGGGCATATTCTTCAGACAGAACACACATACACACACTCTTAAATATATATTCATATATATATTTCTGTTTCTAGAACTCTGCCTGTATTTTTTTTTATAGGCAGTGTTTCTTCATTCTGCTGTATATACCTTAGTTTTAGCTTTATTGCTCTGTTACAGTTGGTATTCAAATGGAACGCACTGGTAGAGTTACGGTATTTAAAGTATTTCTGAACCTTGTGTTCTGGATATGGGGAATGGGTATTTGAAGAGAGTATTATGAGCATAAGTCAGCAAACGGAGCACATATCCTGTAGTTGGGCTCTTTTCTTTCCCATTCCACCCCTGTGAAAGTTTTGTGTGCTTATATTTAGAGAAGTAATTTTGTGGCGTTGTCTTCTGAACATGGACTGCAAAGTTTTTGTGCTGTTAAGTCAATTTGTTTAAAATCATTTCTTACAACCCCTTCCCAGTTCAGTGTTTTTAGTGGTTTTAGACTTTTTTTTTTTGAGAGGGGTTTTAATGCTGTTGGACAATGTTCAATCATGATTTTGACAGAATGCAGTATTGACAATTTCCCCTTGGATTTGGAGTATCTTCTGCAGGATTAAGCTGTATATAAATTTAAACACTAGTGCTGTCTTAAGTAAAAAATAAAAAAAAATCTAAAAATATTTTAAAGATTCATGTATTAAATGACTGTGCATTTTGGATTCCTAGAACTAGGTGAAGTTGTGTATTTAAATTTTTTTTTTTCATGAAGGCAAAAATATGCCTAACACGTTTGGCTTGGGTAACAAAATCCTTGACCGTTTGTTCTGTGATTGTATTTACAAATTTACTGTTCATGTACAATTTCAATAAAACTCCAGAAAATCCTATTGCAAAAAAATATATATACATGAAGGAAAAAGAATCATTAAAAAAAAACAAAAAAAGCAAAAACGGAGTTGTGATTCTTGCAACAAAACTTACAAAAGTTTGAACTGCATATGTGAGTGATCAAATCTGAAAAAAACTACACTTAAACCATGATATAAAGCTATGAAAGTGGGTTTTAAACTAAACTGTAAAAATCCATTAAACACGGTTGGTTTCCAAATGTTCTTGATGTGCATTTTTTTAGATGTTTTGAAATAAAATTGTATAGAATTTAGATATATATTTATGCATATGACCTCAATCTACAAATTTACTGAGAATGGGTTTTCCATTGATTTAAATTTCTCAATGCTCTGATAATTTCTGTTTTTAATTTCCCCTATGCACACCCACAAATCAAATAATGGTTTAAATGGTCTTAAGGACCAGACTGGGAATATCTAAACAATTAACATTTAGCAAGAATTCAATTTCTTGCTAATTTGGTATAATTTCTGTTAAAAACAAACTGGCTCATAAAACTCCATAAAGGTTTGTCTAATCATTAGGGATGGGCGAATTTGGTACGCCAGTTGTTGACAAAAATTTGCCGCCGGCGAAATGTCGCAGACACCCATTAAAGTCTATGGGCTTCAAAAAACACTTTTTTTTGAAGCCCATAGACTTTAATGGGTGTCTGCGACATTTCGCCGGCGGCAAATTTTTGTCAAAACGGGTCAAATTCGCCCATCCCTGCTAATCATATCTGCTAAACTATCTTAAATATGGTTTCTAACTTTTGCTGTTGATCTGCATCAGCGAGGCTGGCAGAGCAGTTTATTGTAAGTTATTAAGGTATGGCTTTCACGATACTGGATGTAAGCATCTATAACACATTAGACTTTACTTTTTTCCCCAAATACAGTGCTCCACTACTTTGTCTCTTGGTACAGAAATCCTAAATGTACTTTCCAGCATTTTATGGAAAGATCACTTCCCCCATTCTGGTTCTAAAGTATTTTTCTTAGGATTTTAACAGTATTTTGGGTTTCCAAAATAATTTCATCTGTCCACATTTTTATATAATTTAACTTTTTTTTTTTTTTTTTTAACCCATCTCCTTATGAACAATGGTTTGTTTGTTAGATTATGATCACATACTCCAGATTGTGATCAAATAAACAGATTTTGGCAGATGAACCTTTTCTTTCCTTTTATTTTAGAAAACTTAATTTAGCTTCTAGGATTTCAT
This sequence comes from Xenopus petersii, assembly GCA_038501925.1. Lineage (NCBI taxonomy): Eukaryota > Metazoa > Chordata > Amphibia > Anura > Pipidae > Xenopus > Xenopus petersii. The sequence goes on along the minus strand of CM076675.1, from coordinate 73,977,748 downwards.
TTCTAGGGCAATAACAAATATAGTGGTTTCTTGCCCACAGGAGATCTCTGCCCTAATTGATGTCTGAAAATGCCTGCTAATCCAGAAGAATCGGGAATGCTGAATGTAAAACACTTTGCATGCTTTATTCCATCTTAATTGCATTTTCTCACGACTAAACTGGATTACCACATGCAAAGGGGTTTTGCATACAGTGATCACCATTCTTCTGCAGTACAAGGTATTGGCGGACACTTTGTAGCCCACGTGAAAGGCTATCTTCCATGATTGACAAGCCAATACATCTGTCACTGCCCTGATGTCACAACTAGATTCTGAAATTCTGCTATCTTAGCTTTAAATATAGGAAACCACAAATCATAAACTTTCAAGCTTGGCAAATAGTATTTGTCATTTTGAAATTTCCATGACTAATTTCTTCTGTGCGATGGGGGTGGGAGCAACAAAAAACTAAAGCTAATAATTTAAATGTATCTAACCATTGCATACAAATTAATTGCTTCTGGAAAAATGAGCCTTGTGTGAAACTGAACTTGTTTGCCAGTTTGATTTTGTGAAGTTTGCCATCTAATAAAATGTTATGATGACAAAATACAAAAAATAATTTTACAGCCTGCATTTACACATTTCTACATAATAGTAATCTGCAAATTGTGTTCCTGAATGGATTTGCCTGACCTTTTCTTGAAACAAGGCTTTTGTGGGGCATGGTAGCGAGAACCTATTCTCACAACTTCATGAATCTATTTAAATCTATTTGATCACTCATTTACAGCAGTGTTTAGAAAATATTTCTGACTGTATTATATGTATGGAAAATCAATTCATATTCCAAACAGGTCTGAGCAGAGGATACAAGTCAGTTCAAAGACCTCAATAACTTTACTGACCGTGGATTTCTATTACCATTGGTTTCAGCATCTACTTCAAGAATGTTCCTCCAAATTTCAGCCGTACAATTCATTTTGTAAAGAAAAGTATTTTTGTTTACCAAAATGTGTTTCAAAACGTGAACTCATTAATGATGAAATTGTTTACACAGCATTAAAGTGAAATTTAAATTGTGACTGATCTAATCTTTGTGGAAATTAATTGTCCATCTTCTGAAGCAATTTTCACATGCAGTATTTTTAGTAAGTGGTCAAAAAAAAATTCTGCTTAGACTAGCTTTTTTTTTTTTTTTTAATTTGTTTATTTTTTTTTGCTGGTCTCTTCATTCAACACTTGGTTCTCTCAAAACTTTGCAATGATTTTAGCAGACAGATTGTATTCCTGTAAAAAAAGTATTGCATATATTAGGGGCATTCAGTTTGAGCGATTCTTGTTTAACAGTGTCATTTTGTACTGAGGTGGTTAAGTAAATGAATTGTGTGATTGAGGTCAAAGCACAAGAAAATTTGAAAATGCAGTTTTAAGTTCTGTCCATTTGTTTTGCTTGGAATCAAGTTAATTAAGAAATGTTTTCTCTTTGAATTAAGAAATATTAACTTTTTATCAGCCTTGCTAGAGCATAAACAAAATATGTGAATATTTAAAAGAGAAGGGAAGTTACCAAAGCAGTTTATCACCAATAGAGTAGCCACAATAGTGCAAGCTAGAACACAATTTATTCTGTAGAATACTTAACCATAAAGTATTCTGTGAAATACTTTACCATACGCCTCTAAGTTATCTGTTCAGGATAGCAGCTGCCATATTGGCTTGGTGTGAAATTACTTTCTGCCGGAGTCTCTCCCTGCTCACTTATAGCTTTGGGCTTAGATTGCAGCAGGGAGGGGAGAAGGAAGAGCGAGAGAGGAGCAACTGAGCATGCTCAAGCCCATGCCCTGGAGGTTTAAGCAGAAAGAAGGAAGTCTGATACAGATGCCCATGTGTACACAATAGAAGGAAAGAAAATGTTGTTTATTTTGACAGAGGACTCAGAGCAGAATTACTTTGAGGGATTACTGGTGTATTTACATAGACCTTTCTGATAAATCTTACTCCGTTTTAACCTTCTCCTTTAAGGCTGCATTCTTAAATATTTATTTAGGGTAGCATCAGTTTCCCTGTTTAGCTCAAGAAAATAAAACACTTGCCCATTGTTTCAATCAAAATATTCATGTTCAGCACACGCATCATTCATTAAGCTCAACTTTGAATAAAAATATATTTTATTGGGATTGTTACCCCTTTATTTAGAATACCACAGCCCAAATCTATTAAAGGGATACTGTCATGGGAAAAACATTTTTTTCAAAATGAATCAGTTAATAGTGCTGCTCCAGAATTTTGCACTGAAATCCATTTCTGAAAAGAGCAAACAGATTTTTTTTATATTCAATTTTGAAATCTGACATGGGGCTAGACATATTGTCAATTTCCCAGCTGCCCCAAGTCATGTGACTTGTGCTCTGATAAACTTCACTCTTTTTAATGCTGTACTGCAAGTTGGAGTGATATCACCCCCAGCAGCCAAACAAAAAAACAATGGGAAGGTAACCAGATAACGACTCCCTAACACAAGATAACAGCTGCCTGGTAGATATAAGAACAACACTCGATAGTAAAAACCCATGTCTCACTGAGACACATTCAGTTACATTGAGAAGGAAATACGGCAGCCTGCCAGAAAGCATTTCTCTCCTAAAGTGCAGGCACAAGTCACATGACCAGGGGCAGCTGGGAAATTGACAAAAAGTCTAGCCCCATGTCAGATTTCAAAATTGAATATAAAAAGATCTGTTTGCTCTTTTGAGAAATGGATTTCAGTGCAGAATTCTGCTGGAGTAGCACTATTAACTGATGCGTTTTGAAAAAAACACCTCACTAAAAATAAAGAAAAGGAGGAGCGCCACAAAGTATAAAACACTTCTTTATAATAAAGCTTAAAGTATTGCACTTGCAAATCAATCCTTGTCAATGTAGAGTACACTACAACTATTATTAATCTCTTGCAGATTAGAGCAGTGGGATTTTTGCTTGGATCATTGGCAGAATATTGTCATGTTTGTGTTTTGTTCTGCCTGGGTTATTCAAATTCTGGGATTTTCGTTTTTAACAGTGCAGTCCTGATTGTGGCTTCTACAGAACGTGTTTTTTAATTTTAAAGTTGAGATGAGTTTAACTGCAAGGCATTGTATAACACAGTAATGTAGAAAAGACAGCATTGGCACTTAAATGCCACCCCTAATTGTTTGTTGTTCAGCCTGTAGAATGATTTTTTTTTTTAATCAAATACCTATGTAATCTCCATCTTTGTCTTTATGAGTCTGCAGGTGCAATTCTAGAAAGTCCTAGATTAAGTTGTTTTTCTCAGTTCTGTAATATAGTTCTACATGACAGCAGTGTCAAACAGCTAAGGTTTTGTGTGAGCTTATGATGTTGTGTTAATGAGTTAAGGTGTTGACGATATGACCTTGGTTTTGTTTAGAGGTGGTGTTGCTCCTACTAGAATTTCAAGTAATATCTGTTTTTTTTATGCTCCTATTTTGTTCAGGTTGGTCGATATCTAAGAATGGTGTTAAGTTGTAACTCTACTTACAACATAGTAGGTTACATACATTACAATATGCAACCACACCTTATGAATGTGCCTTAAATAAATTTGTAATTATCTACATCTCCTGTTAAATTAACTGAACCTATGTTGCTGCAGAATATTTCAAACTATACTTAGGCAGTTTGAGTCATTAGGCTGCTGCTGTTTTGATCCACAGATTGACTTAATTTTCATGTCTTTTTGTACATCTGCTTGTAAAAATGGAAGGCAGCTGCCATGTGCATGTTTTCTGAAGCAAGCATTGTATTGAACTAGCACAGGACTGTCCAACTGGCGGCCCGTGACCCCCCCCCCAGTGTGGCCCTCCACATGAGTCGGCCTGATGTGATTTCTTACTTTGTGTAATCTTTAAAAGGTTTCCGAACGAAGATTCCCTGGCCCCAGCATTGTTTATACTTCAAATTTAGTAATCCCCCTGCATTTTTCATACCTCAGACTCGGACTGAAAGTGCTCAGATTGTTCATCTGTTCACACCTCAGGCAAACTGTTGGAGGGGCAATTGCATTGTGTCCTGTATGTAGCACAGTAGAAACTGTTCATCTAAGGCTAGGGCCACACTAGGCGATAGCGCCGCGATTTGACTCGCGGCGACTTTTCGCCACGACTTTTAATCCGCAATCGCTGGGGAAACTTTTGCGCTGGCGTCTATGGGGAATCGCGGCGTAAAAACACACACGGCGATCTTTTTCTACTGTCGCTCGAAATTGCCTCGCTAGGCGATTTCGAGCGACAATAGAAAAAAGATCGGCGCTATCGCCTAGTGTGGCCTTAGCCTTAGAGTGGTCTAGACAGGTTTCCCCGTCTCCTGCTCTATTCTGCCTGTGCTATGCTCCTCACACTCTGGCTGCCATATTCTTCCTGTGTTTGCCATACTTTGCCTGCCAAATGCTCACTGTGTGTGCGCCATACTCTGCCTGTGTGTGTGCGTGCGCCATACTCTGCCTGCCTAATGCTCTCTGTGTGCCATACTCTGCCTACCCTATGTTCTCTGTGCGCCATACTCTTTGTTCTCTGTGTGCCTGACCGTTGCTCCCTGTGTGTATGCTCACTGTCTGTCTGCACGCCATACTCTGCCTGCCCTATGCTCACTGTGTGTGTGTGTGTGTGCACGCGCCATACTCTGCCTGCTGTTTGCTCTGCCTGCCCTATGCTCTCTGTTCACCATACTTTGCCTGCCCTACGTGCCATTCTCTTGAAATAACAGGGGTGTGTGGTTTAAAATGGGTAGTGTTAAACACTGGCTTCCATTATTGGCCCTTGGTACCACAGAAGTTGGACAGCACTGAGCTATCACACTTTTGGTTGAGCACCAGTTCTTTGAAAAGTGTATTCAAGCTCTCCTAATACTTTAATGTTCCTTTGCCCTTATCCCCTTGTCTATTAGTGTAGGCATTGGCAGTGCTTTTTATTACTTTATGGCTTAGGTAAACTTTGTATTCCAATATTTGGTCTCGTATTTAGATTTGAACAAAGTTATAGGTGCATAAAATATGTTCTGGAACATCCATGTAGCATTCACCTCAAATATTAACTTGATTTATTTTTAATCTTGGATGCAATGTTTGGGAGTTGCTGCCTTAGGGCAATTTTGTCCCTGCAAATGTTATTTGCTCGTTGTGTGAGGCACAAAGTGCTTGAAATCACCTCCTACTTGGGCGCACACGCAAATGCTCCGAATCACGCTGTCCCATTGCCTTTAGATTGTAATTGGCAATATTCGAGTTTTGTTACATTTTATAACTTACTTTCTAAACCTGTATTTAATTCAATATACTCATTTCAAGCAGTGCATAATCTTTCTCCACTTTATATGGAAAGAGGAAGTAATCATGAATTACTTTCAAGCGGATTTTCAGCCAAAACTTTTTCCATAATGAAATGTAATTGCAGTTGAAAGGTAAATTTCTGTATCCCTTTGTGTTTCATGTTCCAATCAGCTGACCTTTGCAGAGTCTATAAACAGCCAGACAGTGCTTTCAATTGCATTTACATTCAAGACAATCCAATTAAAGTACAATATCAGGTGTCTTATTAAAAAGCACAAAACTGGAATAAGATTTCTTTTTTTCTCCATTGGTTGGATCACTTGAGTACAGCATACATGTAAAATATCTATGCAGACTGCCTCCATTCCTAAGAAAATATCAATAAATGGAATGCTTTGGTGAACGGAATAAAGCACATAAAAAGTATTTTGCCTAAAAGCAATGTATTTAATTCTGTAAACGTGTAGCTTTAGGGATTAATATTTACTTTAATTCTGGGAGTTGTGTAGTCACTTTTTCTATATTTCCAGTTACTCAAAAACCAGTCTTTCTTTTCCTACCATGATTATGGCTCTGCAGTGCTTCAAAATATGTTTGCTTGATCATTACTAAGCTCTTGGAATCCATGTTGTTTCCAAACAATCCCATTGAGTTTATTTTAGGTTTCCAAGGATTTTTTTGTAGACTAGGTATGAAGATCAAAATTATGGAACAATCCCTTATCTGGAAAAACCCCTGGTCCCATGCATAATATATCACATCTGTATTTATGATTTATATAGCAATATTAATGGTTGCTTGGAGCATCTCTTTAAAATGTGTAACCTGCTGGACAAGAGATTCAACGTTCAAGAATGTAACGAATGATTTTGTCTGTTTTGTCCTGATTTCTTACCAAGACTTGGATGCTCCAGCATATTCAAGTACTGCAAATATGGACAATATATTGTTTCCTATGCAGATATCCATAAAGTGGGATATTAAATATGTCTAATAACTGCTTCCTTTTACCTGACTATCAGGAGAAGCTGCTCTGTCCTGACATGTTTCGAATGGGGATCTGCTACATTTTCATTGATGATAAACACCCAATTTTGGTAAGATTTTTTTTTTTTTTTTTAATTTGTAATATATTTTCTCATCTCCGCCTTTTTAACTAGTAATTCATTTTACTTTGCTCCACAGTTCAAGGTGTGAGAGGCCACATTTCATGGAGACACCTTAAGGTTTGGTAGCCTGCAGACATCAGGGCTGTGCACAGTGTCCCACTAGAAGTGGCTGGCCAGGCGGAATCGATCAGATGACCACTACAAACGCTGCTTGAGAAACCTTTCTCCTAATACACTATACACATACATTATACATAGTATAGTATAATGTATATTATAAATTAATCAAAATCTATTTATCCTAGTCAGTTGAAACCTGTAATTGTGCAGAAAAAGCATAGTAAAAGGGACAGTATATGCCTCAAAACATATTTGCTAAAATTAACGCAATCAAAAGGACTCCAACCAGGGCAATATGGTCAGAGCTCCATATCTATCTTTCAACAAACACACCCCACTATCTAAAAGCAGCCTTTGAGCAGCTCATTCTCAGGTGCTTCTTACTTGACTGCCAATTGGCTTGATTAGCTCCTCTGATGTTCTGTTGGATCAGAAAGTGAAACTGGCTTCATATTCGTGATGTGCGGACTGGCCCGATACCCGCAGGTTGGGGCTGACCACGCACTCCTCTCTGCGGGTGCAGATTGAGTTTTCCTCCAGCTCTCCCCGCCCGCCATTTTGCAGTGCTGACTTCTGGGTTCTTTTATAGACGCTGCGCCTGCTCGCTCCGCCCCTTTTGTGACGGTGGTGTGCGCGCCTCTATAAAAGGAAGTCAGGCTAGGGTCGGGAAAAACCCGAAACTCACATCACTTCATATTCTTGATTATTGCCAGAAATAATAGACCACAGATAGTTTTTACCTATTGTTCATTGAGCTCAAGTTGAAAAGGGGGTGTATACTGTCACAATTTGTCTAGCTGCAATAAGGCATTTTTAGTTCAATACAAAGGTCATTTTTACAATAATTGTAACTTATTTTGCACAACTTCTCTTGCGTAAATATACCCATGCAGAGCAACAATACATTATATTTAAAAGCATGCACACCCCTTTCATTTTTGATGTATTGGTCCTTTAGTGCAACAGTCTGCACCCACAGCTAAACCAGTGCAGTCTTCTCAGATAAATCGGCAGCACTTCTCTGTGACCAGCAATGATCAGCAGTTCTGGTTTTTCAGAAAAGTGAGAGATGTTACTTGAATTTGTTTAGCATACTGCTGTGGCACCACTTACACTGGCCAAATGCTCTGGTGCAACAGTCATATGAAAAAGTTTGGGAACCCCTCTTAATTCTTTGGAGTTTTGTTAAGCATTGGCTGAGCTTTTAAGGTAGCAACTTCCTTTTAATACATAACATGCCTTTTGAAAACTAGTATTTCAGCAGTGGCTGTTTATTGGATTAACAGGCAATATGCAACATAACAAAATTAGACAGGTGCATAAATATAGACACCCCAACAGAGCTATTACATCAATACTTAGTTGAGCCTCCTTTTGCAAATGATGATTTTTGCAGCATGATGAAACCTCCACCAAATTTGACAGTAGGTAGGCATTCTTCTTGGAATGCGGTGTTCTTCCGCCATGCGAAACACTTTTTGTTATGACCAAATAACTAAATTTTTTGTCTCATCAGTCGAAAGCACTTTGTTCTAAAATGACTGTGGCTTGTCTAAATGAGCTTTTACATACAAAAAGCGACTGACTGTGGCGCTAGTGCAGAAAGGGCTTTTTTTTTTCTCATCACCCTGCCATACAGATGTTCTTTGTGCAAACTGCGCTGAATTGTAGAATGATGTACAGATACACCATCTGCAGCAAGATGTTCTTGCAGGTCTTGGAGGTGATCTTTGGGTTGTCTGTAACCATTCTCACAATCCTACGCATATGCCGCTCCTTTATTTTTTTACCATGATACTGAACAATCTTTGTTTTCAGATCTTTTGAGAGTTGCTTTGAGGATCCCGTGCTGTCACTCTTCAGAGGGGTCAAACAGAAGCACAACTTGCAATTGGCCATCTTAAATACATTTTCTCATGATTGGACACACCGGCCTATGAAGTTTAAGGCTTAACTAGCTAATCCAACCAATTTGGTGTTGCCAATAATCCGTATTGAGCAGTTACATGCATTCAAATTAGCAAAATTACAATGCTACCCAAATTTTTGCACACTCCATTTTTTTCACATTTGATTCAATCATATTGAATACTGCTTCACTAAAAATCTTTGTTCAGAAAACACCCCAGTACTCTGATGTTCTTGGGAAATGAGACATACCACTGTTATCTATTTTTTATTGAAAGTGGAGTCACTTATTATACAGGCTGAGTGGGGTTCCCAAACTTTTTCATATGACTGTATTTTGATTAGACCTTAAACACCAGAGTAGCTGATTCATACTATGAGAAATTCCCCTTGCTGTACCTTGTCTACTAATATGGTAATTTTAGGAGATGTTTGGCCACCACTTGCTTTATAACCTTGTTTCACAATGGAGAAAGAATGCTAACATTCTTGCTTGGCTTCTAGACTGCAGAAATTGTAGAAAATCTTCGACTACTGCTGTGATATGATTATATTAAAAAGGGCCATCTAGCATTAACATGCAGAACTAGAAACACTGAGGGACATTTATCAATATTAGAATTCATGTGAATTTTTTGTTAACTCACGTGAATTTTATTTTACTCGAAATCGAATATTTGATTTTTTATATATATCATAACATTATCTTTTCATGCTATTTTTAATTTTGCCATAAAATAATTTGCACAATGGTTTTACATTTCCCGTATGAGCCCCCATGTTCCTGAGGGGCAGCCATATTTGTGCAGCAGTAGTCAGTTAGCATTAGACCGATAACTGACAGGTTGAATTAGGAACTTCAAGTAACACAAAAGCAGACCTATTGGCAAATAATTATCAACATGACCTATGGGTAACTCTATATACTTTTATGTATGTAATATTTTCGCGAGTAATGTTTGTCGGTATCCCTTTAAAAGAAACAACACAACTTACCCACTCACCGATGCTGGCAATAGTCTGAATTATAGTTATGAATAGGTTTATGACGCCTATAGGGCACCTAAATCTCTATAGCTATAAATACATTTCATTGCACAAGTGTTCCTTAATCCTTTACTCAGCAAATGCATATTAAGTTGCAAATTCAGCATAAGACACAAAGCAAAGAAAATTATGTATTTTTTAAAGGAGTACATGCAGAGCATTTTGGGATTCGATTAAAAAAAAAAGTTTGTAGTAATTTAAAGGATATGTACCTGGAAACCTCTTACCCAGAAATTGACTAATTGTAGTAAGTAATCTGTAGTATCTTTTAAGCAAATGTTTTTAAGATTACTCTTGGATATGAAATTGACTCCCAGAATAAGTGTGCTCAAAAAACCTAAAATGCTGGGTTAAATAAAAGTTTATAACCAATACCAATGTTTATAGAATGCTAGGTAGTTTATCTTATGTATACTTCAGCCTGCATGAATTCATTGACCCGGCCAGCCAGTGCCTGCTTTAGTTCAGAACAATCTCCCCTCCTCTAAGTTCTGTAAGTTTCAGAGAAGCAGCACGTGTAGTTGTCACAGAGGTATGCTTTAGTCAGGAACGGACAGATAAATTAACCCAAAGTATCATCATTTTGAAGTAATGCTGCTGCCAGCCAGGTTGAGGAAATCATACAGGTTGAAGTCCGTGCTCATGGAGAGAAGGAGCGTTGGAGCACAGAAGATCACAGTTTTTATGAACAGTATACAGATTTTTTTTTTTAATTAAAGCAAATTGAATATAGACTTGTATTTAGGCAATGAAACTGTAAAAAATATATTTACTTTTTTGACTTTACATCCCCTTTAAACTACCCGGTGTAACCAATTCAGGGAGAAAAGGGGAAAATTTCATAACTCTCCCAGATTGTTTAAATGCCCAACTTAAGTTTTCTGCCTGCCTCATATTTCTCACTCTAGTTAGTTAACATACAGTTGAATTCTGAATGTATAATAGTTTTAGGACAGGTTTAGTTGATTACCTTAAAGAGGATCGGTCACCTAGACCTAAAAAGCCATATCATAAAAGTCCTTTACAAATGAAATCGAAATTATTTTGTTTATTAACACAGCCAAGCCTGTTATAAACTTAAGACTGGAAAAGAATTGATAGATTTAAAAAGAAAAAAAAAAGTTTGTTTCTGAAACATGAATCCAAATTGAAGTTGCTTTTACTACGTTCTCGGTTTCATTCTGCAACTTCTGTCAAACTCAAAATCTAGCTATGACTTATTCTGTGATGGGGGCAGGGGTCATGGTACAATAAATATATTAATACAGAGGGGGTATAAAATTATTAAGAAATATGACTATGAAAGTAACTTGAGAAGCTGTCTCTGCTTTTAACTTGAGGTAATATAAGTGTTAGGAAAAATATTGTCAAAATGCCTATTATAATATTTCAAGTTGACAAATATTCAGCTTATAACTGCTTCTTACTGGCCATGTGGTTCATATGCAGGCCTGTTGCTCTCTTCTACCCTTCAGGACTAATATTAGCCTTTGCTGTTTTATCATATTTGTGTATATAAATATGTACATATTTCTTGAAAACAACAATTTGGTGTGAAACATTATGGGGCAAATTCACTAAGATTCGCCAGGCGTATTTCGCCAGTGCTACGTAAATTCACTAAAATGCGAAGTTGCGCTCAGGGAGGCGAACGGTAGCGAAGTTGCACTAGCGTTAATTTGTCAAGCAAAGCGAAGTTACGCTAGAGATGCCTAATTTGCATATGGTGCCAAGTTAAAGTACAATGGACGTATGTGTAGCACAAAATACACTACACAAGCCTGGGAAAGCTTCATAAAATAAAATGGTGTTTTATTGCCCTACACGTGTGCCCACTGTATAGTTTAGGTGCCATATGTTTGGGAAGGAGGGTACCCCCAAAAAAAGTACAATCTTTTTCAGCCTATCACCCTTAAAAAAGGAAAAGACGCCAGAGTTTTTTTTTTTTGTCAACTTTTTTTTGAAGCAAGCCCTATCTACTCTATTGCACTTCGCCTGGTCTCAGTTGTCGAAGGCAAGTCTGGCGCAAGAGTTAACGTTCATGAAAATCCGCAAGTTAGGGAATAAGCGTAGTTACGTCCCTTCGCCATAGCGCAACTTCGCCTGGAGTAAGGGTGTGAACTAGCGCTAGAGTGGGTCCACTTCGATAGCGAATTTACGCCAGCGCCCGTTAGTAAATCTGCGAAGTAATGAAATGACGTCACGCTGGCGAATTTGCGCTAGCAGTAGCTACTTCGCGCTTTAGTGAATTTGCCCCTAAGACTCTCTCTCTCTCTCTTCCCCTCCCCCCTTCTCCTTCCATATTGGTAGGCAAGTTGCCATGATCACAAAAATGGCATTAAATGGGGCTTTCCTTTTATTTTGTTTCACACAAGAAAATTTGGACTGGATGCTTTTTCTTCACAAGGCAACACAAAATATATTTGTCTTACATCTGAGATTCACCCCACAACCTTATACACAATATCAGCTCGTTAACCATAATTCATCATCCAACATCAACTTCTTTCCCAATCACATAACTTGGCTATATTCCACCTCTTCACTGACCATGCTCTCTCCAGGTATCTACTCTTTCCCGCACACAGAGAATAGTTTCACACGTTCCATGCAAAAACCAGCATTAGCTTCAACACCTACTATGATTTAGACATGTACCATTAAATTAACCAGCTAGGAGTCAACATTAACCACTTTTCTGCCAGAAACCTTAGGCTCTCATACACCAAAACATGTAACCTAGGAAAATAGAATAATTGTAAAGCTGAGTTAATAATTTGGGGAAATAGTATGAAGAACTGCTAAGGCATAGAGCTGCATGGAGGCAGTGGCCAGCAGACTTGTTCAGGCAGCATCGGAGACATGTTTCCTTGAAAGTGTAGGCCAGCTGGGAATCCAAGAAAGTTGTTAATAAAGATTGAATAATTGGATAACTAGTAGGGTAGACTTAAAAGTTTTAAAAAAGATTTGGCATGAATTAGATGGGGACAGAAAGAAATGAAAACTTTTTATTATTAGGGGGAAGATTTATTATGTGGTGTAAACAAATGGCAGAATAACTTGCCACACATTGCTAGGCATCGCTGTGTAAACAGTGGCGTATTTTTTTTTTTTTTTTAACACTATTTCTCTTTGAGCAACATCTGCCGGAACTTGATTACAGTGGTCAGAAGAAGTGTAAAATAACAGCAGCAAATCTGGCATTCACATGGTGTAAAATAAACACACCTTGATATATTACCTTATATATACCTTTATTTTTTTACACAGCATAATAAATCGTCCCCTCAATGTTGTGCAAACTGATTGCCAATCAAGGTCAAACTAGACTTTTGTGGTTTAGTATTCTGATGAAAGCATAGAAACTGGGGATGCACCAAATCCGCTATTTTAGGATTCGAACAATCCTTTATGAAATAAGCAGCTGTATACTGAACCATAATCTGCATATGTAAATTTGGGAAACTAACACAAGCTTTTTACTTGTATGTGTGACACAGTCACATGATTTTTGGATGGGGTTCAGCCAGACACTTGGATTTGGCTGAATTGGAATCCTTCTGAAAAAGGCAGAATCTTAGCTGAATCCTAGATTCGATGCATCCCCAATAGAAACCAATGAGCTGCCTGTACCTCATGTAGACTTGCCTTCTGGAAATCCCTAACCATTTTTCTGTTTTATATCTGGGGCTCATTTTGGGAGAATGGTATAACGGATCTGTAGGCACTGAGAAGGAATGAACTGACCATTTCTTTCCTTGTTTATAATATATTTTAGATACCTATGAAAAAGAGAGGTGAGTATGTTGAAATATACATTTCCATGTATAGGTTAAAAATTAAAAGTTCACCTATTCACCACATGGCAATCTTCTTAATGTTCTAGGAAAGAATAGTTTTACTCAGTGAAGTCTAAAGAATCACATGGAAGCCAGCTGGTAAATATGATTTGTATCTGGGAGAACAAAGATATTCAGTGCTTTCTGTCTTTTAATGTGTTTACTTCTCATGAGTGATTCAGTACAAAAATGAAGCATTACCTATTCCATGTTTTGTACATTACAGGTCATGTAACTCCTTATTTCTCTGAGGGATCTTAAAGTGCTAAAGGTAAGTGCATCTGCCTGAGTTGAGGAAGATGAAATAAAGTTTCCATACATCATATTTTAAACACCACTTAAAGTGTACTCCTTTATGAAGCAAGAGCAAGGTGCATAATTCAAATGCTATACAATGCAGCTTTATTTAGCAGAATGGCAGAATATACCTTTGAGCAGGGGTCCCCAACCTTTTTTACCCATAAGCCACATTCAAATATAAAAATAGTTGGGGAGCAACACAAACATGAAAAAGTCACTTGGAATGCCAAATAAGGGCTGTGATTGGCTATTTGGTAGCCCTATGTGGACTGGCAGCCTACAGGAGGCTCTACTTGGCACTATACTTAGTTTTTATCCAATTAAAACTTGCTTTCACGTTTGGAATTCAAAAATAAGCACCTGCTTTGAGGACCCTGAGAGCAACATCCAAGGGGTTGGAGAGCAACATGTTGCTCACGAGCTACTGGTTGGGGATCACTGCTCTTGAGTGTGCATTGGTAAAGCATTTGCAATTTATGCCTGCATCAATGAGGGTGGACATTGTAATTTCTGGTGTGGTGGTGTTTGCTGTGCCCTAAACGGAATTGGCTTGTGATTAGTTTGGTGCAAGTCAGTTGTATTTTTGTAGACAACACACAAAGGGAACCCTGGACTAAGACTTCCTCAAGGCAGGTGTCAATTTAAGACCACCTTGAATCTGTGCATTTTATACATTAAACTTTGTTCAGCAAAGTTGATACAAAAAATTTATTGCAAGACACAAGTATAGTGGAACATGAATTGATACAAGTACCTGTGAGAATACCATTTGCTTTTGACATTTGCAATCAACTTTGCATTAGTAAATGAGCCCGAGAATGTAATGTTCACATACAGCCTTTCACTGTATACTGGCCTTATGAGATTCCCCTAACCAAACAACATCAGTCTACTTCATAGTTTTATGGTTTTAAAATAAAAACAATCTTATGGGTAATTCTCAACACCTGCAGGTAAGGAGATACCTCGTTAACATTGCTTTGAACTATATTCAGGTCCCCAAATTATGGAACAATTTTAAAACCCCATTGTATGAAATAGAATAAAATCATGGCAGCTTTTATGAGGAAATTCCCCTTCTGTGGGCAGTGGCAAAGTAGCCAGCACTAAGGGGTCATTTAATAAAAGGCACTAAATTTGCCCAGGAGCAGTAATCCATAGCGACCAAGCAGCAGGTAGGATTTACTGGTCATCTGCTTAAAAGCAAACCTCTTATTGGTTGCTATGGGTTACTGCTACTGGGCAAAATTAGTGACTTTTATTACATATGGGGGTAAGTGTTTTGTTGTATGAGCATTTTCCAGCTCTGTGCATTAGGTGGCAGAACACTCAGAATCCCCAAATTTAATTTTTATGGGTATTACCTGAACTATTTAACTTGCAGGTCAGATTAATGGTCCATTTTTCCATCAATAATAATGTACAGGGTGAATTTATGCGCCATATGCAAATTTGCGATTAATTTCGCCACCTGCAAATGCAGCGAAAATTCTCGGGCAAATTCCCTCCCTGGGGTAAAAAATATAATTAATAGGCACCCATTGACCTTAATATGTGTCAGAATTGTCTCCGGCGTAAAAATTCGTGTTTCACTAGTTTTTTCGCCGAATCGAAATGGGCGAAATTCGCCCATCACTGCTGTACAAAGATGAGATCTTCTGCACTTACCCAGTTTAAATATATTAAGGACATTAAACATTATCCCCCATATGTAATAATATAAAGCACAAAGTCTGACCAGGAGCAGTAACCCATAGCAATCAAGAAGATGTTTGAATATAAATCGGTGACCAGGAAGTTCTGCTTGTTGTTTGCTATATGTTACTGCACACGGCAATCTTCGTGCCTTTTATTACATAACCCCCTTTGTACATTGAGATACTTAAAAATGCCCTCCATTTTAAACAAAACGGATTGTTTTCAAAATATTGCAATATTTTGAAGCTAGCCAACTAAGTTATCACGGGTCTGGCTAATCCTACACTCCATTTCATATGATTCATTAAGAATTCTACTGCTTCATTCTGCATACAGCAGTGATCCCCAACCAGTGTCTCGTGAGCAGCATGTTGCTCTCCGACCCCTTGGATGTTGCTCCCAGGGGCCTCAAAGTAGAAGTTCCTTTTTTTTTTTTATTCCTGGCTTGGAGGCAATTTTGCTTGCATAATAAACAGGTTTACTGTTAAATAGAACCTCCTTTAGCTGCCAGCTCACATGGTGCTACCAAATAACCAATTAGTGCCCTATGTAACATTCCCTAAAAGTTTTTTTCCATGCTTTTGTTGCTCCCCAACTCTTTTTACATTGGAATGTGGCTCACCGGTAAAAAAGGTTGGGGACCCATGCTTTACAGGGACTACCTGTAACTTGATTTTTAAGTTTAAAGCTTCCAAATGTTCACTCTTTTTATTGGCCACCACTGGGACTGTAGCTGGAACTGATGGGAGCTACAATATGGAGCTGACCACTTCTCTCCCAAGAAGAAAAAAATTGGACCAGAGGGTGGGAGAAAAAGAAATAAATATGTGCCTTTCCTGTCAATAAGATGGTGCACTTCAGCAAATGGTGTGGCAGAGCAGGTACAGATGAGCTGGGTGATGCTGCAATAAGTTTAACCACAACATTTATACAGGCAAAGTCAAGAGATCATCTGCACTCATTCATTCTTATTATGCCATATTTTGTGCATTAATCTACTAAAACATACCCCCCCACTTTAAACAAAATATTGCATCCTGCCTATTAAATGTATTTTTTTTTTTTTTGTGGGGAGTACAACTTTTTTTTTTATATTATATTTTTTTAGAATATTTCTTATAGGAAAAATGGGGCCACTTCAGATTTGAAGTTTTGTTGCCCATTCACTGATCAGGAAATACAGTTTGGGTGACTATGCCCAAGATTTGATATAGGAATTCTGTAAGAAAGTTAAATCACAATGATTTACATTTGTGCACAAACAAGTCATTGACAATAATGTGGCGAATATTTGATGCGTATTTTGTATTGGTGTGAATTATAAATATCTCTATTACTACTTTTCTTGCATTAGTATTATTTTGCAATAGAATGCTCTATAACCAGATGCTTGATTATTTTATCAAAAACATTTTTTTTCTTTAAAATTTGATCTAGGCTACATTACTGTTCATCTGGATACTACTTATATACAACTAAATTAACATTTAGTGGTATGTAATAATTTTGTTGTTTTGTTTTATTCTTTAGGGTTTTTCTCCTGTAGGTTACATTGTGGAATTTATACCATTATCCGGTTGCTAGGGTCACACTTATCCTAACAACTGAGAAGTGGCTTGAATGACACTTAGGAAGAGCAGGAGAGACTCTGGATAGAAAGTGATATGCAGTATTTTAATAAATTAAAATCTGCAAGTTTGTGAAGTTGGGAGCACCTTCCACAAAATGAGAAACAACAAATGGTGTGCAGGGTCAAGTAGAATACCATTGAACGTTAAGTCTTATTTTTTGGTTTGTGGGAATCAATGAATACTTTATGGGGGGGTGCAATATCAGAGGTCATTCTTTTTATAAGGGCTCTAATGAATTAAAATGTAGCCTCACAAATAATCTAACCAGACTGGAGAGAGGCAAAAAAAAAAACCTACAAAAAAGTCCAGTTGTCTCATATTAACAAAGTCTAACTCGTACTAAAATTTAAAGGTGAACTTCCCCTTTAAAGAACCACAGATAAGTAGTTATACCACTGTTGAAGTTTTTATTGGAGCTGTTTTAACTGTTAATTTTCTAATAAACATTATTATAAAGTATTGTCTGTCTTTTCTTTGGAGTGTGTAGAATGTTGAGGGAAAAAAGTGTTCTGTATTGCACAGACTTTCACATCAAGCAGTTGTAGCCTTCGTTTAAGTGTTTATCATGGAGATTGTACATGGGATAAAATGAAATGTGAAATACAATACCAAATGCACTAAATATAGTTTGCCAGATGAGCAAACCATAGCAGTGACAAACAGCCTTATTAATGTGGAGGCCTGTTTGTCTCCACCCTCTTTACCACAAACTAAAACGTCATGAATACAGTAACGAGAAGATTATAATGAAGGATCAGATTTATCAGATTTATCAAAGTGAAATTAGAGCTCGCTACAGAAACTCACCCACTTTTCAAGTAGCATATTTATCAATGGGCTAACGTTACAATTCACCATTTCATAAATCTGTTCCCAAAAATCCCATAGGCGTGAATTGAAAGTGGGTGAGTTTCTCTAGTTAGTTTAAATTTCACATCTTAAATCCGCCCCTAAGACCTACAGCATATAGGACACATAAAATAATGAAAATCACTAATATAGGCTGGGTCTATGGCTCATTATTTTTAACCAGCTTGGTAGCAGACTAAAAAACGTGACTTCATTTTCACATTTTAATAAGAAAGGCAACAAAAAAATTACAATTGTCTCCCCATGCTGCTATTGGAAATCATGTATTGACAAACTTAATTTCCAAGTGATTCTCAGCTGTGAACCCTTTACAGGTGAGAACTTAATTGTAAACACCTATATGTTGGATTTTAATGCAATTCAATAAAACAATAATGGCAGGGTGGTTTGATGCCATTGCTTAGGATTCTTCATCTATTGCTATTTCCTTCTTTGTCAATACTCGGGTAAGTAATGGCATGTGTATTAACTTACATACACCTTTTCATCCTAAATGCACCGCAAGCAGGGCCGCCATTAGAAATCACGGGGCCCCGTACAACAAAATTTTTGGGGCCCCCTGGGCCCCGCCCACACTGACGACCAAGCTCCACCCCATTTCCCGCCCACTCCACATCGCAGTTAAAAGACCACACAGACATCAGCGCTAAAAAAGTAACCCCCCCCACACAAGTTGTAAAAAGCTATTGATGGTAAGGGCCCCCTTATAAAAAATTGGGGCCCCAAAAAAAAAAAAATTAAATTTTTTTTTTTTTTTAAAAAAAAACATTGGTGGCAGGGGCCCCCTTATAAGTTAAAAAAAACTTGGGGCCCCAACAAAAAAAATGTAAAAAAAACTAAAAAATAAACAAACATTGGTGGCAGGGGCCCCCTTATAAGTTAAAAACAAATTGGGGCCCCAAAAAAAAATTTAAAAAAAAAAAAAATTTTTTGAAAAAAAAAAAAACATTGGCGGCAGGGGCCCCCTTATAAGTTAAAAACAAATTGGGGCCCCAAAAAAAAATTTAAAAAAAAAAAAAAAATTTTTGAAAAAAAAAAAAACATTGGCGGCAGGGGCCCCCTTATAAGTTAAAAACAAATTGGGGCCCCAAAAAAAAATTTAAAAAAAAAAAAAAATTTTTTTGAAAAAAAAAAAACCATTGGCGTCAGGGGCCCCTTACGAGTTAAAAAAAAAATTGGGGCCCCAAAAAAACATGTTTTAAAAAAAAAGATTGGTTGCAGGGGCCTATAGAATATTAAAATAATACATTGGTGGCCAGGAGATTAAAAAAAAAAAAATACACAAACTGGTGTTCAGTAGAATTGAACTCATGGCTTCAGTACTTCAACTTCACCTCCTTTCGTGACTTCGGGTCTTTTCACCGCTTCAGGACTTCGGCTTCGGCTGTTTTCGTGACTTCAGGTCTTTGCGCTGCTTCAGGACTTCGGCTTCGGCTGTTTTCGTGACTTCGGGTCTTTTCGGCGCTTCGTGACTTCGGCTTTTTCCGTGACTTCGGGTCTTTTCGGCGCATCGGCTTCGGCTTTTCGGCACTTCCGCATTCGGCAGCACAGAGGCAAGACGTACGGCTCGGGCGCTCGTAAGGGGGGCCCGGATCTTCAAAAAATGCAGCGCTGCCGGGCCCCCCTTCATGCCCTGGCCCGGTACGCTTGTCCCCCCTGTCCCCCCCTGATGGCGGCCCTGACCGCAAGCAACAACTTTACTCTGCCAAGGTATTCAGTCCTATAAACATTCATCCAAATGAGGAAAATCCTACCCCCAGAAATCAAAGAAACTAATCATATATTTGGTGCTGCAGAGTTTTAATCACACTTGTACTGCTTTTATTTCTGTTTTACACCATACATTCCTCAAAACATTGCACATATGCGCACCCGGCCTCTCCTTTAAAAATTTATCCCGGTGCTGTAGAATTTAGGAGGATGGCACCTCTATCATAACCTCATGAAGAGCATACTTCAGCCACAGAAAATATGCGTGTTAAATTGCACAGAAAATTAAGCTGTGTTTAATTGCGCCAAGCCAAATAAAGTTTTCGGGGGCAGACCCATTTGTCGGGTAAAACCACACACACTGTAGCAGACAGCACCAACAGGAATATCTGTTTAAAAAGCCTTTATTTTGCTTTCCTTAGGCTTAATGATCAGGACAGTTACAACGTTTCAAGCCAAACAATGGCCCTTTATCAAGCTAATGTTACACACGTGTTGAAACATTTTATACTATAAATCATAGCGCCATCTTGTGGCAAAATACTGGAAAAGCATTATAGTACAGAATCAGATGCATTTTCAAATATTCACATTTTGGTTGGTGGAACAATTCTGTCCACTAATTATCAAGACGATTCTTGTGTCCCAATATCTGTAAAATCAAAACATAAATAAAACCAAATTAAAAACAATTTTATCGGAATATGGAGTGTAAATCATATTCCCGATTGAGGCCATGGGTTTCCATTGTTTCTAAGTATCGTAACCACCAGGCTTCTTTTTTTAAGTAATTCTTTATTTCTATCACTAACATTATCTATAACCTGGAATTTAAGTTGTTGAACCCCATGGCCTTTCTCTGTAAAATGACATGTAACCGTCTGCTCCACCTTTTTTAATCTAATGGCAGATTTGTGCTCCCTGATTCTGTCTCTTCTCGTTCGTGTGGTTTGTCCCACATATAAATATCCCCAGGGGCATTTTATAACATATACCACAAAAGTAGATGTACATGTATAATATCCCCTGATCTTGATCGGGTTCCCTTTTCGGGGATGATATAATGCGTCTCCCTTTTGACAGTTGAAGCAACAGTTGCAAGATAAACAGGGGAAAGTGCCATTATTTTTTGGATGTAGTACACCTTGTTTTAGCTGTTTACCCCCTATATCTGACTTGACCAATATGGATCCAATGGTTCGATTTTTCTTATATGACATGAGGGGTGAATCATGAAAAGCCTCAATAGTTGGTAAGCCATCTCTCAATAAGCTCCAATGTCTATTGATTACCTTGGACACCTCTTGGCTCAATACAGTGTATTTAGAAACCTTTGTCGTATTGTATTTTAGACCCCTTTGTCGGGTAACACTCATACAGTGCAGACTGGACTTTGTGCAAAATATATCCCTGTTTTAAAGAATCCTATTTATAAGCAGTGACACATGCTTTAGTGATCATATTTAGGGCAATGGTACACACAGGGTAGTTGTGTGTTTTGTTGCTTAGTACTTTCCAGCTTAACAGGCAACAACAGCTCTGAATCAGCATTAATTAATTTCTATAAGGACTTACACATGGGCATTTGTTTGTGCGCTCCCCTGCGTTGTGTTTTCCTCCGTTCAGCCGCGTGGGATTGCAGGAGTAGATGCACTGAATTATTGTCAATGGGGCTGTACTCCCACAGACGCATGTACGGCAGGCTGGGACGCAGCATGTTGCATTTTATCTGTGTTCAGCGCATACATGCGTCTGTGTGAGTACAGCCCCATTGAGAATAATTGAGTGTGTCTATTCCTGCAGCTAACGGAGGAAAGCACAATGCAGGGGAATGCACAAACGCCTGTGTGTAAGAGCTGTAAGGTGCTCTTAAAGGAAAACTATACCCCTAAAATGAATACTCAGGAACAGATAGTTTATATCAAATTAAGTGGCATATTCGTTACCAAACTAGTAAATATATTTAACATATATAAGTAAATTTTGCCCTTGTACATCTCTCGCCTTGAACCACCATTCTGTGATGGTCTCTGTGCTGCCTAGACTAGAAATAGTACAACTCTTAACTGTAAAATTGCAATTTTCTATTTAGTATTACCCAATGGCACATACTACTAAACAAAGTATATTATTATGAAAATGGTTTATTTACATGAAGCAGCGTTTTACATATGAGCAGATGTATGCAATATCTTTTTAGAGGCCTACATTGTTCAAAGGGTTTAGTTTTCAGTTAATTTCTCGATATAGTATCATGCTGTCCTAATTGATGGACATGCTGTCCTAATTAATATATAATTTCTACAAAAATATTGTTTCCATGAGTGAGGTATTAGCCATCCAAATGAACAGCAAAATCTTCAGGATACGAATCGCAATAAATTAAATTCCATTTTCATAAATTGCATGATAACACACAAATTTCATTCTAAGACTTCAGTTCAACTAAATCCATTTCCTTGTCTGTATCCAAATTTACATAATTCCAATTTTGCGATCTTTTTTCCTGGCTTTTTGCCCTTTCCAAAGTGTTCTACAAAGAATGCTAATTACTTTGTCTGAGAAAACATTTTTCTAAGGAGTAGCGTAAATTGAGATCTGAGAGAAAAGCGAGTGCCTTTGCTAACCGACTTTGAAACAAAAAGGGACCTATTTATTATACTGTGTAAAATGATATTCACAAAAAATGGTGTAAAAAGCTGTGTAAAATAAATGATGAATTTATTAAGGTGTTTTTTATTTTATGCCATGCAAACACCAGATTTGCCGCTATTATGCTGTAAATTCCAGTGGTTGCTCTAAGAAAAAGCACGTTAAAAAAAATTACGCAATTTTTTTACCTAGTGAATTTCTGCTGTTTTTACACCACATAATAAATCTGCTGCAAAGCATATATATCCCTATGTTATGTAATCATTATAAGCCCAAAGACTGGGCAGAGAAGATTTGTATGTGAATTTACAATCATACTCACATAGTAGTAATTATCCTTGGATCATCAGTGGGTACTCGAAGACATTGGAGCAATCTAAGTTGATAATCCTTGCATCCATGAAGATTACATAAGTGTATTACAGCATTGTATAAAGCTACTCATTGTTCAGTCTTATTAAAGCAGTAGCAATGTGATCGGCAGCTTTTTTTTAGTGGGGGGGGCAGCCCTCAGGTGCCTATACAATAGATTTTAATTTTTTTGTAAAATAAAAATCTCAGCTGTTCCTGGGATGAGGGGTATGGAGTAGGTCATGAAGCAGAAGATATGTCACATGCATCACTACAGGTGTGGTGCCTAAACACAGCGCTGCATAAGGGTCTTTTCTACTTGATGGATGCAATAAACTATAGTAGTTTTACTATTTAGTTAACCATGTGCTACATTAATATATTGATCAAATTCATCAATGGGTAGAACTACACGGACGTTTTCAGTGCGATCCGACACTCTGAGACAAAATGCATGCGACAAGTCGCATGCAACGGAAATAAGGTCTGAGATAGAAATGTCGGATGAAGTTGCAGCGTGCAGAGTCTGCATCCGACAGTCATGTCGAATTGGATCAACGCTGCGACTTCATCCGGCATTTCTATCTCTTACCTTGTTTCTGTCGCATGCGTTTTGTTGCAGCACATCCAATTGTGCTGAAAACGTCTTTGTAGTTCTACCCTTTGATTTGCCCGGTCATTATTCATATAACCTTGTTTCGGTTAAAGGAAAACTATACCCCCCAACATGAACACTTAAGCAACAGATAGTTTATATCATATTAAGTGGCATATTAAAGAATCTTACCAAACTGGAATATATATTTAAGTAAATATTGCCCTTTTACATCTCTTGCCTTGAGCCACCATTTTGTGATGGTCTGTGTGCTGTCTCAGAGATCACCTGACCAGAAATACTACAACTCTTACTGTAACAGGAAGAAGTGTGGAAGCAAAAGACACACCTCTGTCTGTTAATGGCTCATGTGACCTAACATGTATGGTTTGTTGGTATGTTTGTGAGTACAGTGAATCCTACGGTCCCAGGGGGTGGCCCTTATTTTTTAAAATGCCAATTTTCTATTTATGATTACCCAATGGCACATACTACTAGAAAAGTATATTATTATGAAAATCGTTTATTTACATGAAGCAGGGTTTTACATATGAGCTGTTTTATGCAATATCTTTTTATAGAAACCTACATTGTTTGGGGGGTATAAACTATACCCTCCAAACAATGTAGGTTTCTATAAAAAGAAAATTCCTTTAAATTTTTGGTGAAAAGCAAATGTTCACTAAACCAACAATATCCATTTATGGCAGCAGATGTCAGTGTTGGTCCACTGTTTAGTATGGAATTCTGAATGAGCCGTGTACAGAGTACTAATGGGGGAATGGTATATGTTTCGTAAAGAATGGTAGCTACCCTGTTTGTGGGCTTTGTGGGCTTACAGATCTAGTTGCTAGGCTCCAAATTACCTTAGCAACCATGCATTGATTTGAATTAGAAATTAAATATTAATAGGGGAGGGTCGGAACAGAAACATGAGTAATAAAAAGTAGCAATAACAATAAATTTGTAGCTTTACAGAGCATTTGTTTTTAGATAGGGTCAGTGACCTTTTGAAAGCTAGAAAAAGTCAGGAGAAGAAGGCAAATAATTAATAAACTATAAAAAGTAAATAATGAAGACAAATTGAAAACTTGCTTGGAATTGGCCATTCTATAACATACTAAAATTTAACCTGAAGGTGAACCACACCTTTAAGTGTCAAACCTAGGGGTATTTCAGTGATACTTGCTGTTGCAGTAACAACATAATGTATCCAAGGTTCATTCAGTGGTTTATTTCATACATTTATAGTTTTTGTTTTCTTTTGGTTGCATTTTTTATTATGATCCTCCTAATAGTTGAGTTTTTCTCAACCCGCACATCACAAACACCCATGCTTTCTCCTAAGAGTCCCCTGTCCCTTGTGTACCTGCAGAGCTGCTGTTCAGCCGCAAATTCAGGATCAAAATTCCAGACATCAGCGACAGCAAAACTGAGACACTGGATACAGATTTGCTGCAAATGGATCTCAGTGCTAAATCCAAAATGAAAGCATATTCCGACAGCACCCTCTACAGTAGTCCAGAGAGTATCCTAGAGTATCCTATGCACTATGGTTTTGAACACAGCCACGTGGAGCTGTGCTTTTTGAAGCGTCAATTTTTTTTAACCAATTGAAGTCTATGGGTATCATTTTTGTGGAGAAACTACAAAACATTACGCTCATCACTTACTCAAGATTTTACACATTGTATCAGGTGCGGTTTTTTAACAGCCAATTACATCACAGCAATAACTACTTTTCTTTGCTAATTAATGTGGTCTACAGAGTCCAGCAGTGACCAATAAATTGACTGATAAAGATATTTATACAACTATAATGAAAGTAATTGCCAAATGAAAGGCTTTGTAAACTAAATAATTATTTTTACTTGGTTACTGCTCAGTTTGGAAGCAACCTGAAGCAATGCCTGTCCTTGTAAAGCCAGGGTAACCTTCATGGTGCAACTGGCAACAGAGATTTCCAGAAAAAAAACACAAGTTTTAAAACCATCTGATTTGTTGATTACATAGACTACACTGGTTCCTTACATTGATCCACAAACTGCAGGTATACTTAAATTATAAATCATGCTGAGAAAACTCTGTTGTTGCTGCGCATTGCCCTTCTGCTGTACAGTAGAGAGAGAATTTACAGACCTTGTGATTATTACTGACTAGACAAGGCTTATATTTATCCCCATGTCCCGGCACCAAACCATGGGGACAATAACGTGAAATATATATAGATATATAGATATATATTGCACTGCCATGGACAAAAATGCCTAATCTCAGCCAGATTCATTGTATCTCCAAAACAATCCCTGGCCAGAGTCATTTGTTGAAGTTATTTCCACCTCCCCATGTGATAAATGAAACAATCATGTCTAAATATCTAAATAAGCTACATACCCCTTTTGTGTTTCTTAATTTAAAAAAAAAAACCTTTAAAAATAATTTTGGGCACAGACCAAGCAACATCAACTTTCAGTTCATTAATTAAAGGAATGTTTCATCTTTAAATTAACGTGGCTAATTCTAAGAGACTATTCAAATGGTCTTCATTTTTTTAATGTTTTTTTTTTTAATTGTTTGCCCATCTAAAAACAAATGCTCTGTAAAGCTACACATTTATTGTTATTGCTACTTTTTATTAGAGAGTTCCTCAATAAATTACTCAAAAAACACAAATAATAAATGAAAACCAATTGCAAATTGTCTCAGATCACTTTCTACACAATTCTAAAAGTTAATTTAAAGGTGAACACGACACAATGAGTACTTTTTTTTATAGTGTTTACTGTAGTAGCCTGAAGATATTACAGCCTAAAGACAGTCAATTTCTGTACTCTCCAATTGTCTTTATATATGAGTTTCCTTTCTAGTTTAGCTCTATCCCTAGCGCTGGGCATCACAACTCATGTTCCCTGTGTTTTACACTTATAAATATGTTTCACTCGGCATGCTCATTTGCAAATCAATAAGCACTTGAAAAGCACTCTATGAGGGAGTTACTGCAATTGGTCGTGTTGTGCCTTCCTCTGGAACAACTAGCAGTCAGGTAGGTTCAATATAGACAAAAACTCAATGGATGTGTGTCTTTTTTCAACTTAAATTACTATGGAGAATTGAGGTACAACATTAAGGTATGGATCTTGGAGCCTATTCAGGTTGAAACACAAGCCTTATGCAGAAAGTGCATTGTTTACATTCTTTTTCCGATGCTTGTTTCCCTTTAACTCAGAGACCCATAACAAATGTTTCATCAATGGAAAATACAGTAACTTGTAGACATATTAAGCCCAAAATGTAAATTGTGATTCGCCAATAGATCTTGAGCTGGTGACTGTTGCTTACAAATAGCTCATTTATAATGACTATTATAAACTTGGAAAGATGTTCCCCAAGAGATAATTTATTAACCAATAGGAATATTTTTGCCTTTATGCTTGATCCTAATGCAAACTGAAAGAGAATAACTTGTAAACTAATTTGGTGCTCAAGAGAAATAATGATTTTACAGAGTTGTTCATTCCCTTGAACTTGCTATTCTGGGATTATATTCTATTCTGCCTTGTATCTCCATAGATGTGCTATTTAACTGAAACATGGCAAATACTGTACATGTAATTTTCATGCTTTGAGGATAACCCATGATTGCTGCTATTGTCTGCCCTACTGTGTTAATGTTAATAGATACAGTTTTTGATCACATATAGTGATGATTGTACTTTTTGAGACAGTGGCAAGAGTCACACTTTTCCCTCAATTTGCCACTTACTCAGTTTGCACCTGAATTGTACATGTTGGTGCTGTTTTTAGCTATTTATATATTATCGGTTTTTATGTAAGTTTTAATAGTAAAGTTTTAATGATTTTTTTGCCAACCCTGCTTGATATGTGTGAGGGGTACTGAGTTCTTTTTTAGCCTCAGCTCACTACAATTGTTCTTTCAGAATTGATATGACTCAGGCGCATATGACCATTTGTGACCCTTTAGGATTAAGTATGATGCAAGTTTTTCTTTATTTTTAGTTCTAGGGCTTGTACACATTTGCTTTTTGGGTGGTGTTCCAGTTAAAAGCATTCAACTGGAAGGGAGCACAGATTCAGACGCATCCAATTCTTCTTTAAAGGAGAAGGAAAGTCTTCTTCCACTTGGGGGTGCCAAATGTTCTTTCTTCTCGCGGCTGCGCATGCGCAGTAGAGCGAAAAGCCAAACTTTAACTAAAAAGTCGGCTATTTTGTTCTACTGCACATGCGTCTGCCTCGGGAAATTTGAAGAAAGAAGAAGCCGGAAGAGGATCGATCCATGGTTCTCACTGGAATTACTCCGAGCCGGTGCAGTTTTCTGCTGATAGGGTTTCAGGTCAATAAATACAATCACTTAGTGGTGCCTAACATTTGGCACCTCCAAGTGAAAGAAGACTTTCTTTCTCCTTTAATGGAGCATTCTCACGATGATGCATGCAAGTGCCGCACGCTTGTGGAACACTGCAACCATTGTGCTTGCTCAGAAGAGCTTTCTAGATGTGCTAGGAGAACATTATTTGTATTTTCTTGTAAATATGTAGGAACCAGACCAAACAGAGCATTTTTTTGCATTAGAAACCTGGGTTGTAAAATTAACTTTAAGCAAAGGGATTTCTCGTTCCTAGGCAACTAGCTATTGACAAAGCTTATCATTGCTCATGATTTCGTAAAGTAAATTCACTCATATGTCTAAAATATAAAGGGTTATTTATGAACATGAAGGCAGATTGTAATGTTGTATTACTATGTTTTTACCAATAATACTGTGTTTTTCCAAATAATTCTAGGGTAATTGGGGCAATGGAAGGATATTACTTTTTGTGGAAATACCTACTAGATTTGATTTTTTCTGTGAGATTGTATAATTTGTGATTGGGGGCATAACCTCTGCATCATGTGTCCTGCCTCATACCATTGGCTCATTGACAGTGTCTGACTGGCCCACCAGGATACCAGGAAAACTCCTGGTGGGCCCAGGTGTCAGTGGTCCCTCCTGCTTCTAAGCATCTGTAACAATTTCATGTTCATTCCCTAATTTTTTATGGAAACAAATGGCCCAAATAGATGGTAAATAGAGTATTTCATCCAAAGAAAATAAAATAAAAAGGTTGAGTGAGAAGTGGAAGAAAATTAGCTTGTACAATGGGCCCATGGTCTAAGGTTTTCTGGTGGGCCCCTTGCATCCAAGTCCAACTCTGCTCATTGATTAAAGGCGCATGTACTTGATGATTTGATTGGAGTTTGAGAGTAATGCATTATTTCACTGGCGCAAAACAAACTATATGGCACAAGTGATTAAAAAAAAACATTCTTGTAAATATATTCTGTACTTTTTTTTTTTCATTGCATTGCATTCAATTCTAAATATGCATGCATAGCTAGTAATGTTCATTCCTTAAACACAAAAATAAGGGAAATTTGCCATCCTAACATTTTGTTTTGTGAATGATTTCCCTTTTTTTTGGCCATCTCCTGGATGAATGTTTTTCAGGAGAACTGAATGGAGCCAGAACAGCACTGCACTGAAAATCTGTATCTTAAACAGGTACCGTTCCTTGTACTAATCTAAATCCTACATCACTTTCTCATTTCCTAGCCGAGTTGTCAGTGCTTTGATCTAAGCTCATTATTAAATGCCCTTCAGCATCTCTAGATACAGAGGATTTTACTATTGGGACTTTATAAGAAAAAAATCAATTTTGTTAGATCTTTAAGAAAAGGATATTAAAAAGCCAAACTGTTATGAAGAGTTGCATTTTATAAGCAGCTGTCTGTTGGAGACATTTAAGAAATGTCACAAACCACAGTGAATACAGAAAAATTATTGTTTCAGTAGAACAACAAAAGCAGCCCACAGATACTTATGGTTTCTAATTAAGGGAATTAATATTAGGTATAATTCTGGTGTATGAGCAAAAAAAGAAACTCCATAAACAGGAAAAGATGTTCATGGAATAAATAAAGTTAAACTTCAGTGACAGTAATCAAGTAATTTATGAGTTGTTCCACATTTAAATAAAACTGTTTGAGTTATACCATCCATGCTTTGTTTTGGGAAAAAGAATACATTGCATTGTGCTAGAAGGCATCAAGTGCTTACGTAAAAAAAGAAGATAGAGTAAGCACAGTAATGTGTATTTAAAAACAAGATTCTGAATGGCTTCTAAGATAATAGTTGAATTAAAAACTTTTCCTACAAAACCTTTTACCATAGGTTCACAGTGTGCACTGTTGTTGTTTGTATGCACTTAGGCTACTGAAGATTAGTAAACCATTTGCTTTGGACTGTGACTATTGATGTGGCACACAGAGCTCTGTAATCCCCACCTGCTCTTTCTCTCTAGCCTTACCTTAGATATGCAACCTGGTTCATCCCATTTAACATAACAACAACATGCAATCACAGCTCTTGAGTCAAAATTTTCACTGATACAAGTAGGAATAGCGTTCTCAACCCATTTTTTATTTCTTTATCCATTGCTTGCTATTATGGATGTACAAAAGTGAGACAAGCATTTCTAGCTTGCTTGTCCCATGCAACTACAGTAGAAACCCTATTTTGCATATGCAGGAGACCAGAAAAAAATGATCTTGGTAAAATCCAGGGAAATGTTAAATCAGGGAATTTCATTCTGCATTATACATTGTTGTGGCCAAAAACAGTTATAAAATTAGGGAAAACTTAAAATCAGGGGGTGTAAAATTGAGTTTTCATTGTATTTTTTATGCCTATTGCAATATTATTTGATATAATGTCAGTAGAAAAAAGGGCTTTTGTAACGAAGAAAAATTTTGGCAGCTTTTTGGTCTCACCTTGAGTATGCAGTGCAGTTTTGGATCCGCATTACTTAAGAAGGATATTATTAGAAATGGAATAATAACTCTTTACAAGTACATTAAAGGGAATAATAGACATATAGGGTAGCCTAGATGACTTCTTGAACAATAACAATATCCAATAGATATCAGTATATGTATCGATAAATCCATATATGCATGCTGTGGGTCATTTAGAGTGGTGGAAATCCTTGTAATTGGCTCTACACAATGATACTCGGATCCATGGACTTTTATTTACTTAGTACTTCAGTCTATGGATCTTCATCCCACAGAGAAGAAACCAACAATGGGATCTGACTCATGTTGCAAACTGCTGGACAAATTGAAGTGCCTGTGATGGAGACGATGCATTTAGTACTCTTAAGGGAGAATATAACATTGTTAAGCAAAGATTAGCGTTAACACCTGCTCTGGAATTTCGTTAAATATTTTGTTGCAAAATACATTTTACGATTGCAAAACATATTACATCCCCCCATTATTCATTCTAATTAAATAAAAAGATGACATAATTATCTTTTGAAAAATGTATACATTGGCAAGACATTTCCTTGGGCCATTTCTCTCTTACCCTGTTGAACAGGATTTGCTTTTAGCTTGATACAATCAGCCAGGAGAATGCTTTTCAGAGCTGTACATCCCTTTTAGATGACCTTGTGCTCCTGTGAGGGAAATAGCGGGAGAAGGCTGTGGATAAATTTGGAAGTTACTGCTTAATGGTGTGAAATATTAATAATGACAGTGCTAATCCATTTTTAACTTAGCACGTATTGATTTATTACTATTCAGTACAAGTTTTACAAAAATCTCTTTAAAGGATGAGCTGGTAATTGAAGGTATATCTCAAAGTAAAGTGTTTCAAAGAGCAAACTTATTTCCTTTGAAGCTATTGAGAAGCTGTCCGTTGGATCCACTTGTGTTCATCCAGCTTCAAAAAGGCACACACAAAGTTGGCAGTCCCATTTCTATTACTGGACAAAATCCGTAGTTGCCATAGAAACAGAGGCACTAGGAATTCAGTTGATAATGTAAAATACCATTTATGAACAGTTACAATTCATAGCCATGATTTGAGGCAAAGCCAAGCGTTGCAGTAGGTTTTAAGAAATTAGAAAACCGGGTTCACAAAATATAAAGAAGGCATAGTAATAATAAAAAAAGACTAAATATAAGATAATGTGAATAGTATGTATCTGTGCAATAGATAAAAAAAAGGTTAAAAGTGAATTTCAGCAAATTTTCCTTTGCAAAGCAAAATGAGAAACTAAGATTTTTCACCCAAAGATGATAGCACCATTTGAAGCCACCAGTGTGCCCTGTTATGAATTAGGAAATGTATGAACTAAATCTATTTCTATTTTGGGAAGAGGCCGACATCTACTTGTGCTGTTAACCCATTGTCACTATCGATTACTGAACTGAGATTCTTTTGTAGGTATTCAAAATTCCTACACCCTAACAAGCTAAATTAAATGTAAAGAAAACATTTGACATCACAGAGACATGTATGTACAAGTTCAGTATAGAAGCACTGGAATTAACATTTGCATGTAGGACACGTTACTTCCAGTACATCCTTTGCATGTTGCACTACACATGCTAGAGTCCTGCAGTGGGTCGGGTACCTGCGGTTACCCGCAAAAACCTGCGGGATGCGGATAGAAGTTCCGGGTGCGGGTATAGACGCTGGTCGGCGGTTCTGCAGGGTCTTCTCAATAGTGCTATTTACTCCTTTTTTCTGGTCCGTCTACTTCCAATGACGTCACTTCCGGTTTACAATAACAGCACTTCCTGTTTTATTCCTTTTTTCCTGATCATGACTACTTCCGATGATGCCACTTCGGGTTTACAATGAAAGCACTTCCTGATTCTTGATGGTCAGCGGGTCCGGGTTATGGATAAGGTACTTGTGGGTTAGGTAGCGGGTCTAAGAGGGTAAGAATGTGGGCTGTGGGTTGGGTTATAGATTGCAGGTTTCGGGTTCGGGTCCCAAAAAATGGACCCGCGCAGAACTCTAACACATGCAACTGACGCCATCAGCATGCTGGAACTGACATTATTTTGCCCACACTGTAGCATTAGAAAATGCCTGCAACTTGATTGTATGTGATACAGGCAGTGCTGCATTCAGACTGAGGTTGAACTTTTTGTGCTTTATTCTAGGAGCTAAACTCTTTGGGGCAGATTCACTAAAGGGTGAATCGCCAGTGACCGATTCATACACGTACACTTCACCAGGTTTAAATTCTCTACAAATAAGTTAATTCACTAATATACTAGCGTTACTTCAGTGCAAGCAATTCATAGCAAAGATGCGCTAGCGTTTGTGAATAGCGAAAATTTGCTAGTGATCTGGCGCTTAGGTCTATTGGTGCAAATGATTGAAGTTACCACTTTTTCTTACAAATGTCCAGGGAACCTTAATAAAGACAAGAGAGTTAATATAATTCCCTACACATGAGCCCACTGTAAAATGAATGTTCTATATGTTGTAAAATATCTGAAGAAGACCAGTTACCCAAAAAAAAGTTTAAGTCAGGACTTTTTCAGGCAATTCTGCTTCAAAAAAGGAAAAGTCGCCAGCGTTTTTGGAACTTTAGTGCATTTTCGGCAGACAGGATATGATGTAAGTGACATAAGATCTAGCTTCTTTTAAGCACTTCGCCCGGTCTGAGGTGGCGAAGTCAACTCTGGTGAAAGAGGTAACTTTCAGTAAAATTGTGAAGTAGCGCCCGTTCGCCAGAGCGAAACTCACCTAGCGATAGAGTGTAAATAAATGATAGCGACGGTCCCATTCGCCAGCGAATTGGCACCTGTCCTGTACCTGCGGGTGGCAATGCTGGCAAAAAGTTGCTAGCATTAGCCATTTCGCCCTTTAACATGTAGGTCAACTTGCAAAGTGCAAGAAATAGGAAAGCTTGTTTTTTGCACCTTGCTCCATGTTTTGTAATAAGGCCCAATATGTTTATCATTTTCTCAAATGGTATTGCCTGATAAAGCTGAACAAACATTTCACAATTTTTCCCTCAT
Organism: Xenopus petersii; assembly: GCA_038501925.1. Lineage (NCBI taxonomy): Eukaryota > Metazoa > Chordata > Amphibia > Anura > Pipidae > Xenopus > Xenopus petersii. The sequence continues at coordinate 73,944,725 of CM076675.1, read as the reverse complement.
AATTTAGCCACTCGATGTCACTTAGTGAATTTATGTCACATTAGTTAGTGGAAGCAGTTACAATGAGAGCAACCACAGTCTCCATTGGTAGGAATAAACAATTGTATAGAAACATAAGCTGGGCAAAACATTCTATGCCTATAGCCTGGTTGGAACACTGTACCACTTATGAAATGTAAAATTCACCTTATCACCCAATCCCAGGATGCCGATGCAGGTGGTGTTTGTAAAACATCAGATTCATGTATAGTGAAAAGAAACATCTTTGTTTAAAACAGATTTACTGGTTCATGTATATAGCTTCAATACACATAAGCTATTTGTTTATTTCTATATTTGTTGCTTATTTTTTTTACTAAGCACTACCTGTCCTGACAAGGCCTTGTGAAATGACAACAGATTGATGTAGTTTTGGCTGCCTGAGGCTTTGATGGAAGATCACTAAGCATGACGCCATATTGTCCCTGCTGAGTGGCTCAGCTGATTGATTTCACATTCCTAAGTAACGAGCCATTCTTTTGCATTAGTTCAAACCTGTCTTCTCTCTACTTGCTGCAGATTATTATTTACCAAAAAACACGATGCCAGAAAATGTTTTGTGTTGAGTGAACTATGGCAAAAAGTTATTTAACTTTCTTGTTAGACAACTTTTCTGCTCTTTAAAATAATGCCTTTGTAGCAAGAAAGTGCAGTTATGGTTCAGCATTCAATCAGCTTAAAAATGAACTCCTTATCCTACATGCCTTATCATTTGAAGTACCACTATGCCAAACAATAAGGCACTTAGAATTTCAATGCCTGCAAAACCCATTTTTTAAATGCCCTTGATAAATCTGCCCCTAAATGTATCAATTTAGAACAGTTAAAGGGTCGACAACCCCCCCTCCCCTCTCAGAGCTGCTTTAGGTGGTGAAAAATTAAATGTTACCCTTCAATATTAGAAAAACACACAAATAGAAAGTAATTGGAAAAAGTATTTCTGCTGAACTATCTGAAAACAAGTTAACTGAAAAAAGTTTTGAAGGTAGACAACCTTTATAATGCCTTTTAGAGTGGCATGGATGCTTTCTTGCACACGCTTTATATACAAGGCTATAGTGATACTAACATCTTAAATTAATATAGATATTAGTATATAGTTGATGTGTATGAAGGGGTCAGTGTGTATGTATGTATATATGCTGGGTTTCATTTGGAGGGGTTGAACTTGATGGACTTTGAACCAAATATAACTGTAACTATGTAACCCTGCTACACACTTATATATATCTGTACATTCCCATCACAGTGAACATTAATGGTAGTAAGAGGCCACCCATGGTCATAAATACATTGCAACCATTTCTAGTTCCCATAGGGCAGTAAATACAGAATCACATATACATGTGCAGTTACTCTTCATTGCATGCATGTGCAATACTAGCCATAGAGCTGACTGGAATGGGTTTGCCTTGCATCTTCAGCAGTTCACACTATATAAAAATGTGTTCTATAATATATAAAGTATTTAATGATACATTAATGTTCCCAGTACATTGGACTATCGTTGTTAATTTCTATTGGATAGATTTACCTGCATTAGGGTGCCTGAAGCCACTGATCTAGTTCTTATGAACCATTCATACAATAGATTTTTATCACTATTAATTTGATTTTGCTCTCTAAATCTTGCCTATAATGCCCTGGCAGTTAAGAGCACTGCACTGTCTGTCATGCTAAACAGATCCAAAGGCAAACTGAACTTCTCATATCACTTTAGAAGTAAACAATAAAAAGACAGACAACTGATATTCAATTTCCAGCATGTTACAATGGAATGATGCTAAGGTCTGATATCTTTTTGTGAGATTATTAACAACAGAAAGGAAATGAAAAATGGTCCTGTCATTTAATAAAAAGCAAAAGCATTTATTTTATGCTGAATGGCTGTTTCAACATTATGTTTAATTGTCTATTTAATTAAAACAGGCTATATGCGGCTTTCATCAGTTTGCTAGCTGATATGATTCAGGTAAATGCTAACTGTAAAAGAAATCAGCAAAAAGGAAATATCCATGAATGAAGCCATTGACAGAATAAGGGGGAGGTTCACATTTAAGTTAAATTCTGGTATGATGTATGCATTTATTTTAATTATATAAGACTATTTATAGTTGATTTTTATGGTTTTTGAAATGTGTTGTGTATTTGGTAGTCTGAAATAAACACTTAAAGCTATGCTTTATTGCTGTGCTCCCTCTACATGATTGTCTATTTCTAGTTATCATACAAGGTGAGCAACAACGTCGATTGGAGGGTGGATGCATAGGGTCTGGCAAAGCAGCTTTTTTAATATCTGTACTATGGATATCAGTCAGTTCAGGGATCAGACAGGTGGTGGTACAAAATTTTGGCTAATGGATAATGCATTGGCAGATGGGAACATGAAGAAAAGCCACGGATCCTTTTCACTCTCTGCTGTTATGAGTGTTTGTGTTCTTTGCATAGAAAGTCCATGCCATGTGTGGTCCCTCATACAGTCTCTGTTAATTTGGCTTGGTCAATGTGCATAACAGATCAACCCATCAGCCTTCAGACCTAAAAGAAGTTTAAAGACAAAATAGGAAATGTCACATTTACAGTACAATTCTTTAGGGCTGTAGTAGCAGCTCCAGGGTTTCCTTGTGTCAATAGGAGCACTGCTCTTGATTCACAAGAGGAAAATGTTGTCCAATCAAACTGTGCTGAGTTCTTGTAACTGAACCCTGACATCCCCCAGCTTTATTTATAATGATACAGTTTAAAGGATATTCGGGGATCTTTTGCCTCATATTTTTATATCCATGAATACATCGCAGTCTTGTTTGAAAACAAGGTAGTCAGTTTATCTACGACAATGAAGAGCAGCCTTCTTTAATTCAAGGTGTTGTTGTAGCCCAACTTTCGTCAGACCTTCAGTGGAAACATAAGTACAGCTATATGAAATCACTGGCTTAACCATAACCTTGTAATAGTTCCAGGAGCATCCTGCATAGCACATAAGCATGCAGCTATAAATTTCACTGCAACATGCTTTATGGTTTGGATCCCAAAATAAAGCTTTAGAACTCCTACCTAGAGGATCCAGTGGGCAGTAAAATCATTGCTATCACTTTCATCCATTAAAGGGGAGATTCACCACTTTTAGTAAGTAATAAAACAACCAATTCTAAGCAACTTTTTTATTGGTCTTCATTATTTTTTTTCATAGTTTTTGAGTTATTTGCCTTTTTCTTCTGACTCTTTCCAGCTTTCAAATGGGGTTCACTGACCCCATCTAAAAAATGCTCTTTAAAGGTCCAAATGTATTGTTATTGCTACTTTTTATTACTCATCTTTCTATTTAGGACCTCTCCTATTCATATGCCAGTCTCTAAAATTAAATTCAATGCATGGTTGCTACATGCATTTGAACCGTATCAACCAGAATGCTGAATTTCAAACTGGGGAGCTGCTGGATAAAAAGCTAAATAACAAATATAATAAGAAATGAAAACCAATTGCAAATTTAATATCACTCTCTACATCACACTAAAAGTTATTTTAAAGGTGAACAACCCCTTTAAATCATCCAACAAAGCACCCTATCAACCAGAAAACATTGTTATGTTAACATGAAAGAACAGCACCCACTCTAAAAGACTGATGGAGTTGCTACAACTTGTCCTGGACTAGTCAAACAGTAACTGCATTCATATTCATCAGTATGTAATTGAAATCTGATCTATGATTTCTACCTAAAAAGGTGCCTAGGTGAGTCACGAGTGGTTGAAGGGGCACATACTGAACACTTTCTGCATCTAGAGGTTGTATTCTGTGTTATTTTTTAAGCCTATATTGATATTGTTTTTGTTAAAATTTGTAGTGTGTGCTTTCCAAGTCCTGGTTAAAAAATATACAGTACCTTCAAAATCCCATTATTTTCTGCTGAATCTAAAGGTTGAGCTATCTTTTTCCATAGGTATTAATCATATTGTCAAGCTCTATTCAGATACCAAACATGCTGAAATCATACGTACAGATAATAGATTACACTGCATTGCTCTAGTGCATATGCAATTATCTTGGTGAAAATAATGCTGCATATCCATATGTATTATATTTGATTCATAATGCAAGGTGCTTGGAGCCTGGGTCACACCTCCCAAATGTAGCACAAACGTCTGAGACTATTTCTATTAATAAAATATCACAATATATAGTCTGCCCTCTGTCAGATCAGTCAAGTGCAGCAAGAGCTGTAATGAATAACTGTAATGTACATAATCAAGAATGTACTGTGTAAGTTTTATGTGATATATAGTATCTCTTTGCACTTTGTACAAAATTAGCTGTAGGAGCATTTGCCCTTGGGCTGTGTTGCAGATACCCCCATTGAGCACTGCTTGAGGTATATGCACAATATGCCAGGTATTGCTGAATGATGTCAGTTATATTCAGTCTATAGGCTTGAAGCATAAAGTGAGGCATCCCTGTCAATGTGTAAGCACTTGTATATTATACAAATAGATGCTATTAAAATAATGTTCTGGCTTTACAGGGAATAGAAAAATAAGCACAAAAATCTGAAATTGTGTATTTTACAATCACATAGAAATGTATTTTACATTACTTCCAATTACTTCAAATATGGGCAGATATGGAGGTTTGCTTAGCGGACCATGGTTTCCAAATTTTGTTTATCTGGACACTTTTTTCCTGGTCACCCCCTGTTCTTGTTTCCATTGTTTTCCTATGGTTCAGTTGGTGATTGAGTTGCTGTATTGCAGGTGTTTCAGGTTTTCTCCAAGACATTGCTATTAAAGTAATTGCTGTGTTTAAGTTCTGGAACAAAAGTGTTTTGATGGATTTTGAAATTGTTATTGAATAGATCTGTAATAACTCTACTTGCTGTAGTTGGGGAATGTCCAGCTGAAATAATGATTGAATTAATTTGAACACATCAGACCAGAAGGGGGTTTACAGTTGGGCATTGCCACCACATGTGGAGCATTGTGCCTTGATTTTCACATTGTCTCCATCACTGGGAGGAATAGTTAGGAGTAAATGATGCTATCTTTGTAGGGGTTATGTACCACCTGCTTAATAACTTGATATGAGATTCAATTTGATTTTGTGTTGCTCCTTTTGTTCTGTCTAGACTTTCCCTCCACTGGGCAGGAGTATATTGTACAGTATTTTGAGCGCCTTTTCCTATTTTCCATGTATGGGAGTTTCTGAGTTTCATCCAGCTTCAATCCGTTGCTTTAGAGAGATATGTGGTATAAATAGTTTTATTGCTATTAACGGTAATATTGGTGAGGGGAAAGGTCCAAAATTATACTTTGTTGATAATGTGTCCCGTATTTTTAAGGATAGTTTCGTGGTGGGCAATACATTTTCTGTTGATAGTCGGTTTGGTTTAGGTAACCAGAAACTTTGTTTGAAAGTTCTGTCTTGTGTCATATCTGCCTCCATATCTACCCATATTTTAAATCCCTTCGTAGCATGTATTTGTACCAAGTTTCTAAAATCGATGTTATATAGTAATCTTTAATATTGGGTATTCCCAGCCCTCCTAATGATCTGGGATATTGCGTGATGGCAAAGGCCATTGGTGGTTCATGCTGCCAGCACAAAAATCAAGGGTGACAATGGGCAACCTTGTCTAGTCTCATTAGTAAATTGAAATGTATTTGAGAGAGCCCCTGCTGTACATACTTTGGCTGTCGGTTTAGAGTACAGTCGTGTTATAGCTTTTAGGAATGTGTCACCTAGTTTAAACTTTGCTAGGGTCACCTGCATATAGTCCTAATTGACCCTGTCGGACACCTTATCTGCATGCAAGGATAGTAGATGGGCCAGCACTTTAGTTTGTTTTAAAATATCTTCTTATTGTCAAACTTACCGAACAGGAGGGAACCACTGGCATTGAGGAAGACAACCCTTACAGAGGGAAGTTAGTTAAGGTGAGGTATGGGAGCCCGTAAGTCTTAAGAGGGAACACCAACCTCGTGGAGTACTTTCGGTGTTGAGTCTTGTGGCTGTAGATGAGTACAGGAAAAGAGTGAATTGATGGTGGAAACAGCAACGGTAAGAAACTGTAGACACCGTACGTAGGTTTCGGCAATCATCTTAGTGTCAGTCGCAGGCAGGTGTAAAGATAATGGAGTGAAGACCAGTGCAGACAGAAAGGAATGGTCACAATCACCGCAACACACACGAAGCCAGATGGGTGTCCCCGTAGACAACAGAAGATTTTCACGAACCGGATCCACAAGGGTTAATCTGGAGCCTAGTCAGTAGGCAAGCAGGATTGGCAGCAATAATCAAGTGTGTGCAAAGTTTCAGGGGTTAATGCGAGAGAGTAACAGTGACAAACAGGATCGGCAACAGGGAATCAAGTCCAGGCAGAGGCTTCAAGGGTTAATACAAAAGAGTAGTCAAGGCAATAGCACAGTCGGCAACAGGGGTTCCAAGCAAGGGTTCCAAGGGTTAAGAACTCGAGGCAATAGCAGAGTCAAAACCAGTATATCAATTGAAACAAGGTAACTCACTCAAATTTTAAGCCAGGGAAACGATGTCCGAGCACTGGGGAGATCTCTGCACCGAACGAAGTAGGGTCGCCTACGTCATCACGCTGCGTCAATCGAAACCCCAGCGTCATGACGCACACATCGTGATGTCACTGGAACGCATCGGTGGAATGCATGGCGCAGAAGATTGACATCGCGTTGACTACAGGCAACGGTGAGCTCCTGACACTTGTGCTATCTGCCACTTGTCTGTTTAAGATGAGGCCTTGATCATTCTTGATAAGGGAAGATAGCACCAGATTGAGTCTCTGGCGCAAATTCACTAAGCGCCGAAGCGATGAACGCTAGCGTTAATTCGCTAGCGTTTGCCATTTTCGTTACTGCGCAAATTCACTAACGAACGCTGGCGTATTTTCGCTAGTGTTATTTCGCATCCTTACGCCACGGTCGAATTTTCACTAGCGATGTAACTACGCAAATTCACTAACTTGCGCAGTGTACTGAACGCTACCTTTTACACTAGACTTCCTTCGCCACCTCAGACCTGGCGAAGCGCAATAGAGTAGATAGGGATTGTTTCAAAAAAAGTCAAATTTTTTTCTAAGTCCCAAAAAACGCTGGCGTATTTCTACATGATGGGTGATAGGTTGAAAAAGATCGAAAATTTTTTTGGGGCTCCCCTCCTTCCCCCCTACATTTCCTGACTCATGGCAACTTACCTAGACAGTGGGCACATGTGTAGGGCAAAATAATTTTTTTATTTGCTGATTTGAAGGTTTTCTAGGCACTTGTAGTGCTGATACGTGTTCCTCCATTGAAATTTGAATTTCGCGCCGTACGCAAATTAGCCTTCGCTACCGTAACTTCGCTTTATATAGCGAATCAACGCAACTTCGCAACCTTACGCTACCCCTGTGCGCAACTTCGGATTTTAGTGAATTTGCGGAGTGCTGGCGAAACTACCCCTGGCGAAGTGCGTCGAAGTGCGGCGAAGTTGCGCCTGCCTGGCGCAAATTCGCATCTTAGTGAATTTGCCCCTCTGAGCTAACAACTCGGAGTAGATTTTATGGTCTGTCTTGAGGAGCGTGATATGCCTATAATTTTGACATTGATCTTGAAATTTCCCAGGTTTAGGAATAGTTATAATGTGGGCTTGAAGGTATTCTGGGTTGATTTTTCCCCTGTCCATAATATTTTGATATCGTTTTACTAAGTGTGGGGCTATCTGCTTTGAAAAAGTTATTAACACTGGTTAGTGAACCCGTTTGGGCCTGGTGCTTTTTCTGATTTAAAATTTTTAATTATTGACTGAATTTCTTCTATTTTGATTGGTTTGCTTAATGTTTCCAAGTGTTGTGTTGAGGGTTTTGGGAGGGTTATTTTATTTAAATAAGAAGTAATGATAGCTACTGAGGGTTTTGATGTTTCTGGATCAGATCTTAGATTGTATAGTGACTCATAGTACTGTGCAAACAAATTTGCAATTTGTTTTGGGTCTGTGCTAAATTCAAGACAATTTTTGACTTGGAGAACATAGTGAGATCTAGATATATAGTGAAGCAAACAATGTACCTGTGCAGAGTATTTTATGGGCAGTCTACGGCTGTTCATTCTTTGGAGATAATCTACCTGTAGATATATATTTCTTTCAGACATTTGTGTTGATTTTTTTGAATCAATGCATTTAATTGGTTTAAAACAATACAAGTACCACAAAATGTGGGAAAACGTTCTGTACACAGACAAACTGATACATATAAAATGAAATCCAGATTCCAAATGCATAGTAATGCATCATTAAAAAAACATTACATTTTAAGACATGACAAGAAAACTTGTAGTATCTACATGAGAAGAAAATTGTATTATCCACACTTTAAAAAAGCATAGAAAAAAAGGAGTTGCCTATTTCCCAACTGCCCATACTCAACATGCTAAAGCAGGGGTCCCCAACCTTTTGTACACATGAACCACATTCAAATCTAAAAAGTGTTGGGAAGCAACCGAAGCCTGAAAAAGTTCACAGGGGTGCCAAATAAGGGCATGATTGGCAGCTCCTATGTGAGCTGGCACATTACAGGAGGCTCTTTGGCCATTCACCTAGTTTTTATGCAACCAAAACTTGCCTTCAAACCAGGAGTTCAAGAATAAGCATCTGCTTTGAAACCACTGGCAGCAACAGCCAAGGGGTTGGTGAGCTACATGTTGCTCACAAGCCATTGGTTGGGGATTACTGTGCTAGAGTTTCATTTAAACTCCAAACAGGTAATGACAAAGATAGATTTGTACAGCGACAAATTCAGGACATAATTACTAATTATTACTCCTGCTCAATTCAAACAGGTAGGGCAAATGGGGCAATACTGAGGGGGCTCACTGGTGTGGTTTAGGAGGGGGAAGGACCATTCCAAGGGTCCTAACTTTGATACATGGGTTTAATTCTCCTTTAAATTAACAAGCAGATCAGAAGAAACATTGAGGCTATGATTGAACCCTATAGATAGAAATTACCGGCTCTGACCTCAGAATTAAGAGTAAGGTTAAAGTTGAGCAAAGTGCTTATGTGCAACAGCAGTGATCCCCAACCGGTGGCTCATGAGCAACATATTGCTCACCAACCCCATGAATATTGCTCTGTTGCCTCAAAGCAGGTTCTTTTTCTTGAATTCCAAGCTTGGAGGCAAGATTTGGTTGCAGAAAAAACAGATGTACTGCCAAACAGAGCCAATCACAGCACTTATTTGGCATCCCCAGGGACATTTTCATGCTGGTGTTGTTCCCCAACTTATTTACATTTGAATGTGGCTCACGGGTAAACAAAAAGTTTGGGAACCCATGTGCAACATACAAGTACTGCAATGAAGCTCATGGAGATTGTAACTTTCTGAGAGCAGTATATAAACCTCATGTTCAGAATTCACACAGCTTGTGCTAATAAAATGTGTTTTATTTTGGTAATTTAATTTTTCCAATTGAATTTCAGCATAAAAATCCAAGTCTGTTGACTCATGAACTTGTGGTATCTCACTTGTGTAAAAGTTTGCAAAACTTGCCAAAATACATTAGAGTCCATGGGAAGGCAAAATTGCATTGGGGTTAAGGTGTGTTTAGCTCTGCAACAGCATATACTGTATATACTGTCCACTGCTTTGAGACTGCAGCTATTTTTCCAGAGTGCAAACAAGCAGAAAAACTCATCACTATTCAGGAATGTACAATTACTTATCAGCCCAATTTCAACTTTATGTGGACATTATATTGATTATTAGAACTGGAGCATTTAACAGCAACATAGAGGGACTTGTGATTGCACATTAAGCTATTATTGGATTTGCAAAGTGCCGCAAATCGAATAATCGGTTTAACATTGTGTACACCTATATTGAACATTACTGGTTGGATATTTTCAATATATGCTGTGCGCATTTAGCTACTATACTGCTATCGCTGTACTATGTGTAAAATGGTAAACACAATTGTTAGCGTTTTAAGGAACCTCCAGGATGTTTTGTGGGTATTTTAGGTACATTAAAATTAATTCAGATTTTTACCTTGTTATATTATATTTGTAGACTGTTCATCATAGTGATTGCTGAAAAAAGGGTTGGTTGGTAATTTACACTATATTATTGGTTGTTGATGTTTTTCCTATAGACAACTGGCACAACCACACGTAGTGTACTTGTTTTCCCCATGCTATGCCAAATGTTTAAGAAAAAATTGCTCCAACTGCGCATGCGCCGATATGGCACTTACTTTCCAAAGATTACCGAAGAGAAGAAGATGGCGCCTGTGAACTCCGCTGGACAGAATCTACACTGAGGGGTAAGGCATTTGCCAGGGGTATCAGCTAGGCTGGGGGGGGTGTCTATGTAACTTTAGGGTTTGCTTCTCCTTTAAGTTAACTTTTAGTATGTTATAAAAAGGCCATATCTAGCAACTTCAAATTCAATTAAATTGGTTTTTATTATTTTTTTTTGTTTATAGTTTGTTCATTCTTTGCCTTCTTCTTCTGACTCTTTCCAGCTTTCAAATGGGGGTTACTGAGAAATGCTCTGTAAGGTTTCAGATTTATTGTTACTGATACTTTTTATTGCTTCCTTTCTATTCAGGCACTTTCCTATTCATATTCCAGCCTCTTATTCAAATTAGTGCATGGTTGTTATGGTAATTTACACCCTGGCAACCAAATATTGCATACTGGAGAGCTGTTGAATAAAACGCTATATAATTAAAAAACACAAATAATGCAAAATGAAAATCTTTTGCAAATCTTAGAATATTACTCTCTATATCAGTGCCGTCCAACTGGTGGCCCGCAGGCGGAATCTGGCCCGTGACCCCCATATGAAAGTCTGGCTGCTGTGACTGCTTAGCTTGTGTAAGCTTTGGTATCAGTACTGAGATTAACTGGCCCCTGCATTGTTCACAACTAAGGTTCAGGCTGTAAACTCCTGTATTGTGCACACCTGTGCAAATAGCTAGATAAGAGGAAAATCTAGACTTGGTCTAAAGAGCCCGAATCAACAGTTTGTTATACTTGTCGGTGCCAAAAGTTTTAAAAAATTAGGTTGGCTACTGGTAAGTTAGACACATGGAGCTCACTATATGTGGTGAGACATAGTGGTAGGTCAGTTAGTTGAGCAACTAATGAAGGGGCCAGGCAGGAGGTGTGTTAAGATTCGATAGCGCCTACTCCACTGCTGGCTGACCCCCTGTGTCTGTACAAAACCCCTGACCAAAGAGAAGCAGTCTGGGGATCCTTGTTCTGTTTTATTTATAATAAGCGAAGAAGCTATACTGGTGAAAGTGAATAAAGTTGTTAAATGGTACAATTGTCACAAAGGTAGTAGCACTGCCATTTCACAAAGATAAAACCACTTTTATTTTTATATATGGCAACAGCAGGGGTAACAGCTAAGGGTTCAACTGCCCATTAATTTGGCCTTGGACTCCAACACAACGTGGCTTAGCACTGCCATTAACTAACATAGTGTGAGGCTTGAATGGCAGATTCCGCATTAAATTGTCTATCCTAAGTTTTCCTCTAATTAGTTTTTTTTGCAAGCAGTGAGGCGGTTGAGTCTGAATAAGTACTGAATGAAGCATTTTCACACAAAATCTCTGTGACAACCATAATTAGTTGTGTGCACTGGCCTCAAAATCTATGTATGCATACACAAGTTTACAGTTTAGAAGGTACTTTGATGGGGAGGTAAAACTATTTTGTTTTTGTGTTGATATGCAGGACAGCATTGCAAATCAGTCACACATTCCCTGTGCTGCCTTATTCCTCCTGCCAAACCAATTCCTTAAGTACTAAATTCCTATTTAATGGTAATTACCCCCATAATAAGTGAATATATTATATCTAATTGTTTGTCTTGGCAAACATGATGAATCATATTGGCCTTGAAAGTATTGTGCTGAATGTTGTCTAACGTTAAAGGAAAACTATACCCCCAAAATTAATACTTAAGCAACAGATAGTTTATATCAAATTGAATGACATATTAAAGAATCTTACCAAACTGGAATATATATTTACATAAATATTGCCCTTTTACATCTCTTGACTTGAACCACCATTCCGTGATGGTCTCTGTGCTGCCTCAGAGATCACCTGACCAGAAATACTACAACACTAACTGTAACAGGAAAAAGTGAGGAAGCAAAAGGCAGAACTCTGTCTGTTAATTGGCTCATGTGACCTTACATGTGGTTTGTATGTGTGCACAGTGAATCTTACGATCTCAGGGGGCAGCCCTTATTTTTAAAATGGCAATTTTCTATTTATGATTACCCAATGGCACATACTACTAAAAAAGTATATTATTATGATAATGGTTCATTTACATGAAGCAGGGTTTTACACATGAGCTGTTTTACTCAGTATCTTTTAATAGAGACCTACATTGTTTGGGGGGTATAGTTTTCCTTTAAGAGATGCTTTGAGCTGTAATTACATTTTTTAGCCTAAAATCAAGGCAAAATAAACAAATAAATAAAGAGCACTTGAGACTTTTCATAGCAATTCATCATTTTTGCTAAACTGTACCTATTTTAATGCTTGTGCATTTTATTGCACTATGATATTTATATATGTGTATTCCCAAGTCAGTCACTGAAATCTAGGGCAAGTTATTTGACATGAGTTTTTAGAAATGAAATGGATTATGTATATTTTAAAAATATTTACATGTCTAAGACACATAAAAGCTCACGGTATGTCATTTAACATGAAATATTCATCATAGGAATAAGTTACTGTGCAACTTCAACTGTATATTTTTAGCAAATAATCTGTGATGGTAGCCAGAGAGCTTTGACTAAATATACAATATTCTAGACCTATCTAGAATGTGTCAGGAACAAAGGACTAAATAATTAGCTACAGAATATTTATGGAGAGCAGTGGGACTGTGCAACAGCCCAGAATAGTTAAATTGCTCTGATTGGGTCTAGGGAGAAACATGAGTGATGGATAGACTTATCCTTGACCCATAGAAACTCCATTTTTTTCTGTCAAGGGATGCCCATGTAATAGAGGAAAGCTAACCCTCCACTGCAATTAAACAATGGCTCAGTCCTTCACCACCTCTAAAACAGTCAACAGGAGTGCATATAGTTATGGCTAAGGTAGGCAGAATAACACTCTATGTCAATGGTAGCAGTGGTGGTGATATCAATGGTCTAAATGAGTCTGGGTCTAAGTATGGTACCAAACCAGCAAGGTTAACAGTGAGAGAGATTTTTCTTGTTGAATTGCATATGTCTTTATGGGAACATCTAGAAATGAATTAAGAGATGGGCTTTTCTCATCAAACTGAATCTTGCCAGATTATTAATATAACAATTAAAATGTACATATATTTGTGAATGTGTCCTGTTATACCAATATATGTTGAGCTTGCTCAATAATGTGGTTGTCATGGGCCCCCCTATACCTTATGGGTCCCCCTGCAGCCACAGGGGGACCAAGAAAAAAAGCTTTTTCAGCTTCTTCTATATAGTGTTTATAATTACAATTATCCATTCTTTCTGAGAGTGAAAATGAGTGGATTAGGGACAAAGGTAAATTGCCATATTTATTTTTGCTAGGTTTCTTGTAAATGGAGAATAACTCAATCTGTAAAGATCATGTTGAATTGTGTGTTTCAATATACTAAAGGTAATTATTTATAAAGATTATATCATTTAGAAATCGTTTTGTCTCTTACTGCCCAGTCTCTATAATGGCCAAGCTGGTCTGTAGCTGGGATCTGGTCAATATTTACCTTTGTACTCTTTTAATTTGATTAGTGAATTGAACAGTTATTCACTCATCCGTTTATAAAGATTACAGTATATCATTATTTAAAAAATAGTTTTGTCTCTTACTGCCCAGTCTCTATAATGGCCAAGCTTGCCTGTAGCTGGGATCTGGTCACTGTTTACATTTGTTCTCTTTTAAACCTCACTGGTTGAATATCAGCTTTTATGGTATTCCATAAAGTTGGTTCATGGTAAAGCCAAAATTGATTTACAAAAATGCAAAAGTGCAATTGCCAGTAGCAGGCAATCAGAAAAGTTTTGAAAAGTTTCCTATAAGCTTACTACAATACTACTACAGATTAGATTAAATAGTGCCTATTGCAGTTTAAGTTCTTCATTAAAGGGACACTGTCATGGGAAAACATGTTTTTTTCAAAACGCATCAGCTAATAGTGCTGCTCCAGCAGAATACTGCACTGAAATCCATTTTTCAAAAGAGCAAACAGATTATGTTATATTCAATTTTGAAATCTGACATGGGGCTAGACATGTTGTCAATTTCCCAGCTGCCTCCAGTCATGTGACTTGTGCTCTGATAAACTTCAATCACTCTTTACTGCTGTACTGCAAGTTGGAGTGATATCACCCCCTCCCTTCCCCCCCAGCAGATTAACAAAAGAACAATGGGAAGGTAACGAGATAGCAGCTCCCTAACACAAGATAACAGCTGCCTGGAAGATCTAAGAACTGCACTTAATAGTAAAAGCCAAGTCCCACTGAGACTGATTACGTTACATTAAGTAGGAGGAATAACAGCCTACCAGAAAGTAATTCCATCCTAAAGTGCAGGCACAAGTCACATGACTGGGGCTGCTGGGAAACTGACAAAAAGTCTAGACCCATGTCAGATTTCAAAACTGAATAAAAAAATCTGTTTGCTCTTTTGAGAAATGAATTTCAGTGCAAAATTCTGCTGGAGCAGCACTATTAACTGATGTGTTTTTCCATGACAGTATCCCTTTAATGAGGATGTCGTGTAGATTTGCCTGTCTTGGCTCTAGTAATTGTTATAGGTGGTGAAGTGCAGTAGTATGCTATATATTAGTATATAAATGTAAAAATACTGGAAACATTAACATCAACAAACGGTGAATGTACTTTGCCATCACAGGAGCAGAAAGGGTCAAGGCTGGCGATGTTCACAGGTCTGGATTTGTGGAAAAGTCACAAAGGTCCACAGGAGATAAGATCGTTTTTTAAATTTCCTGTGTGCCAATACACAGTGCTCAGGATCCAATGATGAAAATGTGTGCATGTGCACAAATGAAGGGGAGGGGACAGGGGAGATGAACGGCAGTGGGCCTAGGGGCTTTCACTATGTAAATCCAGCCCAGGAGGTTCATTTTTATATGCTATGGCAAGTGTCTAAGCTGTATGGATACCATTTTACACTTGATTACACTACATTGTCAGACCTTTCTGCTCTAAATCTGGCAAGAAATGTCCACCACCGCAAAACAGGTATGTAAGTGGAGAGAAAATTGCCACTGACCAGGCAAAACATCCATGGTAGCATAACTGAATATAAAGCTACGTATTGTAAAGATTCTGTGAAAATAGAACTCATGAAGACAGCTAGCTGTGGTCTAATCACTCATGTAGCAGCAAGAGTCCTTTTCACCTACTCCTGTTTGGGGACCCATGACTTCCTACAGCAACACTGGCAGAAAACCTACTCCACTTCAGACATCAGATAAGGTTGAGACAGTTGGCAAGGGTTGAAAAAACCTGACTCAAACCAACTATTATTTCTAGTTTCTACACTTGACCTCTTGTGGAACAATTGCATCAGGTCTTACAACCAAAACAACCAATGGCAAAACCATCCGAGAGGCAAAACATGAGCAGCAACAAAATGTACCTAATTACTGCATCAGAAAAGTTACTCACAATGTTATTGAGCATGTCTCAAAATAACGATTTCAATCATGATGCAAAGACCGGTTATGTACCTGCTGATTGTCACTCCCAGGTAGGAAAAAGTGTGCTGGATGAGCAAGGACCTTGACACATTAGAACAGCTTTAATGGTTTATATTCTACAATACACTGGTCAATGTTTCCACTGGCATATATACATCAATGGAAAGAATCTGATCCACTGCTTGCTGCTATATGAATGTGTGTGCAACCCTGTTGACTTTTCTCCGCTGGTGTAAATACACCAGCAGAAACACAGACCAGAGCCCTTAGATTTATGGTGTGACTGGCTTAGTGGTACGGGTTTTCTCCACTGGAGTATATACCCAAAAGGATAACTTGACCCATGTGCCAATAGCGAATGTTATGAAAATTCATAACACTTTAGGTAAAAGACAAGTTTATTTGACACAAACTCTGTAGATTCTGAACTCACAAAGATCAGAACCCCAAAACGAAGAGTTCACAGAGTTTTTATAAAACTTTATATAGAGTTTTTTATTTTTGTAAAAGGGGAGTTACTGGTGGGAAAGCATAGAGATATTACTCAACAGCTCAGAAAAAGAAAGAACTGCTCTTGCAGCCAAACAGGTGGCTCTGCCCCCAAGGCCAGGGTTGTAGTGACCAATGCTAGTTTGAGCACAGAATCCATCCATGTCAGGGGGGCTCATGGGAGTATATATATACACAGAATTGTATCCTTTTTTACCTTACAGAAGACGAGCAAACCTTATATATTATGATTATACACTATGTAGCCTGTATATCCAATAGACAAATACATTTGTAAAATAATGAATGTTTATAGTGTCCCTTTTATACACAGAGAGAGCTAATTGAAGAAAGCCATTAGGATAGTGAAAAAACTGGTTAGATAGGGTCCATACTTTTATGAGATCTGAGATGTACATTGCTACATTAAATAAGATATAGAAAGAGCTTAGTTAATGAAACTGTAGGAAACTAAACTACACAGAAAACATAACTTTCCTCCAGAGAAAACAAAGAGGGTTGCCAATTTCTTTCCACTCACATTCTCTTATTAACAGTTAATGAAGACATGGACATTTCTCTCACTTTATGTGTTTTATTGATGCTTGTTTTGGGAGCAAAACTCTTGCTAGATTGAACTTGTCACCCAAGACCATATGATTACATTTTTAAATGAAACCATGAACATTGCACATATATAAATGGAAGACTTTTAAGTATTAGAAGTTTGTACAAGTTTCGAAATGCTAAAACTTTCATGTTGTACCCTTGGCTCAATAAGTCAGGAGATCCCAGTGGGTAATTGTGGCCATACACCTGCAGATTTAATAGAGTCCTCTGTCGGGCCCAACCAACTGTTATAGCTACCAGCTTTAGGGTCTGTGATTGTTTTCCCCCATGAAGAAGTGAGAGAAAGTGTGTGGTGTGCATGGGTGGAATAGACTTCAGTAGATGGTTATGATGGGAAGGAGAAGTACATGTGAGAGTTATTTAGATGTTTTGTGGATTAGTGCCTGATGGCAAACCACTACTGAGATTTATGGGCTGGATAATCCACTATCTGGTCCAAATGTCACACCTTGGCCTACTGTCCAGATATATGATAACTGCCAACCCAGACTTTTATCCTTCATATGTGTCTTGGTCATGCCTGACCTGACTCAACCACATCCTCAATCGTGCTCTCAGCTCTGCCCAATGCTGCCTCTTGGATGTGTCTCAGTGCTTTTCGATGGCAGCAATTAACGCAAAGTCAATGCCTAACACAGGGAGCATTACACTGGGCAGTTGCTGCAAACGGCTCTTGAAAAAAACTGTGATTTGCATGCCTGTGTGTCTCTGTCAGTCAGAGGGGAACTCAGCAGTTTCTGTTCATGTGTATAATATACAGTATATGCCCCTGAAATCTATGCAGTACCCTTCCCCTTAAATTAGTTTCCCATTTTCATCAGTGCTACGCAGTATGTTGGCGCTATATAAATACATGATAATAATAATCCCATTCTGGATATTCCCTATGTGCCATCGACCTAAGGATTGAGTTTCAGGATGAGAATGAGGTATTATTATTAGTATAAATAACATGTATTTATAAAAAAAGCAACCTATTCCCCATTGTTCTAAAATAAATCGGTGTATACATTAAACGTACAAGAAAACATACAGAAAAAACAGTAACAAATAATAGGAGTAAAGAGGACCCTGTCCTAAAGAGCTTCCAGTAAGGATTAGTTATCAGAATCAGATTTCAGGCTTGGGCAATGGCTGGGACCTACATACAGTATAAGATAATACTACTGCTGCATATATAGGCATCTGAAAAAGAATTTAAAAGTATAATAAATCTGGATTATATTAAGCCGTACTGTGATCACAGAGACAAAGTGAAGACAGAATCTTGTGAAATCCAAGGGGGCACAACAATGGACTTCCATCCTTAGCAATGGCCAAGTCCAGGTCTACCCATAAACGCACAAACTTGCAGTTAAACTCCATCCCTGCTGCACCTCCAAATGGCTGTTTTAAGTTAACAGGATGCAAAACATAGAACTGAATGCTTATTTAGCATAAAATAACTTGAAAGCTCGGATTAAGTGTAAAGTAAGTTGTCTTTCATTATTATTTATGCTGTACAAGGCATATATAACTGTTTGCAAATAACTCTGTAGGGAAAAGTACAAAGTGGTTTATATTTTTATGCTTTCTCGAGAATGTTGAAATGAATTTCCTAGAGCCTTGAAGCTTAGTTACATTTGCTAGATGAGACAGGACATACAGCGGCAACAGTTTCATTACCATAATTTATTTCAGGATTTTACAAAATCACCAGCAGTAAAGATAAAAACAGAATTTTAAGCTGTCCTTCTAATTTTTTTTTTATTTCTTTGAGGTTCATCGTCACTATATAACTGCCCTGCTAATTAATGTAAACCTTTCATAAGGTGCTGATAAAGCCATATATTGTGATTCAACTAACCAGAAAAAGAGTCCAACTTTATATCCATTATAGGTATACTCATTAGATTTGAATTCTGGGATTTGTTTTTGCTTGAATACTATTTAAAGTTAACAATACCTACATATATTCATTATACATACTGGGATTCATTTACAATCGGCAGGGCAGGGTGAAAGGTTATTCAATGACATGTCAGAGCACTTTTTTGCATGTGCACGGTGCACTTAGAGTCTATGGCCCTGTATATTTCTCATAAATATAAGATGAGATCTGTTGAGTTAAGATTATCCAAAAAAATCCCATAGTGTTTATCTAGAGTAATAAATAGTGTGTGAGATTATGGCTGCCCCACTATTAATATTTATCACATACAGTATTTATAGAGCACGAGCATAGTCTGCAGCACTGTACAACAGAGGGGTATTTACATATATCAAGTAACATTTTATGTGTATTAGAGCTTACAATCTATAAATAGATGGGGTATGAGATATAAGGCTAAGTGAGAAATATTTGGTCAAGTGTCCCATGTGACATAAAGGACTGTCTAAACTCATCTGTAGTGTTTATAAGGCAAAAGATGAACTTTAGCTTGGCTCTTTTTTATGGAGAAGGGCTTGTGTACTGTATATAGCTATAGCTTATGAAATACAAACATCCCAGTAGAAGTTGAAGCAACAGAAGGGCACTCCATGATTGAGGAATAGCCAGTATGGGGGCTTGATTTACAAACAATTGCGCTAGGATTACAAGATTGATAAACCAGGTATCTAAGCTGCCTCCACTAGTTGTGTTAGTACCTTAGTGAGCCACCAGCATTGGGACTGAAATGATTATAATCGTTCCTTAGAACTCATTTGGAGGGCCCATACAATTAAGTACCAGACCCTGCTCATAGTGTTGAGGGTTTCCAGGTAGTGTAACTGTGCCTTATAAGAATGGCAGGCAATGGATTCTTCTTCATTTAAAGCTAAAAATGGCACTTAACCAAGTTTTCTATTGTGTTTCTACTTGTTTTTACACCTAGCTAATAATTTGCCACCAAAAAAAAACCCCCACATAAAACAAACACATGCAACTGCCCACAGGATGCTTCACTTTGATCAATTGCCTGCCTGCCGTTCCACATAGCCTTACAGTAGAGCCATTAGCAGAGTTGGTCAGAAAAAGAGGAGCTCCTGGGGTATGGATGAACCTGCCATTCATAATGTGCTGAAGGTTCTCTGGGTTTGACCATTTAATCAATCTTTTTTTTGAAACTTTTTTTTGGGGGGGTTTTCATTTAAGATTAATTATCATTTATTTCAGTAAGGAAATTAGGAAAGAAAATACTGTTCAGTTTTCTTCTGCTCCAATCGACTTATTTTACACTTTACTGCATTCATATATACAATGTCATTTAACATAAAGGAAACCCTTTATTATTGTATTATTGTAGCCAGGGCTTTCTGCCACAAGGCAAGGTGACTTTGTTTCAAGCAATTTCTTACAAAGGCAGTTGCACTCGCTATATTAACCTTTCAATCCCCTGAGCATAGGAGAGGTAAGCATAAGAGGGTGAGAGGGACAGCATTAGTCACAAGGAGGACAGAAGGTCCCCTATTAAAACACTGGAGACAGCTTCTGTCTAGAATGCAAAATGAGTTGAAAGTGATCTATCCATTGCTTTGGATAGATATAGGAGAACTGAAGGTGATGACTCTATGAGGCTAAGTTAGCACTAAGCACTGACAGTTTATGACAGATCTGTTGACATATTTCATTCTTAGATATCACTGGCATACTTATTGTTGTCCCAAATGTTCATGGAAGCCCAGACTAAAGGCCAGTTAACTTGTTTTGAAGTGACTATATGTAGTGTTGTCCTAGATATTCTTGTAACAATGGCAGGATAAATGACATACTTATTCTGTTTTAAGCAGTAAGGGACTTCCTGATAAAATGTTCACAAATGAAGCCACCTGAAAATCATTTCTAGAAATACTTTATTATGACGCATTTATCAAAGTGATCTAACCACTCCTGCGCCTAAGGCACTGTGTAGCCATAGTGTGAGCCCAAACAAAAATGCTTCTCATCCTGGGAAATGTACTCCTCTGTATGACATGAGTTAATTCAGTAGTTGAGTGAGTTGAGTTAATTCAATAGGGATTATGCAGAAGGTGCATAAACTATATATGAACTGCTGAAAAGAAATATCATTTTTTTATACAGACATCATAGATTGAAAGGAAACCATGATAATTGTAGAAAACTTTTCCAAAGACCCTTTAGCTTACAGTGTAATGCAACCCCCACTCCCACTTTAAGTCTCTCTGCTCTCTCCATCTGCTCTCCATAATTGGTGGATCTGTAAAGAAGAGTGACTTCACACACAAATGTTGTGTGCATTAACATTACATTTACTAACAATCGAATTGCTCTAAAAATTCTAGATTTATTAAGTGTGAAAACCACGAAAACCTCTAATGCAAAACTTTGCCAGTAAAATTTGTTGAGGTCCTATAAAAGTCAATGAGAGCTGTACTGATCGTATTGGACTGCTTTTATTCAATTCAGACTTTTAGAGGTTTTTAGATTTTTTTTATATTAATTGTCTGAAAAACTCAAATTTTCTAGAGGTTTTCGGGTTATTCATATTTTTAGCTCATTGTTTAGCAATTATTTTCTTTCATAGTTTTTATATGTGGATCTTTTAATAATTTCCGTGGCATTCCTGGTTTTAGAGAATGTGAGTTTAGTCGTGGTTTCAAAAACCTCTAAAACCACTAAAATGAGAATCTTGATAAATAAGCTTCTTGGGCACTATTAAAAAATAGTACAGAATATACAATCGCTACTATATACTATAAACAATTGAAAGAGAGAACAATAAGCAGAGCAGCTCTCATTTATTTGCGTCTTAAATCTGGATGCAATATATTTTCATAAAAACATAGTGGCCCCTGGTTCCTGGATGTATTGCCAGGATCCCCTCTTACTCCTAGAATTAAAGGCAGTAAATATGGGCACCCAATTTGGCATAAAAATAGGTTCCATGTAGTTTTGACATTGTCTTATATCTACATGCTCCTGGTTTTCCAGACTGCAAATATTTTGTGATTGGAATGATGAACAAACAGAGCCATATACTATGCCTGATCATGGGCAGGTGTATAGGGATGGCAATTTATACATAGGTGTATATATATATATATATATATATATATATATATATATATATATATATATATATATATATATATATATATAATGAGGTGCATGGGATCACAACAATTTACTTTATGGTGCTTTATCATACTCAAATGTGTGTACACCTATCTTGCTAAAAGAGACCCCTCTTGTTTTGCTAAGCTAGAAAAGTCACTATAGTGTGTATTTAAATTAGTTATTCTTGGACTTGTTGGCAAATGAACAGAATTTGCTACCATGTTAAATCAAACAAATAAATTGCTTTTGTTTGTTATGTTATATCTTCCTAAAATAAAAATTGTAAAGAAATGGTTATTTCAATTCTGACATATAACAGGATGGTTTAAAGGTTACTCACTTTTCTCTTTTTGTGTTGTGTTAAAAAGATTGTTACTTAATTTCTGAAAAATGACAAGCTGTTCTAGAAAGCTTAAAGATGAAGGAACAATATAAGTATATGTCCTTGTTTTTCCGCAAGTGAATTAAATTGTGAAACTGCGGTGATAATTTGCCGTGCATCCCAATTATTTGGACACCCGTTGACTTTAATGCATTTGTACCAAATAGTCGAGCGTATAAAAATTGTCGCTCGTTTCAAAATTGACTTCAATGCATTTCGCAAATGTTTTGCTTTTTCGCAACGCATTGAATTTTTTGGCAAAATGAAACTGCACAGATTCACCCATGACTAAATTATATACATAATAATACTATTTTTTTAAAGAATTTTTCTTTATTGATTTTCAATTAACATGAGATTGAAGAAAGAAGAAAAAGGAAGAGAAGAAAAGCAAGCAAGATGAGCTTTCCCCGTTACATAAAATTACATCCCCTTTGGGTCATGCATTTGTTCGACCACAGACAGGTTACCATATCCATTTAAGGGATGGCCAGCCATTTGTCCCAGAGTTTCCCAAATTTTTCAGGGCAACCACGGGCAGTATATGTCAGTTTTTGCCAAGGGAGGGTGTCATCTACTACTCTTTTCCAGAAGCCAAGTGTAGGAGGTTCAGGAGCTTTCCAAGTCAAGAGAAGGGCTTTCCTGGCATCCTGGAACTGCTGTAGGCAAAGTCTATCACTGGAGGGCATAGGAAGTCCTTCAAATAGTCCAAGGAGACAAAATTCCGGAGACTTTATGTTAGGAAGTCCCAAAAATATAGACATAAATCTAAGTACTGCGGCCCAATATTGTTAAATCTTAGGACAGTTTCAGAAAACATGCAAGTAGGTACCTGCTTCCGCATTGCATTTAAGACATACATCTGGATGACCATGATACCAGCCTGTGTGGGGTTAAATACACTCTGTTTAAGAATTTAATGTGAATAAAGTGATCTCTGATACATATATTCGTTTCTGTAATTTATTCAAGTATATCTGCCCATGTTTCTTCATCTAGTGATGGGAAATCAGAGGCCCATTTTCTACACACCTGACGTATGGGATCAAAGTTCCCTTGGAGCACAATTGCATAAAACCAGCTAAGGGGCTTGGTTAATTCGGGTCTATGGAGGTGGCGTTCAAGGGTAGACTCAGCTATCCGTGGGGACCCCTCTGGAAATTGGGCCTGAAATGCATGTCTTAATTGTAGGAATCTAAAGAACATCTGGTTATGAAGGCCATATTCCTCCTTGAGTTGAGCAAACTGTTTCAGCTCAGCAGCACCAATAAGTATTTCACCTTGGCATTAGCCCAGAAACTAACCTCAGGCAAGGTTCTGAATTCTCCTAGTGTATTGTTACCCCAGAGAGGGGTCCATCTGGACCAGGTGTGAGATTTTTTATGCCCTGACACCACAATCTTCTGAAACACCTGGATTACCGTTTTCATGGGGGGGTCATTGGGTACAATGCGGGTAGGCCTCTTGGCTAGAGCTTCGAAGGAAGAAATGACTGCCGCCTCTACTATTGTGGCCTGGTTACTGGGGTCCGGATGGAGCCACCACCATGCATATACCAAATGACTAGCATAGAAATAGTTTTGGAGGTCAGGAAGGGCTAGTCCCCCTTTCTTTACTGGGGCCTGCAACATGCTAGCCTTGTACCAATTTATGGGGAGCCCATCTGGACCTGGGGTCTTACCATTGGGAAACATTCCTATTGCCTCAACCACCTCCTCAGAGGTTATTTGCTTGTTTAGACCCTCTACCTCCTCCGGAGAGAGTCTAGAAATTGGGGTACTGCATAGGAAATGGTCCAAAGTATCTGGCATACTCTCACTCTTAGAACTATATAGCTTAGTGTAGAGATTAACAAATTCCTCGAGGATCTGATCCTGCCCTTGAATTTCTTGGCCCCCTTCAGCTTTCAACCTAGGGATTGAAGTTAGTTGCCTGGGATCCTTTGAAAGGATGGCTAGAAGTTTCCCACTTTTATCTCCTTTATCATACCAGAATGCGGCTCTCTGAAGTTCCCCCTGCGAATACTTATTGACATACGCCAAATTAACCTCTCTCTGCGCAGCCGCCAGGACTGCTCCCAGTGAATCATTCGGATCCTTAATAAATTTTGCTTCTGCCTCTCCCAACTTCCCTCGAAGAGACTCCAGTGTGACATATGCCCCCCTCGCAAATGCCTTGCCTGCGTCCCAAACTACTTGTTCTTGGGTGGAGCCCTGATTAAGTGCCCAATACTCTTTAAACTGAGTTTTGAAGGCGTCCTTAACCTGCTCATGACTAATCCACTTTGGAGGCAGTCTCCATTGCTGCAGTCTTCTCCTCCCTCCCAGCTGCAATTCTACCTGGAGGGGAGCATGGTCAGAGCAAATTCTTGGAAAGAAGGGGATAGAATGTATTATAGAAA
This sequence comes from Xenopus petersii, assembly GCA_038501925.1. Classification (NCBI taxonomy): domain Eukaryota; kingdom Metazoa; phylum Chordata; class Amphibia; order Anura; family Pipidae; genus Xenopus; species Xenopus petersii. The sequence continues at coordinate 73,920,016 of CM076675.1, read as the reverse complement.
GGGCTTGGGGAGATGCTACAGCCAAGTCTATTCTGGACAGCGTTGAAGTGGACATGGTATAACACGAATATTGCTTCTAGATAAGCCCATCTCCACACATCTGTAAAATTTGTTGCATCCAGCCAATCCCCCAGAGCCCCAGATTCCCCCCTGAGTGGCCTGAGCCTATCCAGTCCATCCAAAGGCTGGGATGGTCCCCTAAGTCTGCTATCTTCAGAAGTATGTCCTGCAATAGAGATATCTCTCCAGGTGGGGGGCGGGAGTACATTTTAATCAATCTCAGGTCTGTTGTACAGTAGTTAATTTCAGAATAATGAACCTCCCATTTCTATCAGACACCACAGTTTCAATGTTAACTCTAGCTGTTTTCCTGATGAGGGTGGCCACTCCCCAGGAGTACGGAGAATATTCTGCATGAAAAATATGACTTAACCACCTTCTTTTCAACGCCGGTGTAACGGTCGGCACCCAACACCAGAACAAACACTAGGCACCCTGGTCTTGGCTCGTGCTTCACCAGTGGTGTGACCGCCTTTGGGCCTCGGGTGGAGCCCTCGGCTTACTTGGATGCCACCTGGACTTAAACGAGAGGTGCAAGATGAGAGTTCTGGATAGGCAGAGGGACACGACTGTAGAGCAAAGTCTTTTTGGACAGAAGGTCGTAGTACAAGGCAAAAGCGTAGTCAGATCAGGCTTGGTCGAGGCAGGCAGAGAATAAATGTAGTCGGGCAGGCAAGGGTCAAACCAGGAAGTCAATCAGAGGGGTTAAGCAGAATCGAAGTCGGTAATCAGGCAGGGGTCAGGATTTCAGAAGTCAGGATCAACAAATAGCCAGGCAGGGGTCAAAACAGGAATCAGAATCAGATTAACTAATAGCACAAGGCTCAGAAAGCACCAGGAACAAATCCTATCACGGGCAATGTGAAAAATCCAAACTGTGCCTTTAATACTTTTAAATTTCGCACCACTGCGCGCTGACGTCACACGCCAGCGCGCATGCGCACATAAATCAGAAAGGAACGTGCCGCACGCGCCCTAACCATTCCCCATTTGCGGCCCAGAGGAGCAGCGTGGCAGGCGTCCCCGCCAAGGGGGCTGCAGGCGTCCCTGCAGACCCCCTCCCGCTAGACCACCAGGTAAGGTTGTTACAGCCGGGACCCTTTGGCCTATCAAATGTGTCTCCTGGAGTAAGAGAATATCTGCCCCCCGTTTCCTAAGAAAATCCAACACTATTGACTGCTTCACTTTGTTGTTTATACCCCTGACATTCCAGGAGATAATTTTAAGACTGATACCTGCCATATTGTATGGTTAATCTCCTATGGAACAGTACAAAGGCTGACAACATCTTGAGAGTGGGATAGAAAAGAGAAATAGCAGAGAGAATTAGAAAAAAGAGAGCATAACATAACAGATAAACCCCAGCATTAGACCCCCCCACCTGGTATCCTCCACCCAACCAGAAGATACATTTTCCCAGAACAGAATATACCCAAACGGGGGTGGCAAAAAATAGAAAAAGGGCTAACTAGCCAAAAAGAATGATCATCGCATAAGGGTGCTGTACTATTTGCAATATACCAGTTCTAGTTGCACTGAAATATCCTAGAAACAAACTGGACTCATTGCAGAGGGAAATGGTAGACTGGCCATTTAAATTAATGGTTTCCCCCATCAGTGAAGCATAAAAAACTGCCACAGGACTTATCAGTGTTGATCGAGATCTTGCGCTTTAACATAACAGGAGTAGATGTGCATCTCTGAAGAAGAAATAACAGAAAAACCCAAAGAAAAAACATGTTGGGAATCATACCAAGTGCACATTCACAGGACTTATCAGTGAAGATCCAGATCTGGTACTTTAATGTTGTTCCCTTGAAGGGCTCCTAGCATTGGCAGGTCTGTGCTCTAACCACTCGAGTGCTAATTCTGGTCATTCAAAAAAATGCGCTTTCCCTCCATCCATTACTTTAAGTTTTGCTGGGTATAACATGGCATATTCCAAGCCTAGGTCTCTTACTTGACTCTTACGTATGAGCTGCGTTTCTTTTGCATAATAGATGAATAATCCGGTTATAGAGAGATCCGAGCTCCAGCATATTGGATGTCCCCTTTTTTCCTGGCCTCCTTGAGCGCAATATTTCTGTCTCTGTAGTTGAGCAATTTAATCAGGAATGCTCAAGGTGGTGCTTCTGGAGGAAGCGGTCATAGCGGAACCTAGTGTGCACTCTCTACCACAAATTGTTGTGAAAATATGTTCTGGCCCAATATTTCTTTGAGACAGTTTTCAGCAATAATCTCAAGGTTGCAGCCTTCACTTCTTTCAGGGAGACCTAGAATCCGGACATTTGAGTGGTGTTGGCGGTTTTCCATATCATCTATGCGGTCTGCCATATCCAGAAGTTGCTGTTTGATGTATCTCACTTCTTGCGGCAGAGGAGCAGTACGGTCTTCCACTCCACCCATTCTTTCTTCCAGCTCACCCATTCTCTCCCTAATGTTCTGGATGTCTTGCTTAATCAGTGAAAAATCAACCTTGAGTTCCTCAATCTTAGAGGTGAACATTGAGGTTAAAGTAGTTTGACACTGCAAGATGGCAGACATCAGATCTGCTGGGGTGGGATCTGCAGGTTAGTGATGTGTGGGTCGAGAAATTCTCGACCCGCACCCGGCCCTAACCCGCCCGATCCCTACCCGCACCTGACCTGGGCCCGCTGCTCCCCTTTATTTATAGACCTGCGCCCGCTGCTCCCCTTTATTTATAGACCCGCCCCGCCCTGCAGTGACGTCACAAAAGGGGCAGGGCAGGCGGAAGTCTATAAATTCTGGAAGTACTAGGTCGCGGGCGGGGAGAGCAGAAGAAGAGCTCGACCCGCACCCGGCCGCGACCCACGTATTTTGTCCAGGGTCGGCCCGAACCCTTCCGACCCACGGGTCTTGCGGGCCTCGGGTCGGCCCGGACATCACTACTGCATGTGTATCTGGTGCCAGTTCTCTCTCAGCCATGGCCGAGAGTGGGGGAGATGCTCGTGGGGTGGGAGGTGCAGAGCCTGCAGACTCATGAGCATTCTTGCGGGCATACTGCTCCAATCGAGCCGCCGCATTAGATTTGTTTTTTTGCGTAAGTTTCCCCATAGTGGGTAGGATGAATATGAATGGTTACTTTAGCAACATAATCTCCTTGTAACCAGCCAACGCGCTTGTCTCCAATAATCAATGCAGTCGGACTAGCATATACACTGAGGATAGAGGTCTTACTTGATATCTTACTGCATGGTGCTAGTTAGCATTGATATTTGGCTGATGTGGCTGGCTCCATTTTATTACACATAGTGCACCCAGAGGAAGGTCTGTGTGTTATGCTTTGCCTTGACAGTGCAGGGAAATCAAACTGTATACAGGCCGAAAGCTGATTGTTCCCTTTAATGAGGCTGTGCTCTGGACAGTAGGAGCTTAGGTGGGTGTAAGCAGGTAGTATATTTTCCCTTGTGTCCTATGCTACCCTGCTAGCTTTCCTGTTCACTCAGTTGATTGAGTAGATTGATTATACCCCTAAGGCCTTAACAGCTTGGGCCTTCAATTCCCTCCCAGGGGAGGCCTGAGGCTGCAAGTAGGGATGTAGCGAACTGTTCGCCGGCGAACTTCGACTGTTCGCGTCCGCCGCAAGTTCGCGAACGTCGTGCGACGTTCGCCAATAGGCGTTCGCGTCAAAATCGTTCGACCATTCGACCATTCGACCGCTAAAATCGAAGGATTTTCGTTCGAATCGAACGATCGAAGCCATTGGATTGAATGAAATCATTCGATCGAATGTCTTCGATCGTTCGATTCGAACGAAAATCCTTCGATCGAACGATTACAATCCTTCGATCGTTCGAATCGAACGATTTTCGGATGTTCGAAGTTCGCAAACAGTTCGCGAACTGTTCGCAATTTTTGCCGGTGTTCGCGAACGGCGTTCGCGAACACATCGGCGGCGGTTCGCTACATCCCTAGCTGCAAGGGGAAAGTTGGCACTGCAGCTGGGGGAAGAGGCACATGGGGACCGCCAGGCACTCACCCCTTGTAAAGTCTCCTGAGCTACCAGCAGTGCGGGGCACTTATTTTTGCACCGAAGTTCCGGTCGGCCCACCTCTTCGGGGTCGCGCACCTACGCATGTCCCAGGCTTCCGCCTCAGTATAGACCCCGATTTGCACTCCGGATTAGTTAGTGCCAGAAAGCCAAAATTCCGCTTTCCTGGCAGCGGATGGTGTATTCAGCTGCTGAAGTGGAAACTCTAGGGGCTGTTTTCAGCCTGTATGGGGCAAATTGCTTGCTTAGCCCTAGGAGCTCTGCTAAAGTGTGTGCTTAACGTTGCACGGCTAGCCACGCCCCCATAATAATATATTTAAGATCATGTCCAACTATTTGCATTTGAGATACAAATGAATTGCATGAGGGTCTGTGGAAGCTACCTCCTCAGGATCCCTAAATGGATAGTTGGTCTTGCAATTTAGTACAAAATGTCCAATAATGTCATTCCATCCATGAATTACTAATTCATATACCAGGCAATAAGGCTTGGGAGATAATTGATTACAAGACAACTCACAACATTTCAGAAAATACATCAACGTGTTTGAGTACAGTATGAGTGCCAGTGTGCCGTTGTACAGCTTTAAAATTTCCAATTAATATTCTTGTTATAAACACTGTATGCCATTAATAATAACAGTATTCACTGGGCCCAAGTGCTCTAATTAAACGACAGTTACTTTGATGACTAAACCTCTCTATTGACACAAGCTCACTATAATAAAACTTTTCTGCGTGATGATTGGTGCCTGGAAGACAGACCTGGGGTCCAAAGGGAAAAGCACCACTCTGCTTCAGTTGAACATTCCTCCCATGCCTGTATCTTGAGTCTGCTTTGAAAAGGATAAAGTGTCAAGGTTACTAAAGAATGATCTGTTATGGCAGTTTAATCCCTAAGAAAAGCATTAGCTGAGCTCCATTATTTCATTAATAATTCCTCTTGTTTCACGGATATTTTGATAGGACATTCTGAAGCAAGCTATTAAGCAGATTGCAGTTACATTGTTAACTGAGCACTGGATGAATTTAATGGCTATTGCAGGAAATTAGAGCTTACATAATTTTACTTGCAATAATCAAATCAGCTGAGATTTTAAAAATTTAGACTTTACAGCCGGGAGCTTTACTTTTACAACTCAAGTCATAAAAAAAAAATCAGTCTGTCCTAGTTTCATTCTAAAGAACTCTTCTTTTTCAATTTAATTTTCTCATAATCATTTCTCATTTTCATTCTTAATGCTTCAGGTACAATTCTTTATTGTGGATATGCTGAGACATTATTAAGGTTTTTTTGGGGGGCTACAGCTGAATTTTTCGTTATGTGGGTTTGACTAAGCTGAAATACTTCATAAAAGGCAGATCATGGCAAGAAAACAGCAGTAAAAATAGCTGCCATGATTCATCTATCCCCCTTAACCTTCAGTGCATATTCCCCTTCTAAAGTGATATCATTGAGAAAGAAGATGTTCTGTGTAATGTAATGTATGCTGTAGGGCCACACACTTTCACAAAACCTAGAAACACACTTGGGAATCAAATTATAATGCAAACTGTTCAGAAAGGGGTATGTAAAGTCATCTAAAATTGAAGTGTAGTCTGTCCCACTACTCTGTGACCTGATTGTTTGACTCTTTGTGTGCAGTCCTAATTGGTTTAACATTTTGGCACTTTGCAGGATTGTGCATTGGTTCCTATCCAGGACACTTGGTTGTGTTTGAGTCCCATTGAAGGCACTCCTGTTATCATGGTGCCCTATGAAGATTCTCATTTATCCAGGTCATGATATACAGTATCTAGTAGAATTAAGTCAAAGGCAACGGGACATGTATAGGGGAATGTAAAGAGCAAAAACAATTCTCGCCGATAAGATTAAAAATCCACATTTTTCATTGCAATATTGCTCCTTAAACTGTTATTGCATTGCGAATTGTAATTGTGCACTCTTAAGAAGTGCTTTAAGGTGTCGTAATCTTTTGGAGCAAACTTAACGGCTTTTTCAGTAAGAAGTTTTATTACATTGACTGCGCATTGTCGCAAACTATAAAATTCGCAAACGGCCGTCCTCTAGTGGTCGCTAAACAGTTTCTGTGCTCGCGAAAGCTATATTAAATTCGCGCAAAGGCATAACTTTTTGCATTGAGAATAGTTTTTCCTTATCGACTTATATTACATAACTTATGTTACATAATACATTATATTACTTTGAGTTTTTCTTGAAAACGTTTCACCACTCATCCAAGTGACTTCTTCAGTTCAACTGGTGGTAGGGAATTCCCTGGCATTTAAACCCTTGAGGTTAGTAAAGTCACAGACATCCAATCACAATGCTTCTATTGAATTTCAGTAAGGAGTTGGCTGAAACTCACAGACGTGTGAAAGTGTGATCCAATCACAATGGTGCCATGATTTTTATGAGGCAGGTGTTAATCTTTCAATGTACATAACTGGAAGTGTGAATTGTTGTGAAGCCGCTAGGGTAACAAACAGTGTCGCAGACAAAGCAACCGATCTGTAAGAGAATGGCCCAACATAGAAGGGCTAACTCCTCAGGACTAGGGTTACTGGATAACGTATTCTATACCTGTACCTGATTCAATACACTTTTTGACCACAAAATTGAAAATACTTTGGAGCAGGCACTCAAATGATGGCTATGTTAGTCTATGACTAAGTGTTTGTAACACAAAATGCGTAAGGCTGTGGACACAATAAGCTGTTTTACTTTGCTTCAACAGCCTGGTGAAAGATTGTCTTCGTTTGAGTGCCTGCTCCAAAGTATTTTCGGGTTATCCTCTCCCTATGCTGAGGGCTCAGGGCGGTGCACCTGGGCCTCTTCCCTTATGTGGTGAGTAACAACTTTACAATTTGGAGACCCTCATTCATGTCCCATTACACTTTCTACAAATTATTGTGGCCTGAAAAATATATCTACTGAGAATTCGTGACAAGGTGTAAAACTACCATAGACTCCATAAAGGCATATAATTTTTTTCACATTTAACAGTTTATAGGGAAAGTTAAAATTAATGATGAGAGAATCTGTCCCGTTACGCCAAACAACGAAACTCTGAAAAATCTGCAGAACACATTGAAGTCAATGGGTGTCAAAATGTATTTACCAGTGACAAATCTTTACATGCACAACAATTTTTTCTCACTCCAAATGCATTAAAGTCAATGGGCATTTTTCTTGTGGTGACTTTTTTGTCTCAGAGACTTTTTTGTTTTGGCGATTTTTTTGTCCAAATGCATTAAAATCAATGGCTAGCTTTTTCTTATTGGGTTTTTTTTGTCTTGGTGACTTTTTTGTCACTACGAAATTTTCCATGGTGGTTTTTTTTGCCGCAGATTCACGAAAACATTTGCAAATGGGGAAATGCAGAAATTCGCAGCGAATCCATGCATGTCAAAAAAATTTGCTCAGCACTAGTTAAGATGAAGAATTTAAAACAAGTAAAAAATGAATTATAACAACTCCTTTATAACAGCCCCTAAATTATAATATATTTTTTTCTGATAGTATTAAAAACCAACCAAGCTTTGAAGAATTATTAATGCAGAAATCAACACTATTGTTGAAACTTCAAAGATTCAATTAAATACAGCACATATATTCTTTATGAGATAAACTGATGAATTACAGAACATTTGATTAACATGAGAATACCAAACAGATGTTCACTACTATATATATGCTGTATTTCATTAAAACAAAAGGTACTCTCCTCAAAAGTTATTTTTGATGTATTGTGTCTAGACTAGAACGTTAAGTATTATATGTAATAATTACTTAATAGCTCAGGCTTACCTAATTCAACCTTTTACTTATATAATTCCTACAAAGCTACTAGCCTGAAGCCTGCTGAAGTCTCCTGTTTGCCTTAGATAGAGAAAATTCCCACCTTATTGGAATAATCGGCCACTTATGACCACAAATGCATACGTTTGCATACGTAACCCTAAAAGTGGGTACAGTATTGTGTCTGGCACATAGAGTTACATGCCATCAGCATGTGATTCTTTGAGCAAAGGTCTTCTGCAGCAGCTAATGCAGCCAACCATGGGAACCCATGAATTACCAGCAAAAATCAAATAAAATTAGCTTTATGGAACAGCACTGGAATTTATCAAATTAAATTAATTAAGCCAATATAGCCTTGAATTTTCTAATTATACAAAAAAAAGCTATCAGACCAGTTTAAATATAAAATAAAATGGGCATGAATTAAATTATTAAAATTATTAAAATGACCAGATTCTGATGAGTCAAGGTTATGCACTTTGATAGAATTAATATAAATGCAAGTTATCGACTAAATGGCAGTGTTTTTAGGGTTTCCTTAACTGAGAAGGATCTGGGGGTTTTTGTGGATAACAAGTTGTGTAAAACTATGCAGTATCACTCAGCGGTTACTAAAGTATATAAAGTACTGTCTTGCATAAAAAAGGGAATTAATTCAAGGGATACATACAGTAATTATGTTTTTTTGTAGATCTCTGGTAAGGCCTCAGCTGGAGTATGCAGTGCAGTTTTGGGCTCCATAAGAAGGCTATAAATGAGCTGGAGAGAATCCAACTAAATTGGTAGAAAGAACAGAATAATTAAACTATGGGGAAAGACTGTAAATATTGGGGTAGTTTTCTCTGAAGAAATAGAACTTGAAAAGGGACATAATTACTCTTTGCATTAGAGTACATTATATAGACAGATAGAAGAGGATCTTTTACGGAAACTGAACAGAGATCTATAGTTAGTATAGATATTGGTAGATGTATTTTCCCAAGTGAGTCTATAGATAGATCTGTGTAAGTCTGTACATATATGTGCACTGGGGTTCAGCAATAAGAGATGTGGTAATATATGGTCAGACGCAGGTCGTTACTGCAAAAATTAAAGTGCTTTTATTCTGAACACGACATGTTTCGTGCTTGAGAATAGGGATGTCGCGGACTGTTCGCTGGCGAACTTGTTCGCGCGAACATCGTCTGTTTGCGCTCGACGAATGTTCGCAAACGTCGCACGACGTTCGCCATTTTGGGTTCGCCTTACCTGGCGCTTTTTTTTGACCTCTCACCCCAGACCAGCAGATACATGGCAGCCAATCAGGAAGCTCTCCCTCCTGGACCACCCCCACACCCCCTGGACCACTCCCCTTCCATACATAAACTGAAGCCCTGCAGCGTTTTTTCATTCTGCCTGTGTGTGCTTGCAAGAGCTAGTGTAGGGAGAGAGCTGTTACTGATTTCACTGATTTCTTTGAGGGACAGTTGATAGTAAGTTTGCTGGCTAGTAATCTACTTGATACTGCTCTGTATTGGAGGGACAGAAGTCTGCAGGGATTTGAGGGACATTTTAGGTTAGGTAGCTTTGCTGGCTAGTAATCTACCTTCTACTGCAGTGCTCTGTATGTAGCTGCCTGCTGTGGGCACTGATCTCTTCTGATCTCATCTGCTGACTGCTGTAATAACCCAATAGTCCTTGTAAGGACTGCTTTTATTTTCTTTTTTGTTGTTTTACTTTGCTACTATAACAGCCCAGTGCTATTAGTCTAGCTGTGTTGGGGAGTGGGACTGGTGTGCTGCTGTGCTGCTCCTAGTAGTTCAGCAGCAGCAACCCGAGAATTTTTTTTTTTTTAATATACATATATTTTTTTTTCTTTTACTTATCTTACTGTTCTTTAACGTGTACAGTGCTGTTGCTGTTCTTCATAGTAGTGCACCAATAGTAGTGCACTTGCAGGCATTATTTGCCCAGTGTGTTCTTCAAACAACAACCATCTAGCTGTGTGAGCTTGTTCACATTCTGTCTAAATATCAATAATAATACCGTCTCCAGAAACACCACCCGAGTGACGTTTTTCAGGCAGCAATAATATATTCCGTATCCACTGCTGTAGTAGTGTATACGTTGACCTTGTAGGCCTTGTTTGCCCAGTGTGTTCTTCATTTTCAAACAACTGGCATTTAGCTGTGTGAGCTTGTTCAAATTCTGTCTAAATATCAATAATAATACCGTCTCTAGAAACACCACCCGAGTGACGTTTTTCAGGCAGCAATAATATATTCCGTATCCACTGCTGTAGTAGTGTATACGTTGACCTTGTAGGCCTTGTTTGCCCAGTGTGTTCTTCATTTTCAAACAACTCCCATCTAGCTGTGTGAGCTTGTTCACATTCTGTCTAAATATCAATAATAATACCGTCTCTAGAAACACCACCCGAGTGACGTTTTTCAGGCAGCAATAATATATTCCGTATCCACTGCTGAAGTAGTGTATAGGTTGACCTTGTAGGCCTTGTTTGCCCAGTGTGTTCTTTATTTTCAAACAACTCTCATCTAGCTGTGTGAGCTTGTTCACATTCTGTCTAAATATCAATAATAATACCGTCTCCAGAAACACCACCCGAGTAACGTTTTTCAGGCAGCAATAATATATTCCGTATCCACTGCTGTAGAAGTGTATACGTTGACCTTGTAGGCCTTGTTTGCCCAGTGTGTTCTTCATTTTCAAACAACTGCCATCTAGCTGTGTGAGCTTGTTCACATTCTGTCTAAATATCAATAATAATACCGTCTCCAGAAACACCACCTGAGTGACGTTTTTCAAGCAGCAATAATATATTCCGTATCCACTGCTGTAGTAGTGTATACGTTGACCTTGTAGGCATTGTTTGCCCAGTGTGTTCTTCATTTTCAAACAACTGCCATCTAGCTGTGTGAGCTTGTTCACATTCTGTCTAAATATCAATAATAATACCGTCTCCAGAAACACCACCTGAGTTGTTGTTGTTGTTTTAAAAATAATGCCAGGCAAAGGCAGGCCGCCACGCAGAGGCACTAGTGGCCGTGCTGCTATGCTATCCTGTGGCCCTAGGAAATTGCCCAGTTTTAAAAAGGCAATGACCCTGAACTCCGAAAATGCTGAAGAGGTAGTTGACTGGCTTACACAGCACACCCCATCCTCTACCGTTTCTAACTTTACCACAACATCCTCATCCTCCACTGCTATGGGCACCCCACGTAACACTTCCTCCACCACCGGCGCCCCTTCTTCACTGGAGTCAGAGGAGTTATTTTCACATGAGTTTCTTGAACTGAGTGATGCGCAACCATTATTGGCAGAAGAAGATGAAGGAGATGAGGACGTTACACCAGATTTAATTCTGGCAGAGAACACAACAGAGATGGACATAATGAGTGATGAGGAGGTCCCCGCTGCTGCTTCCTTCTGTGAGCTGTCAGAAGAAATTGATGCATCTGGGGAGAATGAGGATGAGGAGATTGATGTTTTGTGGGTGCCCAGTAGAAGAGAGCAAGAGGAGGATAGTTCAGATGGAGAGACGGAGAGTCAGAGAGGCAGGAGGAGAATAAAACTTAGAAGAAGCAGGGAGGAGAGCTCGCAGGGAACAGTAGGGCAACAACATGTATCGGCACCTGTGGTCAGCCGGCCAACGCACCCGCCATTGCTGCCAACGCCGCCAACTTCTACTGTTACCGCCAGATTGCCAGCTTCAAAAAGGTCAGCAGTGTGGGATTTTTTTAATGTGTGTGCCTCTGACAAAAGCGTTGTAATTTGCAATGAGTGCAGTCAGAAACTGAGTCTTGGGAAGCCCAACAGCCACATAGGTACAACTTCTATGTGAAGGCACATGAACGGCAAGCACAAAGCACTTTGTGAGCAACACCTCAAAGGCAACAGGCAAACTAAAAGCCACCCTCCTTCTGGTCCAGCATCTTACTGCTCTGCCTCTGCTGTCCTTGACCCGTCTGAACCACCCTCCACTCCGCCTTCCACCTTGACCACCAGTTCTCATTCCCAGTCATCTGCCCCCAGCCAAGTTTCTGTGAGGGCCATGTTTGAGCGTAAGAAGCCAATGTCTTCCGCAAATTTGTAGCAATTGGGACACCGCAGTGGAAGGTACCCAGCCGCAATTTTTTTTCAAAAAAGGGAATACCACACCTGTACCACCATGTGCAGAGCCAAGTCACCGCATCTCTGTCACTTAGTGTTGGGCCAAAGGTCCATATGACTACTGATGCATGGTCCTCCAAGCATGGTCAGGGCAGGTATGTCACCTACACTGCCCACTGGGTGAACTTGGTAATGGCTGGGAAGCAGGGAATGTGTGGCTCAACAACAACAGTGGAGTTGGTGTCACCGCCACGGATTGCACGCGGTTCTGCCACCACCTCTACTCCTCCTTCGCTCTCTACCTCGTCTTCTTCCTCTTCTTCGTCCTCTGCTGCTGGGTCCTCCTCCTCCACACCTGTGCACCCCCAGCTCCCCCTAGGCTATTCGACGTGCCAGGTACGCCGTTGTCATGCTATCTTGGGGATGACGTGCCTGGAAAGCAGAAACCATACCGGATCTGTACTCCTGTCATCTCTGCAGTCACAGGCCGATCGGTGGCTGACCCCACACCAACTGAAGATCGGAAAAGTGGTGTGTGACAACGGAAGCAATCTGTTGGCAGCACTGAGACTGGGCAATTTAACACATGTGCCCTGCATGGCACATGTTCTGAATTTAATAGTCCAACGTTTTGTCTCGAAGTACCCAGGATTCCAGGACGTTCTCAGGCAGTCCAGGAAGGTGTCGGCCCATTTCAGACGGTCCTACACAGCCATGGCACGCCTTGCTGACATTCAGCAGCGGTACAACATGCCAGTCAGGCGTTTGATTTGCGACAGCCAGACTCGGTGGAATTCAACGCTCCTCATGTTGGAACGTCTGCTGCAACAACAAAGAGCCGTCAACGAATACCTGTTTGAACTGGGTGGTAGGACTGGATCTGCAGAGCTGGGGATTTTTTTACCCCGTTACTGGGTGCTTATGCGCGATGCCTGCAGGCTCATGCGCCCTTTTGAAGAGGTTACAAATATGGTCAGTCGCACCGAAGGCACCATCAACGACCTAATACCCTTTGCTTTCTTCCTGGAGCGTGCCGTGCGACGAGTGACAGATGAGGCTGTAGACCAGCGTGACGAGGAGCAGGAAGCGCATGATTTCTGGTCGGAATCACCAGAACAAACCCAGGCACCTGCTGCAACGCAGGGAGAGGTGTCAGAAGTGGAGTCAGAGGAGGAAGGTGGCTTTGTGGAGGAGGAGGACCAACAGGAGCAGGCTTCCCAGGGGGCTAGTGGTGACCTTTTGGGGACCCCTGGTCTTGTACGTGGCTGGGGAGGAGACCGTGGATGATGCAGTCCTTGATAACGAGGAAGCGGAGATGGATACCTCTGCATCCAACCTTGTGAGAATGGGGTCTTTCATGCTGTCATGCCTGTTGAAGGACCCCCGTATCAAGAGGCTTAAGGAGAAGGACCTGTACTGGGTGGCAACGCTACTAGACCCTCGGTACAAGCATAAAGTGGCAGAAATGTTACCAACGTACCACAAGTCCGAAAGGATGCTGCATTTACAAATCAGCCTGCAAAACATGTTGTACAATGCTTTTAAGGGTGATGTCACTTCAGGAACTCATCAACATTCCAGGGGCAGAGGTGCCAGTAATCCTGCCACGAGCGCACCTGCAAGGACAAAGCACTTTGGCCACTCTGTAACGTCAGACATGCAAATGTTTTTCAGTCCAAGGCAGCGCCAGAACCCTTCTGGATCTACCCTCAAAGAACGCCTCGACCGGCAGGTAGCGGACTACCTGGCATTAACTGCAGATATCGACACTCTGAGGAGCGATGAACCCCTGGACTACTGGGTGCGCAGGCTTGATCTGTGGCCAGAGCTGTCACAATTTGCCATGAACCTCTTGTCTTGCCCCGCCTCAAGTGTCCTCTCAGAAAGGACCTTCAGTGCAGCAGGAGGGATTGTAACTGAGAAGAGAACTCGCCTAGGTCACAAAAGTGTGGATTACCTGACCTTTATTAAAATGAATGAGGGGTGGATCTCGGAGGGTTACTGCACGCCGGAAGACTTGTTCTGAGTTTCTAATTCTGACTCCCCATGCAGCTGTCCTTCTCTGCACGCCTCATGATTCCACACACAGCTGTCCTTTAGCGTCCTCCTCCCTCCACCACCGTTACAAACTAGGGTGCAAACCCTACTGGTTTAATTTGAATCCAGGTAAATCCTGAGTTTTTCTGGCCTCTGTGCTTCAGTGGCTGTGACAAAAAAAAATGAATATTTTCAGCATTTATATGGCATATTGTTTCTGGCCTCTGTGCTTCAGTGGCTGTGACAAAAAAAATGATTTTTTTCAGCATTTATATGGCATATTTTTTCTGGCCTCTGTGCTTCAGTGGCTGTGACAAAAAAAAATGAATTTTTTCAGCATTTATATGGCATATTTTTTCTGGCCTCTGTGCTTCAGTGGCTGTGACAAAAAAAAGGAATATTTTCAGCATTTATATGGCATATTTTTTCTGGCCTCTGTGCTTCAGTGGCTGTGACAAAAAGAAGAAATATTTTCAGCATTTATATGGCATATTGTTTCTGGCCTCTGTGCTTCAGTGGCTGTGACAAAAAAAGGAATGTTTTCAGCATTTATATGGCATATTTTTTCTGGCCTCTGTGCTTCAGTGGCTGTGACAAAAAAAAGGAATATTTTCAGCATTTATATGGCATATTTTTTCTGGCCTCTGTGCTTCAGTGGCTGTGACAAAAAAAATGAATATTTTCAGCATTTATATGGCATATTGTTTCTGGCCTCTGTGCTGCAGTGGCTGCGACAAATTTTTTTTTATATTTTCAGCATTTATATGGCATATTTTTTCTGGCCTTTGTGCTTCAGTGGCTGCAAAAAAAAAAAAAATTATATTGTTTGCATTTATATGCCATATTTTTTCTGGCCTCTGTGCTTCAGTGGCTGTGACAAAAAAAATGAATATTTTCAGCATTTATATGGCATATTGTTTCTGGCCTCTGTGCTTCAGTGGCTGCGACAAAAAAATTTATATTGTTAGCATTTATATGGCATATTTTTTCTGGCCTCTGTGCTGCAGTGGCTGCGACAAAAAAAAAATAATATTTTCAGCATTTATATGGCATATTTTTTCTGGCCTCTGTGCTTCAGTGGCTGCGACAAAAATTTTTTATATTGTTTGCATTTATATGGCATATTTTTTCTGGCCTCTGTGCTTCAGTGGCTGCGACAAAAAAAAAATATATTGTTAGCATTTATATGGCATATTTTTTCTGGCCTCTGTGCTGCAGTGGCTGCGACAAAAAAAAATGAATATTTTCAGCATTTATATGGCATATTGTTTCTGGCCTCTGTGCTTCAGTGGCTGCGACAAAAAAAAACATAATTTTTCAAGAAAGTACACATGCCTAATTTTTCAGGGTTCTGCAACAGTGGCAAAATCACATCTTTTATGGTCACCGCAGGTGATCAATAAAGTAGACCAAAACTGGGCCCACACTGCAGAATCAGTGTTTTTTGGTTCGCTTCACTGTACATGGATTACCGCTGCTTGACCGTGCACGTGCGCACAAGCACAGTGACTGCTAAACACACCACTACAGAAATATTGCCACCAACAGGACGAACATCCTGGAGGTGACAAGCTCAACTAGTAATTAACAACTATTATTTGCTCACTTGACGGTATCATTCATTAAAGCTCCTTGCGTTCTTTTGCGTTGCAGTAAGCGCCGCGTTTCGTCTTTGCGTGTGAACAGGCTGTAACCTTTACACGACTTGATTGGCATGTAGACGCCGGACATTTTAAAGCATTTTATTACACAGGTTTAGAAATGTAGTGTGATTTCTGCCCTTTACAGCACAAAACGCAGCGCTGTGTCAACAATGTATTTTTCAGATACATTTTTGTCCTTGATCCCCCTCTGGCATGCCACTGTCCAGGTCGTTGCACCCTTTAAACAACTTTAAAATCATTTTTCTGGCCAGAAATGTCTTTTTTAGCTTTTAAAATTCGCCTTCCCATTGAAGTCTATGGGGTTCGCGACGTTCGCGAACCGTTCGCATTTTTGACGCAAGTTCGCGAATATGTTCGCGAACTTTTTTTCCGACGTTCGCTACATCCCTACTTGAGAAAGAGCTCTGCTCGAAACATGTCGTGTTCAGAATAAAAGCACTTCATTTTTGCAGTAACGACCGGCCTCTGACCATATATTACCACATCCCTTATTGCTGATTACTGGCTTCAATGGACGGAAGCAGTGGTTAATAGGTCGAATTAACTAAATCCACTTCCTCATTTTGACTTGGTGCACTGGGGTTCATTTAGAGAGGTTGAACTTAATGGTCTTTTCAAAAACAATTAAAGGGCTGGTTCGCCTTTAAGGTAACTTTTAGTATGTTATATAATGGCCAATTCTAAGCAATTTTAATTTTTATAGTTTTATAGTTATTTGCCTTTTTCTTCTGAGTCTTGGCAGCTTTCAAATGGCTCCCTTCCCTTTGCTGACTCCCTGCTAAAAAACAAATGCTTTGTAAAGCTACAAATGTATTGTTATTGTTACTTTTTATTAATGATCCTTCTATTCAGGCCCTCTCGTATTCATATTCCAGTCTCTTATTCAAATCAATTCATGGTTACTAGGGTAATTTGGACCCTAGTTACCAGATTGGATAAGATGCAAATTTAAGAGATACTGACTAAAAAGCTAAATAATTCAAAAACCTTCAATAATAAAAAATGAAAACCAATTGCAATTTGTCTTAGAATATCACTCTCTACATTGTACTAAAAGTTATCTCAAAAGTGAACAACCCCTTTAACAGTGTCATTATTAAGTTCTTCCACAATGATATGTCCTGACATAACTTGTCATGTTAAATGTAGTTTCTTTTGATGCAAAGCCAAACAAATATACATATTTTAAATAGGTACAACCAAACACTATTTTAGTTTAACTGATACTGTATAAACGGGTAGTTACTGGTAGATACTGTATAAAAGGTTGTAGTGGATTCTGCTTCAACTACTATTGTGGTTGTATTGTAAAATGCTTTAAATTTGCATCATTTTTATTTATATTAGTCCTTCTAGCTGCTTCACAGCATTTGAATTCCCATCATGAATCATAGGCTCTTTAACAGTCCTATATATATAAGATTCTTTCCATCCAGGTTTCACGGCATGAAATAATGTAACACAGTCATTAGATAACAAAAATATCCATTCATACTGTGATGCATTTACCACCAGAAACAAAATGATAAATTACTTTGTTAGTAAAGGAGACAGCACAATTGGATGTTATGGACAATGGTGTGTATGGATAATTACCAGGGAAAAAAACAATGCACTGTGCCGTGTGTTTATCTGCAATGCAGCATTTATCATCCTTTTATAATAATATGTTATTTGGATATAGACAGCCTTAGAAATTTTCTTTAATATATACTTATTGATTGACTAATTTAGTGGCAGTAAATGGATTTTAGCAGATATGAGTAGAATGTTTAAGTAGTACAGAAATTCTACAAATGGTAGTAGTTTTTCTACAGTCTAAAATTTGGAGTGTGCAGGTGATTGGTGGATATGCATAGGTTTGGAGTACCAGGGGGATGTCTATCTATCTATCTATCTATCTATCTATCTATCTATCTATCTATCTATCTATCTATCTATCTATCTATCTATCTATCTATCATCATCATCTCTCTATCTTTCTTCCATGTCTCCTTGTTTTCCCTGTTTTCCCTGACAGGTAGCCCTAGCCTCTGCACATAGAAAGGAGCAAATAAAGTATAGTACAGTACATGGTGTGTAATATAACAAATTAATGACCAGTGCTAATAGCTTGCTTCTTACTTTTTTTCCAGCAAAAGTCAGAGTGGGTTAGCCACAAGACAAGTGCAAAAACACTCCGGTCCTAATTGTATTGCTTACAGAATGATATTAAATTATTAAATCCAAATCTTATACTTTTATGTTTTCAGTGTTACCCTTTCACTTCTGCTGAGTTTAACCATCTTTTATCATCTGTCTAAACCCTTCCATGTCCACTGAGTTCAGTGGAGCCTTATGTAATACTTTATCATGTTCTTCCCCAAAAAGCCTTGTCAAAAGTGTCACTGATATTAAAGTCCTTTAAAATCTTACAAAAGTGGAGCTCTCACAGCTTTCCAGCAGGCAGGAAAATAGACCGATACATCTAGTAGCAGATACATGCTCAGTATAATACTAGTTACTTATATTATATAGTATAATAATTATATAAGACACAATATCACCGTACTGGTAATGACCCATGTAGGATAAAAACATTGCTATTGTTGATATATTGTGTGTTATTAAAAGACAAGGAAAGGTCAACTTACAGAAGGGAAACAATTTGTTAGCTGCTCCCCAGTGAGCTGAGATACTAACCTTCTATAGTGGGACAGTGAGCACAGTGAAGACATTTTTGCAAAATACTATCTTCAATCAAATAAACAGAATTTATATGTTCATGATGATGTCCCTTTAGTAAGGAAAACAGGGCTATCCTAGTGCCTGATGAGTTGGACTGCTTGATACTCGAAATTTCTGAAATATATTGCGTTAGAAATTCAGCTACATAGTCACCATCTGCCTTGCTTGCTAATTATGACCATTTCTGTTTTCTGATTATTACTAAAATTTGAGCTGTTAAATGTGCCAGCCTTGCTATAAATAAATTGCTTATGTGTGAAAGTTTGAGCTCTGATTGTAATTTTAGAAACATACCCATGCCTACTACTTGTCGAAATTATTTCCGAAAATCACTGAATTTAAGATGTGACATTTTTTCAGCCTGGCATATCCAAAGAATCCATAACCTACGGGGGGGAAGAATAAACAGATGGTGCAGTACATTACATGCAGAGAGATGCAGTTAGTAGATGCAGTAGCTTGTTGGTAGGAATTGTACAGACAGATTAGTTAATAAATGAAAAAACAAAGAACTAAGACAGAAAACAAAACAGATACAACAGAAGCAGTTGAAATGCAAATTCATACTGAGAGCTTATGATAATTTATCTTAGAGAAATTTGGGAAGAATGTGATAGATTACTGTTAACTGAATAAAATACAATAGTTACTGTAAGTCTTCAAGAGCAGCATTAACTAGGTGCTCACTTAGACAAAGACAAACAGAGCTACTAGTAGCAGCTGCTAGTCGTAGTTGCTTGTCATACAGTAGCTACAGAATAGTGAACTTCACTTTTCCAATAATACCAGAGTGCTGCTGTCTTCATTGATTTGTGTAATTTTGCCCTGGCAGGGGGTACAGCTTGCACCTGGGACTGCAAAGAGCCTATTCTGCTTTTGAAGCACACATGAATTGAATTTTTCCGTAAACTGGTGTAAAATACTTTCTCCATATTCCGGAACAGAAATCCGCCTAAATTCCGTCTAAACCGCCACTTTTCATATTTTATTGAAAGAAAAACAGTTTACAGACACTTTTATGAATTTGTCTTTCCAACAACGAAAAAATGGTGCAAACTGACATTTTAAAAAATATTTTCTCCTGACATTTTAATAATGGATTAAAGCTCAGTATAATTCTTCCCATGTGTCAGATAAATTCTAAGATAATTTGCTCTGCTTTGGTTCACCCAATCTTCATTCCACACCTCTTGTAGATGTAGATTTAGAAAACCCAGGTTATCCTGAAAAAATTATGTATAATTTTCCCTAGGTAAAATAAATCCCCGCCCCAAAAAATTGACTGACAAGTGTAGTAAGAGCTAAAAACAAATTCCATAAGTGTCTTTAAAATGATGTACAAAAGACAAAATCTGAAAACTGTCAATTTAAAAAATAAATTCACAAAAGTGGAGATAGAGGTTTGAGAATTTGATGGGAAATCTGACATGTTTATCTCCTTTTTATTTTGTCTCAATATCACCACTTTTGTGAATTCCACCTATGTGTGTTTTAGTAGAGGCAATTCCCAGTATTGTCTATGACATGGTATTTTGTAGCCACTAAGAGTGGCTCGGTGTCGGACTGGGCCACGGGCTATTGTGGGCCCCGCCAGCACAGATCCGCTACTTAGTTTGGTGGCGCGACCCCACTATGTCGGGGGTCGTGGTAGAATAGAAGATCTGCACATGTGCACAAACGCGGCGCAGCGCGCTAGCCTGATGAAGCATGTCGGAGCTGCAGCGGGGGCCGGTGCGGGGCCCTGGGGCAGTAGCCCCGGTGGGCCCGAAGCCCCCCAGTCTGACCCTGGAGTGGCTACTTGTAATGGGGGGCAACTATCTCCTATGCCATACTCATATTAACCATCAATGTACCACCGACCTTTATTGTGGGGGAAAGTCTCCAGTTAAGACAATGAAGCAGAGTTGAAGTTAAACACATCCTATTTTTATTTGTAATGACCCTTACAACAGCACATTCACAGGGCTTTACATATATGACTCTTCCCGTAACAGCACACTGTTAGGGAAGAACACACTCGCAGGCACCCCTCCTGGGCTCTATTAAGCCCTTGCTGACAGTTTCCCGCTGGGAACACTATGCCCACTAACTCCTAGTTGGGGCCATAGCTGCTGATGCTAGTTACTTAACTATCTTACACTTTCTAGAGTGTACTTTTACACCACTAGACCTCTCACTATCTAGGCTCAGTAGCTCTTCCAGGAGATGACACTACTGCTGCAGAGCCTGCTGCTCATCTCATTTCGCATGACACATATCTAATATCACTTCCTGAAACCTTCCCTTTTTAACTTACTATTCTCCACCCACTGGGGACTTTCCCTCACAACTGTTATCCCCTAGCTTTCCCTAGTGGCCAACCTAAACAAATGTATTAATCATTACTTAAAAACTTATATTTAACCATTCAAATGTTATCCTAATACATGCTATTAGTAGCTCCAGAGCTACTAACAACACATGAAATGTCTAAAACCAATTACAGGCATGGGACCTATTATCCAGAATGCTTGGGACCTGGGGGATTTCCGGATAACGGATCTTTCCATAGTTTGGATCTTCATGCCTTAAGTCTACTAGAAAATCATGTAAACATTAAATAAACCCAATAATCTGGTATTGCTTCCAATAAGGATTAATTATATATTATTTTGGATCAAGTACAAGCTACTGTTTTATTATTACAGGAAATCATTTTTAAAAATTTTGATTATTTATATAAAATGGAGTTTATGGGAGAAGGCCTTTCCGTAATTCGGAGCTTTCTGGATAACGGGTTTCCGGATAAGGGATCCTATACCTGTATTACTATTGTCTATTTTGTTGCCATGACAAGTAGCTGCTACTAGTATGCCATGTGTATCTTCACCCTTACAGGCCGAGTCTTGTCTTGGCAAAGCTGGCTATGCACAGGCTGATAAACATTACCAGTGGTTTATTGGATTGGCCTATGCATATACAATATACAATAAAATATAATCCCAAGGAAGTAGGAGCACACCGGTTATTTAGAAATAGTTAAAAAATATTAATTTTATTCATCCATTTAAAAACAGGCCAACGTTTTGGTCTCCATCTTTATCCCTGCAGGTCTTGATAAAGGCCTTAGATGGAGACCGAAACGTTGGCCTGCTTTCAAATGGATAAATAAAATGAATGTTTTTAAATTATTTTCAAAATAACCGGTGTGAATGTGTGACAATGGCTGATTAACTCTTACAGGCTTATTAATTCGGTATATATAGGATTCTACATACAGCAAAGCTAAATCAATAGACAATAGCACACATCAGAAAAGCCAAAATCAAGTGCTAAAGAGCCACATTGGGATAAAAACATTGCACTGTGTTTGATTGCTATACCAGGAGAATCACAAATACACACACAAATAACCCTATGATTGATTCAATAATGATTTTTCTTGGTTTCTGCATAACCAAATTTTAATGTAAATATTCTGCTAATATTAGCAAATAATAATGAGCATTTAGCAAATTTTATCATTTAAAATCTTTTATAACCTGTTATTAAATCAAACCGAGAACAGAGACATGCTGAGTCAAAGATAAAAGATTGGTACAATTTGTTTTGTTAAGTTTGGGAGACAGTTATGTCATTTTAGACACTTAAACAACTAAATGTACAAAAAAATACCGTGATTTTGCAAGGGAAGTTTTAAAAGGACACTTGAAGCTTTCTCTTCTGAATTGATTGTATAATTATGACAATATAATGGATTTAAAAGTAGAAGGAATGACTGCCTGGTTTGTACAATGTGGGAGTATAAATGTATTATTTCATTATTATTCTGTTTCCTTGTATAAGCGACTCTCTGTAAGAACTGATATATCATAACCTCTTCTGGCATCTGCTTCTCATTCTAAACTAGTTATTTTGTTTTATATTTCCAGTTTTTGTGTTTTACTGTCAGTAGCCAGGATATCAGATGTGACTCCATGTAAGAAAGTACTCAGTGAAGGTTCTTATAAGCACTTCCGGGGCAATCTAATGATGCAATTTTTTTCCTGATCTACAAACCCATAAGTCAGTCGAGGAGCAATGAGGAATGTTCAGCTGGTTCAATAGCAACTTATAGAGCTAATGCTGCTTACTAGCACTGCCATAGTTGTTTAGTTGTTCTGTGATAGAAAACGGTGTTGAATGTTTAAAAGTCCAGTTGCAGGAACAAAGACCATGGAGACATATTGACACTTCCCACTCATATGGAGAATTCCTTTGCACACTTATTTGGCAATTGCACCTTGGGAGCTGGGGAAAAGTTTTCTTGTGCAAAATTGCTCCTAGCATACAACCCTGATGTTGCTGGAGTTAAGCTCTGAGCATGGTTTAACTATTTATAAAACACATGTTATGAGTTGCAGTATAGTCAAATCTGGGTAAAGTTTGCTCAAACGTGGTACTGACTCTTTGTCTTGTGGTGGATTTTAAAACCCAGATCAGGGGTAGATCAAAGAACTTTCAAGCAGTAGGGTGTCCTGTATGTAAAGCCCAAGAGCCACAGATGGGGGGCATTACCAAGGCTAAATCTATACAGAAGCCCATGGGTGCGTTTGAAATAAAGGGGGGTGGGAGTGATATTTGGGGGGTGGAGTGAGTGGGCAAAAAAAAAAAAGAACAAGGCAACATTGCTGAGGGTGGAATTTCAGTTTTGGTTTTAAAATCCAGCAAAAGAAGACAGGGGTTAGTGTCCCTAAAAACATTGAGGTCAATAAAGAAAAAACAGACTTAGTCAAAGAATAACTACAGAAACTACAGACAGAGGGGCTTGCTGGGTCCCTTTACAAAACACCCCTTGCCAGGGCTTTGGGTTTTCCCATTGGGCCTGGTACCCCAGAAGCAACCCGGGAAGTACCAGATCACTTATGGCACCTCAAAGGAAGTTCAGTCAATGATGACGTCGACAGAGAGCTGGCAAATGTATGCTCCATATCCTTTTATAAAGCAGTCCGTATTGTCAGGGAAGCAGGGCAAGGGGTGCTGATGGCTAAAGTTGATGTAGAATTGGGGTTTACTGGTGCACTGGGGCTCTTTGCATCTCCTGTGCTGCTTCTTCAAAGAGGGATATTATGTTGATTGATGCTTGCCCATAGGTTATTATTCCATCTCCTTTGTGTACTTTGATGTGTTTTGTCTATGGAATGGCTAGTCAGGAAAAGACCAGGTGTCAACACATTGATACACCTAGATGAAGTTTTCAGAGTTAGCCAGGGTGATACAGGCAGCTGTGTAAACAGAGTGAGGCACAATGCCTTGTGCTCTGCTCTAGAATTAACAAGTATGCCCTCAGGGGGACACTGCTGCTGGTGTTTTATAACTTCAGAACTTAAACACAATATCTGCATTCAGGCAGTAGTAACAGGTAACTCCACATCATGGTTTCAACCTTGTTACTGTCCATTTACTAACCATACAGACCTATTCACACACCATCCTCTCCAGTCTCTCCATCCCTAACATCAGCCCATCTCAACAACTCTTATAGTTAATCTTATGTCTTACATATACATATAAAATTAAACATAACATATAATATCTGCTATATTTTGCTGGTTGGGAATAGGTTTCAGCGTTTCCTCTGTATTTCACTGAATGCTACTTGCTCCTTAAATAATTATAGAAAATAAAACATTGTTTATAGTAAACTTCAAGTAACAGCTACTGCATAATTTCATAGCAGTTGATTTTCATAGAAGGCACATCCATCAACTTCAAACTTCGATAATTTTTACCTAATTTATAGCTGATCCAAAAGGAGACAAAAATAAAAACTATCTGTAACTGGGCAAGTGGCCCAGTCCCCAGATCAACATTGCACTCAAGCAAGAGTCCATGTATTTTCTCAGTTGCTGAAATAATCATAAAATTGTTCCAAGCAATGTTTTAGTACTTCTACTGACCCCATGTAATTGTCGTTCAAGCATTCACTCCATGCACACAACCTTCATGTCTACTTTCCCTAACAGAACCACAAGACTTTTTTGGGAGGGGGAGAAGCAGGGGTGGAAAAATGAAAGAAATGCCTTTTTTTTTGGTTTAGGAGATGGCTTATTTTCATTAACTGTAATTTTAGCAATAGTTGTTGGTGTTCAATGACAGGGGTCTCCTACCTTAAAGGAACAGTAACACCAAAAAATTAAAGTGTTTTAAAAGAATGGCAATATGTTTCCCTGTTTCCCATTGTTACTACAATTCACTAAAGTGCGAATTTTCCATTACGTTACCCCTTTCGATAGAGTTTCCTTCGTCAGCATAGACCTGGCGATCAAGCTACATCCTCCTCAATCTTATGTCAGTGACATCATATCCTTTATGCTGAAAAGTTATAGAAATAAAAAGAATGCTGTCATTTTTCATATTTTAAAGTGTTTTTAAAAGTTGTAACTCTTAAAAAAATTTGTTTAAAGGTGGGCTCATGTCTAGGGCATTAGAGGATCTCTTTTGTCTTTATTTTGCTTCTTTGGACATTTTTAATAATAAGAGGCCACTTCAAGCAATTTCCCCAACATCACTAAAAATATGTAGATATGACCTATATGTGCCTGCCCTATTCAAATTGACTGAAGCATAAGAGTACTAATGAAGTTTCGTTAGGCAGAAATTAAAGTTAGAGAAAGTTTGTTTGGCTGCTGAGGCACAACTTTGCATTTTAGTGAATTAGCATAGTGGTAGCAAATTTTCATGTGGCAAAGCCTTCACAGATGAAAATTTGCCCTTTAGTGAATCTGCCCCTAGTTCTCTGCTCGCTGGTTCTTTCTTCCAGGAGAGGTGAAAGTGTATCCATTACATACATAGAAATATTTGGCTGCCAAAACCTTCATATGATGAAATTTTGTCTTGCTCTCTGTACACAGAATTTAATGAATTACCTTGATTGTTAGCATTCAGCTTTTGATTAACCATCATAAAAGCTGCATCCAAAACAGAGCACTTCTATTGACAGAGAAGGGTATTGCATTGGGGGAGGGGGGTTAAGGGAATGTATAGTGTAGAGCATAGAGGTTTTTACCAGTGAAATGAGGGGGTAAGGTTGCTCCAAAAATAGTTCCGATTTTTATTTTAATGGTTTTTGCAAGTATATTTTTAGGAGTGAAATACAGCTGCTTTTAGTAACTGAGGATGTTGGGTTAGAGGGGGAAACAGGACATACTTTAGCCTTCATGTCTGAAGTGGTGCAACATTTTTAAAGCAGGGAAATTGATACTTTTTTGTGGAAAACTTGAAAATAAGATTTTATTTGTTTTACTTTAGAAACCCTTTTATTTACAGCAAGCCACTGTAGCTTGGCAATGCTCTTGGGGGACTGTAAAATGTGAATAGTACTATAATAATGTTGTAACAGTTGATGTTGCTGTAATAAAATTGTAGGATGTGTGGGCAGGGTCGGACTGGGCCAATGGGACACTGGGAAAAAACACAGTGGGCCCCCTGCTCTTGTGGGCCCCACCGGTCCAGATCCGCACCCTGTGGTTTCTCTTCTTGCCGCGACTGTTCTAACGCACGCCTGACCATGTGCATATACACGAGCATAGCGTGGTGCAGCAGGGCACAGTGGTGGGGGGCCCTGAGACTACAGCCCCGGTGGGCCACGGGCCCACCAGTCTGACCCTAAATGAGGGAAGGGTTAAGTGTGGTAAAGTGTGTAATTGTGGTTTGCATCAAGGACATTGTTATGTACATGCTAGTTTGCATCAACCAAAGAATGGGTAGAGATGTGTCTTTCACTCGCACATTTCTTTGTGTTACAGCTAAAAATGTATTATATATATGAGGGTTAGACCGAGTTCTGGCACAAGGGTGCTTCTAGCAGCTGGTTGATGCCACAGCAAAATGGTGGCTCAAGGTAAAAGATGTAAAACAACAATATTCTCTGATATGTATATGCCAGTTTGGTAAGAGTCTTTAATAAGTCATTTATTTGTATATAAATTATCTGTTGGTTTAGGATTGCTCTGAACATATTTTCATTTAACAAGTAATCTTATTGGTCATAAAGTATGTAATTTCTAGCTGCATATTTGAGGTTCTGAATTTAAAATTCTCTTGAGTATGAATTGAGAGGTATAACAAATTGTGGACATTCAGTTTAGGGATGAGACCTTTAAATTTTACATAGAGCACACTACCCTTATATCCTTGAACATGATAGTTTGGTGAAATGTTTTAATATACATAATAGGGATATAACCAATTTACTGCTACTGAAGCCTAAGGAATTAATTAATTGAATTATTGAATAAATTCCTAGGGAGGGAAGAATTCTAAATTAATTATTTAGATTGCCTTTAACCAAGGGGCTAAATGCTTGGGTTGATTTAATGTTAATTGAATATGATTTAATGTAGCAGAATTAAGAATATTATTTATTTATTTTACAAATTTAGTTCAACTTAAAGGAGTACTTCACCTTAACCTTGGCTTTTATTATGATTCTATGATAATTTGCATTAAGTCTTTATTTTATAATTTTTATAATTTCTTTTTTGGATTTCCGTCATATTTGCCACCCTCAGGCTTGGAATAGAGATGCGAGCGTAGGTAGTAATATGTGACTAGTAGAGAGTCAGAAAAGAAAGACAAGCAATTAAAAAATCAAACTGATCCATCACAGCGAATATGATTTTTGTTGCCAGGGTCAATGACTCCCAGCAACCAGATACAATTTTTATTTACAGGCTGGAAATAGTCAGCATGGGAACAATATAATAATGGTTCAAATATAATAATAAAATACAAAATAATTAATAAACACCAAGTGCAAAGGTGGCTATTATGGTCCATCTACAACATACTTAAAATAATCAATAATCCAATAATAATAAAACAATAATCCAATAATAATAAAATAATCCAGTTGGACCCTGTTCCACTCGCAGAGGTTGAAGGAAACACAACTTATCAGTTACAAAAGTTATTTAGGCATGCTGTTTAGCCCAAAATATGGGCACAAAACTGCCCTTGGGTCACAAAGCATCTAAGGATAAAACAGTTGTTTTCTTTATTTGGCATTAACTTTCATATTCTTCACGCTTACACCAAACAGTTTATAAACTGATAAACTGTACACTCTCCTGCTGTGTCTTTGCTTGAGTCAGTATTTCAGAAATATTGACTATTTTTCAGTAATGTAAATTCAAAACTGAATTAACTGAAAGTTTGTTGTTTGCATTGCACAAATTTTTTGTCAGCTTTCCTGCTTTTATGTGTTTTCAGCCCTTCAAATAAAAGCAAACACAGCATATACTAGTACAGATGATACAGAATATTATAATACAAGTTTTTTATCACTGCATAAAAATAGTTTCCTATTAATTCTCAAGCTTAAGTGGGCCAAGGGAATTATTAATCTGAATTATTTAAACCTTACTGTGAGAATGAGATTTAGTCATATTTGTGAAGCACCGTTTTTACCTATCTTGAGAGCGATAGTATATTGAAAATTTCCGCATAGGGAAGTTTGCCTGAATGTAATTGAAAGAGATAGAATATTGAACATTTCCACATAGGAAAGGTAGTCTGAGAATAATTATTCTGCTGGAGTTTAAATTACAAATGGAGGAAGCACAGGGGATGTAGGAGAAAGCCCAGGTAGCAACACACAAGGGGCACACTGAGAAAGCTTCACAGACAAAGAGAACTCTGCCTTGAATGCTGCTGTTCCTAACTCCTGCAGAGTTATTTCTGGGTACTTCTCTCTGTTCTTTCCCAGGTGTGTGTGTAGGATACAATTATTAGGAAATTTATTTGTTTGTTAGGCTATATCATTATCTAATGAAAATATTGAGTGCTGTCAAAACAGATGCATTGTTTCTGTTTGCTCTCTTTACTCCACTCTACTTGTAAAGTACTCAAATGTTTAGCCACTAATGAATCAGAATAAGCCAGAAATCAGTATTTTGAATCTTGTATGCAGAATCCACGTTGGGTTACATACTGTTTTTTGCTTGTTAAAATGCAATTAATTCAATAACACAAAAATATTTTGGAGAACAACTTGTCACTTTACCGTTGAGTCAGAGAATTCGTTTTTTTTTTTAAAAGGGATATACTGGATTGTTGTTTTAACAATTGTGTTTTTATTAGTGTAACTAAAGACATCTGCAGTGCATCAGGTTTGCGTCAGGTTTCCACCTTTGCACCACCATCTCCAACTTTCTTTTCAGACATGGAGCTTCCTGACACAGCGTGGTGGAGCCTTTGCAGGTATTTTACTGTGCAATAGGTCCCCTAGCAGGCTCCATCAGTAGTGGACTCCAGTGTGGATGCACTACTTTACCCCTGACAATAAAATCCCTCTGTATTTTCTTCTTCAGAACAGGGGAAAAAGTAAAGGCAATGGCAAAAAGAGAAGGGTACTGAACAGAGGAAATGGGGAGAAAAAGAAAGGAAGAAGGGTATGAGGAAGATGAAAAGAACGTTGGGTTCGTAGATGAGGGAAAAAGAAGATTTAGAAGGGATTGAGCGGTAACACTGATAAGCAGAAATAAGGAAGTAATGAATGACAAAATTAAGATATAAGGAAGTAATTAATGAAGGAATAAGGAAGTAATGAATAAACAAAATGATGATGAACTGAGATAAATAATGATGGCAAAGGCAAAGGGTAGGAGTCATTTTTATTGGTGGCACCAGGAATTATAGTGAGCTCCTTCCTGAAAAGAGAAATCTCTTTAAAGAGATATATACTTACCCACAGTAACATGACAGGAATGGGACCTGTTATTCAGAATGCTTGGGAGCTGAGGTTTTCCAGATAAGGGATCGTTCTGTAATTTGTATCAGCATACTTTGTCTACTAAAAAAGAATTTAAATAAATCCAGTAGGATTGTTTTGCCACCAATAAGGATTAATGATATCTTAGTTGGGATCAAGAACAATGAACTGTTTTATTATTACAGAGAAAAAGGAAATCATGTGAAAAATTTGATTCATTTGATTAAAATGGAGTCTATGGGAGATCGCCTTCCCATAATTCTGAGCTTTTTGAATAACAGGTTTCCAGACAAAGGATCCTGTTCCAGGTAAAATTAACAAAGTATTTAGGGTACTCTATTTAAAATACAATGCAGTTGACAAACTAAGGAATAATCATTGGCAGTAGTTATGTTGCATGAATTAAATGTATCTATGAAATAGGAAAATTGCCCCATGTGTTGCATAGCAACAGACATGATTAATAGAAAAAGATATGTTCTGCAGCCTGGATCACATTTCCAGGTAATATTTGCATAGCCTAGTCAATTAATAGGATATTAGTAGGAGGATTGGCAAAATTGGAATATGATTTCATCAGTATAATACTGACTATGAAAGACTTGATGAGCCTTATTTAAAGTGGGATCAAAAGAGAGACAAAGGAGCAAAGTAAAACAAAAGGTAGTTAGTGTTTCCTGTAACTTGCAAATGATTCCCTTTTTATTGGACACAATCAGACGAGCAAGCTAGGGAATAGAGTTGAGCTTTGCTCTTAAATCTTATAATACAGCTTGCATTGTCTGCATTGTCAATCCCCATGGTATTGGTAAATTAGGCAACATCTAAGAGTGAATTGTAAAATACTGGAGCAGCCTCTGTTTTGATCCATTTGTTGTGCTAAGCTCTTCGAAGCATTCATTCCTATACACTTTGCATAAATTACCTTGAAAGGAGCATTTCTTATCATGATTCACGATTTTCAAATACATGAAGACATAAAAACTCACTGATCACATTCTGGAAAGTGAATCCATTATGCGGTTTGCAAAAGGATATTAATAGGGTAATGTTTCCTGCAGAGTTCTTCAGATACAATAGCCAGTGCCAACATAAATGCTTGACATATCACTTTCTTCCAGTAATCAGAGTTGAAGAATCTAAAAGGGATAATGCTCAACAGCAGCAGCTATTGTGACGTCCACAAAAATGCTAGGACTTAACAAAGCAAAATACAGACATTGCTCATTTATGGAAAGGAAAGCATTATTTAAAAGAAAAAATGCAAAAGTACTAGATGCCAAAGGTACCTGCACACATATCATATGTGCCCCTGATAACCTGTCTTGGTGCTACTACATCTGCTGTGCAAATGCACACATTGTTGCAAGCTTGGACATGCTGGTAGTTCCAGGGTTCTGCTAGCAGGTTGTTGCAATAGACTCTATTTTCAGCAGACTAATACTATTATTAATACCAGACACCAAAGCTTATAGTGTACACACAGGATTTTCAAAAAAGGGTATCTGGAATGAGAAGCAGACGATTTCTAGCCCAAGTCCTACAATCATTCTCTACTATACATCACAATGAAAATATTGAGATCAATTCAGACTTTGATAAATAACCCCCTAAGTAGCAAAAGATTTTAGGTGGTAATATGTTGACACAGTATTTTGTTGTCTGAACCACTTTGGAGTGATTTGAAGGAGAGGGGGTGCGAAGTGACTATAAGAATAGGGAAATTGTCTACAGAATTTTTAGTGCACCCTAAACTAAAACTAAACTAAAGACAGTCTTTAGCAAGCAGCTAATTGCTATTTACCCAAGCAAAATGTGGATTAAATATATGTGCACTTTTGAAGGGGTGAGATGTCAGCCCTATGTGATATTTGCATATTGATTTGATTTTTTTATATTCAGAGGACAGGCTGATCCATTGCAGGTGCTAAATTATATATAAAGAGAAAGGAGTCAGGGGTGTAGATGAGCGTGTGCATGTTTGTAGCCAGAATGCTCTTTGTCAGTTTGGGTGCCAAACTGACTCAGCTCACACATGTAGAAAATGTTGCAAATAAGCTGCAGGTTTAAGTGATTTAGGAGAAGCAGAACTGGATAACAATTTTATGTGAGTACAAAGAACATGACTACTTACAAAATATTTGTACCCACAGCAATTATATAGCTATTTTGGGTTACTTGTAAGGAGGTTGGTCATGGACAAGGATCTGTATATCTATCTATCTATCTATCTATCTATCTATCTATCTATCTATCTATCTATCTATCTATCTATCTATCTATCTATCTATCTATCTATCACAGGGATCTGCAACCTTGGCTCTCCAGCTGTTAAGGAACTACAAGTCCCACAATGCAATGAAGGAGTCTAATGAAGGAGTCTAAAGGCAAATGCATTGTGGGATTTGTAGTTTCTTAACATCTGGAGAGCCAAGGTTGCAGATCCCTGATCTATCATCTATCTATCTATCTATCTATCTATCTATCTATCTATCTATCTATCTATCTATCTATCTATCTATAGCTATCTATCCATCTATCTGTCTATCAGCCCCTGTATTTGAGGAGCACAAACTGTTTCTTGTGTTGCATGATGTTCGTTCTGCATCCTTAATTTTCCAGTTAACTTAGTTATCAGTTTCCAAAAACAGCTGTCCAAAACTGGAACAACCTAAACCCAAAATACCATTGGTAAAGCTCTCTTAACCAATCATAAAAACCTTATACAGTATGTGTATGCCTATACATTTTAGTAATTTGGATCTTCGTACCTTAATTTGAATGGTAATAAGAACATTTATACTTTGCCACTGATATTTTGTGCAGCTTAGTTATTATCAAGTACAAAGAAAAAGGAAATCATTTTTAAAAATTAGAATTATTTGCTTAAAATGGACTCTGTGTGAGATGTCCTTTAAGAGAGTAAGCATTCTGGATAACAATTTCCTGGACAATCCCTTACTTGATAAAGGAAGCTAAAACGTTTAAGAGTCCCCTATCCCCAAAGCACAGATGGAAAACTCTTTGTTCATAGAATTGCTGTTAAGGTTACCAGATCATTCGAAAATTCAGGGACACATTGGTCAGTGCAGTCATTGAGTGCCAGTGAGCATCAATTTCTAGACATGTCCCTTAATTTTTAAGTGATCTGGTAACCCTAATTTCTATGTTTTGAATAGGGTTGCCACCTGGACACAAGTCATAGCCCCACCCCCATGACAAAACTGTTCCATGCCATGATGTCATTGCCCGCCCGCTGTCCATCTTTCACAATGGGCAAAGGTGGCAACCCTAATTTTGGATAAGGCTTTTATAATGGTTAATTTTAACCGAATCTGGACCAACTAGCAGTGAGGTAGGCTTACTTACTCAAAAAAACTTGATCAACATGAGTCTTTTTCTAAACTTGTCTTCTATGTTATCATTTAACATCACTGGAAAAACAACAAAGTAGTCAGGTTCCTATCTACTGCCATTAATCCTTAATTAATGCTCCTTCAATTCATTATTTATGGAAGTGAAAATACACCACAATGTGAATCAGAAGAATTACAGTCTGGCTATAAAAGGCTCTACCTGATGCAGATCAGGAATCTTTTGATATAGACTGCTTTCAGGTTCTGCTGTGGATTGTCATCTTCATCCTTCTCACTTGGAACCCCCTAGGCAGTGAGTACCGAGGTCTAAATTTGTGCTCCTGTTACCTGATCATCACTAATGCTAGGCTTGGGACAGCATAATCCTTTAAAAGGATGGAATACTGATCTGGGCTCACTCTCACTAAAACAGTTATGTAACTGATGCATTTAACACGTCTATATTGTTGCTTATAGAAGATGTTGAACGAATAAATAACAATTGCTTTGAAACGTTGGCATATGCAGCATCTTATCAACTGGAAGGCTGACATGCAGTTTTCAAACAAAATAGGGGCTGATCTTCATTGTTGAAAATACATCTAAAAATATCGACATCTGGGGGCAGATGTATTAAGGGTTGAATATCGAGGGTTAATTAACCCTCGATATTCGACTGGAGAATTAAAATCCTTTCGACTTCGAATATCGAAGGATTTTGCGCAAATAGTTTGAACGAATGATCAAAGGAATAATCTTTCAATGGAACAATTAAATCCTTCGAATCGAACGATTGAAGGAATTTAATCCATCGATCGAAGGATTATCCTTCGACCAAAAAAAGATAGCCAAGCCTATGGGGACCTTCCCCATAGGCTAACATTGAGTTTGGTAGCTTTTAGGTGGCGAACTAGGGGGTCAAAGTTTTTTCTTAAAGAGACATTACTTCGAATATCGAATGGTCGAATAGTCAAACGATTTTTAGTTTGAATAGTTCGATTCGAAGTCATAGTCGAAGGTCGAAGTAGCCAAAAAAAACACTTCGAAATTCGAAGTATTTTTTTCTTCTATTCCTTCACTCGAACTTAATGAATGGGCCCCTAAACATATTGCCCCAGCCTAAAGTTTCAGCTTGTCAATAGCAGAAATGATCCAGAACTTCAAATTTGCTACAGGGGGTCACCATCTTGGAAAGTGTCTGCAACACTCACATGCTCAGTGGGCTCTGTGCAGCTGTTGAGAAGCTAAGCTTAGGGGTTGTCGCAAATTATCAAACAGAAAATTAAGTTAGCCTGTAATATAAGTTGATGCTACATGGCTATGTGTACTGTATATTGTGCGTCGGTCCCTAAACTCAGTAAGTGGCAGTAGCACAGAACATGTGCAGTGAATCAGCAGAAAAGAATATGGGGAGATAATGGGACACAGGTCTTCCCTGCTAAAGGGCTGTAGTTTGGGCTGTTACAGAAGCCCAAAACATAATGTACAACATTTTTAGCCTACTTCTTTAATTAAGCTTTAGTTCTCCTTTAAAGAGGAACAAACACTTTCTACCTGTATAGAGCCTATAAGACCACAACTCCAACCGCCATATTTTTTTAATAAAATACTTGGACTTTTTTTTGAATACTATGGAGCCTGCACCCAGAACCATTTTGCCTACCACTCATTGGACACTAGTAATTGCAAGTTATTGAAATGCGATTGCCTGAAACTAAGTCTGAATTTCAAATATTACTCCGTAAGAGTTTTATTATCATAAACAACAGGCTATGATCTGCCTAGTAAGGAATTCTATCTAAGATTGCAATGCTGCAGTGTATACTGTATAAAGTAAAGCACAGATATATAATTAGTGGCTGATTATGAATAAAATGGCATTACCTTAATGCATAAGCTAAAGTGTCAATAAGGATAGAATTGGTATTTGAAATGTATTTAAAGAACTTCTCTATGAAAAAGGCAATAGCATATGTGGTCATGACTACTTTTAGAATTCCCAGATTTTAGATGGTTATGAATTGTATTCATTTGTGTTGCCGACCAGTGAGATCAGCTTGGGGATTTAATTGTAAACACTAGATAAGGGAACTGTTTCATTAACATGAGGAATATTAAATATTATGTGCTAACAATAGCTAGTAAATTAATTTCAGCCATCTGTCTGTTTTGGTTGTATAACATGGAAATGAAGCAGTGTGGTGACAACACTAAATATAATTTTACGACCATGCTGCAGAGCAATAATTAGAAATTTCTATGAACTATTTTAACACACTATAAGACTGATGCACCCAATATTATTTTTTAACCAATATCTGACAAACCCTCTTAGATCCTTTTAATTGGCCCAGCCCCTTCTGAATGAAAAAAATGACCCTTTACTTGATCGTTCAGCAGATGTTTAAAAGTGAGTTTTGTCAACACAGCATCTATGATTACCATATTTGCAGTTCCAGCTTCTGCTCTGATTTCAGTTGTTGATTAATTACTCCCTATTTGTATTCGTCATGATTAAACATGAGCAATTATTCTGCAACATCTATAATAAGTTATCCGGTTGGAAATTAACTGGCTT
Organism: Xenopus petersii; assembly: GCA_038501925.1. Taxonomy (NCBI): domain Eukaryota; kingdom Metazoa; phylum Chordata; class Amphibia; order Anura; family Pipidae; genus Xenopus; species Xenopus petersii. Next base: position 73,884,935 of record CM076675.1, on the reverse strand, counting down.
TTTGATCTTTCCTCCAAGCTTCGCAGTTAGTGAGATATTTTTGGTAACAAGTTTTTCCTGGATAATATGCTTCTAGAGTATAGATGCCTCCAAGGATACCAAGGGTGAGAAAAAGATAATTTTGGTCATTATTATAAAGCAATAGGATCCGGAAACCTATTGTTCCAAATTATGGAAAGCCCATCTCTCATAGACTTCATTTTATCCAAATAATCCAAATTTTTAAAAAATTATTCCTTTTTCCTAATAATAAAACTTTAGCTTGTACTTGATTTAAACTAAATTATAATTAATACTTGTTGGAAGCATCATCTTTTCATGATTTACTAGTAGACTTAAAGTATGAAGAGCCAAATAACAGAAAGATCAGTTATCCGGAAAGCCCGTGGCCATGAGTCATGAGGTTCTATATCTGTACTGTAGTATACTGTATTAAGACTGTAAATGTTAAGGCAACTCTGTACTTGAATTTTTTTAATTGGTTTTGTAATAAATGAATTCTCAGCATACAACCCACCATTACTATAATGGTCTACCTTGGTTGAGTGCAAATAACAGGAGCATATTAATATGTATGCCTCAAGTCTGCTAACTCACAGCAACCAATGAAATAATTGTTTTAAGAAGGTGAAGCATAAATGCTACCTGCTGCTTGAATGTTTTTGCTTACTAGAACTATAGTTTTGGGATGTAAAAATCAGCAGCACTTCATACAACTGACAATAAATAAGGCAGCAGAACTTGCCATTGGTGTTCTTAGTGAGCAAAATGACAACATTCCACAGAAATCAAAACTTTCACAAAGAGGAATAATTAAAATATTTTTTCGTGATCTCTACTATTCAACTTCCATCTTGATTTCTCAACTACTCCCTGCTTTCTAGGGGAGTTAATCCTTAGCATCCAGATCACAGTTTCATTCCAAGCCTGACAGCTGCCTAATAAAAACATTTTAAAAACACAATCATTTAAAAAATGCATATTGTTTTAGAAATCTGCTTTCTGCATCATCCGAAAAGAATACATTTTTGTAGAATTTCCACACCTGATATAACATCAGGGGCGATCCTGCCCAATTTGCCACCCGAGGCAACCTTAGTTTTTGCCGCCCCATGGCACTGACCTTTAGCGATGGACGGGGGTCGGGGGTCCACGCCACTAGTGCAGAAAGTGCAATTTAGTTACCAGGAGCGGCATTTTTGTGCCTCAACTCGCCTCATTGGCGGAGAGTCCCTGTATAACATACAATCTTAAAAGCAATCATTAATGTGGTTATCCCTGCAGGGACTAATATGAAGCCCAATAGAGAAGGTTGGCTAGCCAATACAGAATATTCTGTATATACAGGGACGCTTCTGCCATAAAGCAAGGTGAGAACCTTGCCTCAAGCATCATTTCCCCACAAGTTCCCAGGGGCAGCAAAAAGCAGCACCTGGTACCTTTCAGATCCAGATTTCTGGGAATTACACCAGAAATCCAGCTTTTCTAGTGCAGAGAGCACAATTGTGATCTCTACCCTACTGATGCTGCCCCCCTGGACCCCGCCAGCTACAGGTATGTTGAGGAAATTATGGGTAGCGCGTTCGCTAACACCCCTGTATATACAATATATATCCTGCAAATTATATCCTTTTACAAGGTGTTTAGAAATGCCACCAATTATAATTGGTGCTCAATGATGTAATTAAGTCACATGATTCACTAAAATGTTTGTGTTATAATACATAGTATACCACCTGCTGTAAAATATGAGAATATCAAAATCACCTTTGAGTATCGTGAACTGCATAAAAGCACTCAGCTTCTGCCTTTTGTCCATATTTTACAATAGAGGGTACATTATTCACTATTTATTTATATGAGCTCACGGCGGGATGGGGGGCAAGTTGGCTGGCTGTGCTGCACAGAAGAGAACTCTCAGAAGAGAATAGAGAAACCTTCTGAAGTGGAATATAATTGTTAGATGTATATCTACTAACTGCCATGGAACTATCTCTTGCTGTATGTTTTTGAAGGCATTAATGAAATATTTGATTGAATAAGCAAAATAAAATGGTATAGGGTATAAAAGAAGAATTTATGGTTAGGGGGTACATGCAAATTAATTCACATACCATTTTCAACTCAATACACTCTCTGCATAATACTAAAAGTTACTTTAAAGGTGAACAACCCCTTGATTAGGTGACATGATCCTTGTGGTTGGTGGGCACGGCATTCCCCAGGTGGAACAAGAATCCTGGAAAGATAACAAGAGCATACATTTATCACAATTCATTTGTTGAATTCTACTACTATACCATTATGTTGAATAATAAGCATGAGGCGCTCAGGTTCCTGATCAAGAATTCCTCTGTGTGATTAATTATGTTATTATATGTAAACAGTCTTTCAAATGAGAACATAAACCAGGAAGACTGAGCTCTCAGAGCAGAGAGTTGTTATTTGTAAGCCATAGGTCAAGACCAAAAAAAAATATAGGGTAGGTGATAACTTATATTGGCTTATGTAATATATGGTTTATGTAATTGTGTAATAAAAGCAACCAAATGTGGCCAGGAACAGTAGCCCGTAGCAACCAATCAGCAAGTAGAATTTCACCCTTTTAAAAGCAGACATCTTATTGGTAGTTATGGGTTGTTGCTACTGGGCAAACTTGCCATTTATTACACATGGGCTCCCTGCTTCAGGCATGACCAAAGAACATCCAAAACTTGTTTTTTACAACCCACTATGTTAGCCAATAAAAAGGTATTGCCTACCCTATAATTTCTTATTCTGTCTCTCTCTTTACAGGAAACAGTTAGCCGTATAAACACAAGCTAGGGGTGCCAGTGTACATATATAGGTTTTGCACCACAGCATAGCTTTGTGTCTTATATTAAGCTATGGGGAAAAGGTCAAAGAAGACTAAAGTATAGTGGAAGCTGACAGCAAAATGTAACTACAGGCAGCCCTTGTGTATGGTCATAAACAACAGCAGTTCCCTGTGATGCGAATGGGAAGAAAACCTTCTGGGGTCATTTTATCATAAAGGCAGCTAATGTGATGTATGTAGCCCTAAAAGCCATTTTTACAGCATTATACATTTAAAAGGTAGCTTAACAAACACATTTGATGATCGCTTTTCAAAATTTCATTTTGTCAGTATCTAAAATATCTAAAACATGAGTGTTATTATTATTATTATTATTAACATGTATTTATAGAGCACCTAACATATTGTGCAGCATTGTAAAGTAAATGTATTTATGTGTTAATCTGTGTTAAGTGAAAATTGGAGGATTTTGTAAGGAGTTCCCACAGACATTGTTTGGCAAGGCACGCCGGCCGGCTTCATTTATTTACCCCCGCATTTGTGCTGGTCTCTACGTCTAGGAGAGGAAGTTTGCTGCTATCAATAAAACCAGTATGTTATAGAGATTTCCGATTGTATATCATACTCTTCCTCGCTCTTGGAAGAAGCCTATTGGCGAAACGCGTCGAACGGAGACAGATCGTTTGAAGCTGCAACGCAAGATTGAGATGCGCAGAACAAAGTAAAGGACGCTGCGGTTTCATTTGAAAAGCGGACTACACAGATTTTACATGCGATTTTAAAAGAGGCGTTTGTGAGTGTATTTTATATTTTTATTAAACAGCTTTTTTAAACGATACTGCACATGCTGCTCTACTCTCTGCCTAGCTAGAAGATTGCCAGATGAATGTTGGAAGGACACGGCCTGTTCTCTCAAAAGCGCAGATTCACTCACGTCTGTGAGTATAATATACCACTAGACCAGCACTGGGTGAAGAGTTCATTTAAAAGGAGCTAATTAAGCAATTAAATTAAACTCTCTATACTTGTTACCATTTGGTGTCTTTGAAAATAATTTGTTAACAGATTTTCTCCACTTTCCCTCACTTATATTAACTATAAGAGGTGTCTGTGAGACAAGGGTATTTTCTATATATTATTATCGTTAAATTTTTGTTTATTTTATTTTCACTGTTAAAAACTTTTTATCACTTATATTATTTTTTCACACTAATACACAAATTCGCAGTGGTGTATATATATATATAAAACAGATACACAGTCGCACAATTTAAGTGTTTTAATTTTGTCACACAGTGTTTGCACTATTATACACGTTTAATCACGCACAGTTAAAGGTGCATCTATATAAAATAGCAGAAAATACTGCACCATATTACGCATATCTGTTTTTGTTCCCCTTCTCCTTTGCTTTGTCAGGAGATACAGCGATTCCTCTTTGCTTATATTTGAATTTTGTAAGGAGGTGACGGGTAAGGCACTGGAGATACTGTATCTGTCCTCGTTGTTTAGTTTTCATAAAAATGAAAACTTACAGTTTACAGTTGTCCTGCCCAGTGAGATGAAAGCAAGGGTTGGAGAAACTCAGAGACATATTTTGGATTTAATGCATCTTTAATGAGAATCCTTTATCAAAGACATGAAATGCATTTTGCATACAGACATTACACTATTATGCATTATGAAATTGGTTTACATTTTATATAGCTTTTTCTGCTGAGTAAACGGATAGAAGTGCCAAGTCTGAGAGATCCTTAATGTAAAGCAGTAATACAGTCCCATTCTATCTCCCATTTCTGTTAAAATTCTTCTGTGATCAAGGACTGTAACATCTGCAATCCTGTAAAGTAAGTGCTTTTACGTAGGACAGTCCAATGTCTTTTAGGCTGTGTTCTGTGCAACTCAATATTGGAACATGGAATATTTCTAAAAGCATATTTATATATTTTGTTTAGATTTAGTGTAGATCCATTGTCCCTTTTATCTTTCATTGTTCATGTCCATGGCTGCCTTCAAATACTAAAATATGCTACATTTGACCTTTGATGACTTGGCTTGATGCTTCTTTTTTTTTTATAAATTTTCAAATTTAAGGCCATTTAAATTCATTAATGTAATTTCTGTTGCTACCCATTCAGTTTCTCTGTTCCAAAACCAACAGTGAAATGAACTGTGCAATGATCCATGCAATACTAAACACATTTTTATCACAGACCCGCAAAGTAGTTATTACTGACCCATTAAGACAGGGGATTTTGCAGAGCAGTGATGAATAAAATGAAGCACTCATTAAGTCTGCTGGCAGACACTTTTAACTCATTTCTTGACAACGATTTGCAGATTATTCAGACTAGGGTTGCACAGATACAATATTTTTTTTACGCTGTGTGTCAGCCCTTTTTAAAGGATTTGTATTTGGCCATAGGGGGTAATGCACAATAGTGTTGATAAGTACCGAATTAAGTTGCCAAATTGCAAAAGTGTTGACAAATTCAAAAAAGGTCTCTTCCTGGCTGCTGTTAAAATGTTGTTTGTGTGCCAAAAAATGTTCTCTATACAGACAAACCAAATTAAATTAGCCACATTTTTCCATCTGACACTCTCATGCAGTGCAAATATTTATATATATACGTTCATGGAATCCGGTGTAACATTTTATGCCAGATTTTCTAAAAATATACATTTAACTACTGTATACCATGATGCTTTTCTCCCATAGATTACTCAGTTTATCGACACATATACATTAGTACTTAACATGACAAAACAGAAATAGTTTATGTTAAATGTGTGGTATATCTAGGGATTCCTTTCCTCCCTTCCTGCTATTCTTTGCAGTGCTACATATTGAAATATTTTTAATGTAAAGCTGGGGCAAAGGACAGACATAAGGGAAATATATTGGAAGGATTATCTGATTTAATTTCACATGCACAACATACTGATGGCTTGTGTTTTGATGCAAATCAGATGCGAATTGCATCTAGTAGGAGTTGCCTCATTTGAAAAAGTACTTTAGGACTCTTACTCATGAGCGTTTTTACCTGCGCTCCCCTGCGTTCCGTTTTTCGGCGTTCAGCCCCAGGGGGGGCGCAGGAATATGGGGCTGTACTCACACAGGCGCGTGTAGGCGCCGAACGCAGGAAAAATGTAGCATGTTGCGTCTCAACCTGCGTTCGGCGCCTACATGCGCCTGTGTGAGTACAGCCCCATTTGAAATAATGAAATGTGTCTATTCCTGCGCTCCCCTGTGGCTGAACGGCGAGAAACGTAACGCAGGGGAGCGCAGGTAAAAACGCTCATGAGTAAGAGCCCTTACTCTGATTTATAGGGCAGTTGTAAAACAACATTCATCAGACGAGGCAGTTTCAACCATGGAGAAGTACAGGGGCTCATGTTGATGCATTTACTGTGTAAATATGCTCTGTCCTTTAAATCCATTTAAAAGTATCCACACCCACAGGTGCATTCGTGAATGATCCCTACAGTAGGGATGGACCAAATCCATGATGTGGTTCCGGATCTGTTCAACTTCCTGCCAACTTGATATAATAAAAGAGAGACCTAAGGGCGAGAATTCACCTTTTGATAGCCATTCCTATATATGTGTATAAGGTAATTTCTCAGTGCCTGCTAACATCAGTCATTATTACTGTTCCAATGCAGAATACATACTCTATGGGGCCAATTAACAGCCATAGGTGCTAAAGGCCATAAGTTCAGTTGCAAATAAAAAACTGAACTTATGGCCTTTAGCACCTATGGCTGTTAATTGGCCATAGGTGCCTGAATTCTGGCACTTAGTTTTGAACAGTCTATTACAAGTTAGAAAATAAAAGGCCTCACTTGTTGCTGTTCTCAGCTGCACTTGTGAAATATATAAAATCTCCCTGTGTCCGTTGTCTTTTACCACCATTTAGCCCATCTGTGCTGATTTGTAATAGTGCAAATTGTTCAAATTCCATATCAAGCACGATTTGATAAGTCATAGAGAGAAAAGTAGAAATATAATTAGAAAACATAAACCTTATCATTTCTGCTGGTGGCTAATTAAAACCTCAACATCATATCTGTGATTAATAATTAATTATTTCTGTAAATCACAGAGAACGCTATTAGCACCAAGTAAACTCTGGCTTCATCAGAGACATCAGTGACAACATAATAAGGCTAATTTACCAAAAATCAAAGCCAGTTATGACCGAGAAATCATGTACAATTGCAGTAAGTTTCTGATTTTTAAAAGAGTTAAAAAAAACATGACAGCTAAATCCTGTCATAAAAGTCAATTGAAGTGTCTGAATTCTGGCAAATGAATATTCATGTTTCTTTCCACAGTCCTTCAAATTGCATTGAAATGCGTAAAAAAAACTGTGATTTGTGGCAATTAACATTTTTTTCCACTACTTTATGTGCCTGTGATTAACCTTTCAAGAAATTACCAGCAGCACACTGTTAGTCTTGCATAAGTGCTCAAGTGCAGATTTATTGTGTAGCCCATAGCATACAAAGGCAACGTTTCGGACCTCCCAGGTCCTTTGTCAAGCCCCATAACACACCACAAACAGCCCTTTTAAAATGAGAGATGGGGGGTTGTGCATATCATAGTCCCACCCATTTCAATTAAATATCCAATCACATTACAAAGTGAATTAATCATAGTCAATTTTAACCCCGGTAATACAAAATCATTATGAAAAAAGTTTTTTAAAAAATTTTGAAAAAAGAGTCCAAAAAAAAAAAGTTAAAAACAATTGAAAATCATTTCTTGAAAGTTATTTTTTCTTTGTGCATGTCCAGAGTGAAACGTGTCGTGTCCATTAAATCTCATAAAAAATCCAATACATATCCCATAAATAGACCATTAATATCAAACCTGTACATAATACAAAAATATTTTTGTATTATGTACAGGTTTGATATTAATGGTCTATTTATGGGATATGTATTGGATTTTTTATGAGATTTAATGGACACGACACGTTTCACTCTGGACATGCACAAAGAAAAAATAACTTTCAAGAAATGATTTTCAATTGTTTTTAACTTTTTTTTGGACTCTTTTTTCAAAATTTTTTAAAAAACTTTTTTCATAATGATTTTGTATTACCGGGGTTAAAATTGACTATGATTAATTCACTTTGTAATGTGATTGGATATTTAATTGAAATGGGTGGGACTATGATATGCACAACCCCCCATCTCTCATTTTAAAAGGGCTGTTTGTGGTGTGTTATGGGGCTTGACAAAGGACCTGGGAGGTCCGAAACGTTGCCTTTGTATGCTATGGGCTACACAATAAATCTGCACTTGAGCACTTATGCAAGACTAACAGTGTGCTGCTGGTAATTTCTTGGAGTATTGATGTGACCCTTCGACAGGATTGGGGTCTTCCGGTTCAGCACCTGGCACAGCAACTGTGAGACGAGTTGGGAGGTGAGCGCTCCATATTTGTGACTGTTTGTGATTAACCTTTCATGATTTTTTCATAAATAAAATTGAGGTTAGTTGTAATTCTGCATATTTGTGTGTGTTTGTGCAACCACACAATTTTGGAAAACTGTGCCCCTTAACATGATGAGTGAAATTATATTTATGATTTTAAGTTTAGGACACCATTGAACTGAGGTTGCTGGACCCACTTGGGCTCCAACCTCAAGGGCCACCCTCCTGACATATATCCCCCTCCAACTTTCACTGCCACTGTGCTGCATACCCCCTATACTAACTTGTGATTGGGTCGAGGTGCATCTGCAGTACCATGAGCAGTGGGCATGTGTGTGGGACCCATGAAGCCCAGTGCCCACTGGGTTTTTTCCCGGTATCCCACTGGCCCAGTCCGACCCTGGACACAGACTAATATAAACATTTAGAGCCAGATTAATTAGATTGTTATGGATCACTTGATTATAATCGGTTCATAATGATTTGGGTATTTAACAAATCAATCTGAATGAGATAAAACAGATTCAGAATGAATTATTCTGATAACCTAGGAAGGCACATCCATGTTTCATATTGGTCAATACCAATATATATTGAATAAATAGAAAAAAAATTAAATAAAAACCATTGTCCGTAGCCTGCCATTATTTATATAGCAACTAACAGATAAAGATAATGAATCCTTAAAATCCTTAAAATCCTTAAACAATGATAAATAACAATTGTGATCGAATTGAGCAAATTAGTTTATTGTTTCATTTAAATCAATAGGCTAGCTAGACTGATTGGTTCAATATTCAAAGGTTGAATTACCATTACTTTAAAAAAAAAAAAAACCTGCATGGTTTCCAATTCAAATATTTATTTTCAAATTGTAGAAATAGATATATCATATACTTTATTTTCCGTTGGCTGCCAAATAATGGCAGATCGCCAACGTGTATATGAAACTGCTATTTGGTTGCTAGGGTCAATCACACTAGTAGCTGGGAAATAATTTTAACATACATTTGAGCATACAGCTGTCAAGTGAGACATCTCAAATCCAACTTGGGAAAAGCTGTTATTTTATTTCGCCAAGGGAATGAGGCAGCATGTGACAGATGAATTTAAATATTTTGCAGAATTAAGATGGTCGTGGATGAATAACTCACACTCTTCCCAGAGGGGGTGAGAATGAGGCAACGCCAGACATCGAAATTTATCAAAAAATCTAAGGTTTTTTTTTGGCCGAATAGGTCAGTTTTTGTTCAAATTCGAATCGCATGAATCAAAGTAATAGCGCATTTGAATCGTACAATTCCAAAAAAAAACCTTCGATTTTTCAAAGTCCACCAATTGACTCCAAATAGATTCTAGGAGCTACCCCATAGGCTAAAACAGCAATTCCGCAGGTTTTAGATGGTGAATGGTCAAAGTTGGATTTTTAAAGAGACAGTACATGATAAATTTCAATATTCGAATTTTCAATTTTTTTTTTAAATTTGAATCGAATTTGGATTATTCCCTAGTTGAAGTACACAAAAATTTGCTTGCATTTATTTTATTTCTGCCAAAGTGCACAACCATGCATTTCTCAACATTGAACCTCATTTTCCAGTTGTCTGGATTTCCATTCTAGTCAAATTACTCTGTAAAGTGGCAACATTCTGAATGGAACTTATAGTTCTGCACAATTTAGTACCATCAGCAAAAATATAAATGGTACTTGCAATGCCCACCTCCAGGTCATTAATAAACAAGTTGAAAAGCAAAGGACCATGTACAGATCCTTGTGGTACTCCACTAACAACACTGGTCCAATTAGAAAACGTGCCATTTACCTCCACTATCTATCATCTATCTATCTATCTATCTATCTATCATCTATCTATCTATCTATCTATCTATCTAATCTATCCATCCATCGATTGATACAGTACCACACAGAAGGTTAATGGTTAAATTAAGGAAAACTGGCCTGGAACATAGTATTTGTACCTGGATAGAGAATTGGCTGAAGGATAGATATATAGATAGATAGATAGATAGATAGATAGATAGATAGATAGATAGATAGATCAATCTATCCTTCAGCCAATTCTCTATCCAGGTACAAATACTATGTTCCAGGCCAGTTTTCCTTAATTTAACCATTAACCTTCTGTGTGGTACTGTATCAAAAGCTTTAGAAAAGTCCAAGTAGATCACATCCACTGCCATAGCAGAGTGAAGGTTCCTGCTTACTTCCTAATAAAAGGCAATTAAATTAGTATGGCATTTGTTGTATTACTAGAATTAGGACTGTTAAGAAGGAAACCTTCATTAATTGGTTCCTCATTTGTGTAGACAGTTTAGAATCTCAGCCTTTTCTCTGTTTTCATCGAACAATTGCCCCCCCCCTCTGATATCAAGGGCCCCACCCAATCTTGCTTAATTTTTTATTTTTAACATATTTAAAAATCATTTTGGATGAATTTTTCTCCTTGTTGCAATACCCTTTTCCATCTCGATTTTAGCTTGTCTGCATGATTTTTCCTTATATCTGAGAAACGTTTCAGCTGTCCTGACTAACTTGAAAGCCATAAAAGCCGTCTTTTCTTGTCTACTTCAACACCAACACTTCTGTCAAACCACAAAGGTTTTGCTCACAAGGGGAATATACTGACATGTGTATTTATTAAGCAGCACTTTAAAGACATCACATTTTTCTTCTGTTTTTAACCTTGCAAACATCCTTTCCCAGTTAATATGTTGCAGATATGCCCTTATACATTTGAAGTTTGCAAGTCTAAAATTTTGTGTTTTAGTTACTTATGAAGTTGTTTCTGCAGCATACCGTAATCTCAAAGGAGACCATATTATGATCACTATTGCATAAATGCTCACCCACGCAAATGCTAGAGCGTTAATAGAGAGCTAACAGAGTTCAGTATTATTACCAGCACCAAAAGAGAGTCATTCCTGGTAGGTAACTGAACAAGTGGAAATAAAAAGTTGTCATTCAGCATATTTGCAAACCTGCTATCTTTTTCTGACTTGGCAACCCCATTACAACTAATCACCCATAATAATAACTTGACCTAGTTGAGAAGCTGCCTCTGTTTGTAATAGTAGCTGGGCTTCATTCATTCATTGTCACTTTTACAAGGTGGTTTCTAACATGCACCAAAGATAACTTTCTTTGTGACCTTTTGCCCAGTCGAAATCTCAACCCAAAGGTATTCCACACCCTACCCAGTCCCATCCATTGTTATTTCTTTAGAGAAGGGCTTTTATTCAGGTTTTACATAAAGACAAACTACTCCACCCATTTTAATCCCTTTGTCCCTCCTAAAAAGGGTGTAGCCATTTAAATTGACAGCCCAGTCACATATTTCATCCCGCCAGGTCACAATGATACCAATGATATAGTAAAATAATAATAGCTCCCCCATTTTACCTGACAAGCTTTGTGCATTTGCCAGCATGCATCTTAGGTTAAAAAATTTCCCCCCTGATATTTACATTATTTAATGGAGAATTAAATCTAAAGTTACTATCAGCCTGTTTATCTTGTAACAGAGGGATCTCCCTAGAAGGTAAACTTTCCGTCACCCTCATTCCTCCCCCATGACCCCTTACTAATCTCACTGCCCTGTCTACACTAGATTCCCCATAATTCTTTCTCACCTACCCCCCTTAACTAGTTTAAACACTCCTCCAACCTCTTGCCATTCTTTCCCCTAGCACAGCAGACCCCTTTCCAATGCAATCTGTCACAACTATATAGATTGTACCCTAAGAAAAAATCAGCCCAGTGCTCTAGGAACCCAAACGCTTCCCTCCTAGACTGAGACTTTAACCACATATTTAACTCCCTAAGAAGTGAATCTGTGCCGCTTCGCCGAAAAATTCATGAATTTACCGCAAAATTTGTTAAACGCATTGAAGTCAATGGGCGTCAAAATTAAATTCAATCAAAATCAATTTTGACGCGAGTGCCAAATTTTTATGCATGCACCAATATTGAAGCGCATCATTTTTTTTTCTGCCGAATTGTCTGCACAGTTTTGTGAACTAATTCACTAGCTAGAATGCTATATTTATTCTGTAGAATGCTTTGCCATACCTGAGTAAAAAGCTCTAGAAGCTCTCTGTTTGTTTAGGATAGCAGCTGCAGTATTAGCTTGGTGTGACATCACTTACTGCCTGAGTCTCTCCCTGCTCACTTATAGCTCTGGGCTCAGATTACAGCAGAGAAGGGAGGGGAGGGGTAGGAGCAAACTGAGCATGCTCATGCCGGGGCAAGGAGGTTTAAGATGAAGGCAAGAAGTCTGATACAGAAGCCCATGTTTTCTTTTGACAGAGGACTCAGAGCAGCATTACTTTGAGGGTTTACAGGTGTATTTACTGGTGTATTTATATAGACCTTTCTGATAAGGCTTACTTAATTTTAACCTTTCCTTCTCTTTTAAGGATTACTACCAATGATGTGAATTAATGCCTGTGCCACAGTGTTTCTGGATACAGTAATTCCTCCCTGACAAACATAATGTCTTGCTTAGAGATAATTCCAATAAGTAGCAGAATATTAATTTATTCATAGGCAATGCCATTAGTAGAAACTCAATAATTCCCCCAAGTTATCTGTCTTGAGACATTTTTGTTTTAATGGGTGGCTCCCTTCGGTAGATTCTGGGTTAATTCGGGTCACAAGGACTAATTCTTCCTTCACTGTATTTCACTGATCCTCATTCTGCCTGTATTTTTTTCAGCCTTCCCTCATCGATGTATAATCTCTCTGACATTTTTACTTTCTGCTATAAAAATGTACTGATGTTTTGAAGGTTGCTACATTGCTTCCAAAAAGCATCTGCTTGTCAACTCATCTTAATAGTTTAATGATTTGCCAGCAATGTAAGTGCCAGTTCTGTGACTTTAGTGCTGCTACTGTGCATGTCACTAATAAATCTGCTCTTTAAGTATATATCAACTATTTACTCTCTCTACATCTATCTGTATTACATTTCTTTTGGTCTTTAGTGCATAACATTTACAGCTTGAGCAACTGCATTGCTAATGTTTTTTTACATGCTAATTATTTGGAAATGCTATTTTCATAAGCACTAACCTCATCAGAACATATTTAACTTTCTATAAGCCCTTCCTTATTATAGACACTACAATGCTGTTTTCGTACCAGTATGATTTTAAACAATTTCTTCCTACTATACACAGGGTTTATATCGGTGGAGGGTTGAGTGGATACAATAAAGGATTTACATCTTCACCTTATATGTCCTGAGTGTGTGAATCCTTTACTGTCTTCTCTCTTATTCATCAAAAGGTTAAAATAGATTACCATATGCCACGAAGTGAATTCTGTTTTCAACTTTTCATATTTATGCCTCTAAAAATGATATGACATAGGAGAGGCAGTAAGTACAAAAATATTTTGCAGTATAACTTGCACGTCTGAATTAAGGCATAAAGACTACATGCCTCCTCCTTCCACCCCTAATAAATACAGTACAGAAATAATGCAAGGACCTATGTCTGTGGGTGTTCATCCATGAGGCAGGGTGCATAGTTTTATTCCTCTTGAATCCTGACCAGCTGTTCTTGTCCCATATAGGTTTAGGAACGTCAAGGAACAATTAGGGGCCAATTCATTAACTTCGAGTGAAGGATTCGAAGTAAAAAAAGTACTGTCTCTTTAAGAAAAAACTTGGACCCCCTAGTTCACCACCTAAAAGCTACCGAACCCAATGTTAGCCTATGGGGAAGGTCCCCAGAGGCTTGGCTAAGTTTTTTTGGTCGAAGGATAATCCTTAGATCGTTGGATTGAAATCCTTCGAATTGTTCGATTCGAAGGATTTAATCGTTCGATCAAACGATTATTCCTGCGATCGTATGATAGCAGTATTTGCGCAAAATCGTTTGGCTTCGATATTCGAAGTCAAAGGATTTTCATTCCCAGTCGAATAACGAGGGTTAATTAACCCTCGATATTCGACCCTTGATTAATTTGCCCCTTTATTACAAAAACAGACCTATCAATGAAAAATGATCAACATGAGCTATAGGTAACTTTTAATGTACATTAATATTTTGAAGAATTATTTTTTAGTGTCAGTATCACTTTAATTGAACATACTTTTCCAATGTCTAAAAAAGCCTGTAGGTCCAGTTTGGATTCTGAATTGTGAACTAACACAGACAACCTCTGAGTCATGTGGCTACCACATGTCACATGATTTTTAGTCCCAGAAAGGAATGAAGATGTATTTGCGAAACTACAGAAAAATTTGCGGAACAGCGAAGAATCTGTGAAACTTTTTTGTTGTAAATCATACTTTAGTCACGAGACCCAAATTTTTTTTGGCATGTAACATTTTTGTAGCAAACTAAATTAGAGCCTATGGGGTTTTTTTCATGGCAACTTTTTTCTGCCCTTGGGCTACTAGTAAAACATATTTTCCTTACTTTCAGGTCTTGTTTATTGTGTTGAGCAAATCTGCCATGTTTTGCTTTGTGCCAATATTCACAAACAGGAGTAAAAATTTGATGAATTATATTGGAGTCAATTAGAAGGCAAAATCACATAGTTTGCTATACAGTGCACTGCTAGACACATGCCCTACCTTGTTAGAAGACCTCCTATCCGCTATTCTTTAAAGTAATACAGATATAATGTAGAGTTGCCCTGCACTGGTAAAACTGCTGTGTTTGCTTCAGAAACACTACTATTGTTTATATAAATAAGCTGCTGTGTAGCAATGGGGCAACCATTCAAAGGAGAAAAGGCTCAGGTTACACAGTAGATATCAGATAAGCTCTGTAGGACATAATGGTGTTATCTGTTATCCACTATTTAACCTATTAAATTTTGAATTTCTATTGGTTTTTAAAAGTTTTTTCATGGGGTAGTGTATTAGATGGCAAATTTAACAATGTTCCATTTTCCTTTCTACCGTACTTCTAACAATACTCTATAAAAAAATATAAACTGTGAAACTCTAAAGGATTACCAGACATTGAAATGCTTGCTAAGTTACTAAACACTTTCCTGACTGTCAGGTAAATTTCCCAAATGAATGAGCAAATTAATCAATGCAGATCTTTCGATGCAGAAAAGTGCTTTAAGCAATTGAATGCCTTTCAAGTTTAGTGGGATTTTATATACAGAGCAAATTACTACAACATTTTCAGATTGGAAAAAAAATCTTTGTAAACCTTATTACCAATGTAAAAAACAAAATTCAAGGTGATTGTTAGCTCTTGCATTTAGGGCCCTCTGATGCTATTTTTAACCAGTGACTAAAATAGGGGACCAAAAACTGCAAGCACACACTCACCTTGGATTTTTTTGTAATGCACTCAGTGTCCCGTCGTGGGCCTGTGTGCAGTGCTTCCCGTCAGTTATGCCACTGTCCATAATCATTGTTTGTTAAATTATTGTAAGGCCCCTATTCCTTATAAAGTAATGTAAAATGCTGTTTAACTCGAAAAATAAATGATTATGATCTTCATCATCTGAACTGAAATCTTTAACTTTCTGTGCCTCAGGCAAAAAATATAAATGGTAACTTGTACAGAGTTGCCATTAAAATGCCAGAGTAATTGAGTGTATAATGCTGTACATGAACGGTAATGTTTTAGAAGATTCATAATAGAAATATTGTATTCAGAAACACACAGCCATAAAGTAGGCATGTACAGAATATGCTCATTCAAATATCAAACATCTGCTCATTCAAATATCAAGCACATTTGGGATATTAATTAAATAATGACCTTACCGTGGAACCCATTCACGTAGTAAATCATAACAGCTAATATATTTTATAAAAGTCTTACATCAATTTGATGTGACAACATCAAGATATCTTGCCCATGGCCAGGGCATTAGAAAACTTGAAAAGAGTCATTGCTTAGGTTTTGCTAAAAGGAGTAGGAAAGCTACCAAAGCAGTCTATTGCCAATAGATTAGCCACAATAGTGCAAGCTATAACACTTTATTTATTCTGCAGATTTTTTTTTACCATACCTGAGTAAACAGCTCTAGAATCTCTCTCTGTTTGTTTAGGATAGCAGCTGCCATATTAGCTTGTTGTGACATCACTTCCTGCCTGAGTCTCTCCCTGCTCACTCATAGCTCTGAGCTCAGATAACAGCAGGGAGGGGAGGAGGGAGGGAGGAGCAAATTGAGCATGCTCAAGCCCTAGCCCTTGAGTTTTATGCTGAAAACAGGAAGTCGGATACAGAAGCCCATGTGTACACAATAGAAGGAAAGAAATGCTGAGAGGGGACTCAGAGCAGCATTACTTTAAGGGTTTACTGGTTTATTTGTATAGACCTTTCTGATAAAGTTTACTTAATTTTAGCATTTCCTTCTCCTTTAATGTAGACTGTCCACAGGTCTCCTCAGACAATAGCACCATTGATTTGCAACACCTTTTAATTCTAGAAATCTCACATAGTCATATGGACAAGGAGTTATAGTGCATATCTATTTGTCATACTATAGTATCAAGTGCCTTATTCAACCAAATCCTCTGTCTGACGATTTTCATCACTGAACATACCCAAAACTAAAAGGCAGATAATAGAGCAGCCATTTCAAATGACAGTGGTGTGATTCTGCTTCCCATTGTGGTAGTGAATGCAATAAAGACCTATTGCAGTGCAAATAATTATAGCGGTGAGATGGGCCCTACTGGGACTTTTTTTCTTTAAAAATCAGGCTTTGCAGTTTTATATTTTTCCTGAAGTTTTATATGCAAAGACAGCTGGATCTTTAACCATGTCCCCATGGACCAAGCTATTCTATCAAATATGCCAGGTACAGGAAATGATTTGATTAATATGTCTGAAATGCATATAAGTTAATCTTATCATTGGAAAGATTTTTTTTATAGGAGTGATTACTTTAACACTCAATTAACTGGTTTAGAGGATTCGATAATTTTTCTTAAATTGCAAAAGGGGAAAATATTTAGTATAGTACCAAGAATAATTTTGCCAATATGAATAGCATTAATGTGCAGTGGTGTTGTTTCTCTTCCCAAGTACAGCAGCCTTGTGTGGTTTTGTGTCTGACAGAACTTATCACAACAGTCAGTGTGTATGTGTGTGTGTGTGTGTGTGTGTGACACATATTTCAGTGTTGTTTTCCTCACTGTACAGCTTTTCCTCTGTTCTTTTTCATGTTTGGTCCTAAATCTTGGTCTAGACCAAAACTGGTTTCGAAAGTTACAATATATTATTGCTGGTGCCCTGACTACTTATTTTCCCTTATTTTGCCTTTCATCTTTTTCTAAATTATTCACAAGATGTTTTTCTAAGATAAGGTAACATAATAAAAATATATACATTTTTTTATTAATTGTTCTCAAAAGACAAAATATATCCTGCATAAAACACTATGACTTACTTTTCTACCAGTGGCGTAACTACAATAATGTTTATGTAAATATATAATATGGATTGTATACCTGTTGGGACAAAGGGTGCTTAATAGTTGTATTCTTTGGAATACAGCTTTTTTATATCTAAAAGATCCACCACCTTAAATTCCTGCCATAAAGTAAGACAGGGTTAGTAGTTTACCAAAAAGGAAATAAGTTGCTCATTTAAGTACAACAAGTATCAATGGAATGGAAACACAGTTAGACACCAGGAAATAGTGTATGCACTTAATATCAGATATATTATACAACAGTAAACATAACCAAAATAGGACTTCATCACAGGGTAGGGCTGGCCACACTTACATACAATATAATAATCTAAGACATGCTCCCACAGTTTTTGGCCAGTCATTTGTGTGCAAGTGCACCCACTGTACATGCTGTGTCAAGGTTTACAAAATACAAAGTGCAAGGTTTATTCACCCCAAAAACATACAGAAAAAAAGGCAACATTTCAGGCCTGATAAAGGGCCTGGGTGGCCCGAAACGTTGCCCTTTTTCTGTATGTTTTTGGGGTGAATAAACCTTGCACTTTTAAAATTTTCAGTGTGCTACTGGTATTTTTCTGTAACTTTCTAAACCCTGTGGCAGGCTTGGGTCTCCCAGTGTAGCACCTGGTACCACAAAAGGTATATGTTCAGGGGTGTAAGCACTCTGCCATTGCTGACTGATAATATTAGGCACATGAATTCTGATGTTTTGTTGGCAGAACTTAATTTCCTGGTGTCCGGTTACAGTTTCTACCCAATAGGTTGTTATCATTATCACTTTTTGACACCGGCGTCCGTTTTTTTGAAAATCTCAAATCGCGCAAATTCGCTGCGAATTTGCGCCTGGCGAATAAATTCGCCCATCACTAGTAATTAGACCAGTAACAAACTTTGCTATTACATTTCCTGACTCATGATGGGACAAGTACTATGCAGAGGGCAGGGTGCAAAGTCAAACATTGCAATTTGTCATGTTTTTGCACTTTACCCCCTGCTTTTCACATATGACTGTGTTTCATCAAGGAGGGTTATTAAACTGTGGCACTGAATTTCTTAGAGGTGTAGAGTTTTGTACACCAATATTCTCTTGTCAAATGTGTAAAATCTTAGTTGAGTTGAGTTTAATGTCATCCTCTTTATAATGCTATGTTGACCATTGATGTTAAAGCAGGCAGTATTATACTGTATATTGTATTTGTGTGATTTGTTTTTCTTGGTAGACTACCTAAACCCTATATATTTCATCACATCAAACAACATATGACAAAGTATTGTTCTATATTACTTTTTATTTCACCTATAGCACATACTTATCAATCTATGGAACATACACTAGTAGCATGATTCTTACATTTGTATTAATTCATTGGCTATATGGGATTACCTGGACAAAAGAGAAAACTTTGCTCAAGCTGTGGATAAAAAATTGACTAATTTGACTTTTGGTCCTTGGGACCAATGACTGACCGACACTAGGAGCTCATGTAGGCCTGGGATTTTCTGTGTGTTTTGATCTAAATCTGACTATGCCCAAATTACATATTGATCAGGGATGTCTGCCCTTTCATATAACATCGGTCTGAAAAGCCAAATTGCACATGCACCGAAGTTTTCCGATTGGAGTCATATAGGTGCTTTGTTTTGAGTTGTTATTCACGTATCAGTGTCAGATTCAAATAAAATTGGATGGTAACATTGTTGGGTGCCAATGAGAGTTTATTCTACAAAAAAAATATTATTAAAATATATTATTTAACAGTATTACATAAACAGTAACTCCATTATCTATGAAGACTGTTACAAAACAAAATCATAGACTCATTAGATCTTTAGTGCTGGGCATTAAACTGTTCTGAGAACAGTTCATTTGCAAAGGAAACAAACTAAAAAGTTGCTAAAGGTTTTGGTATGTTAATCTTATAACTATTACAGTAGACAGCTTTATCTTGTATTTTTAACATATCACCTTTGAAAATCAGAAATTATATTTCTTTTGCATATTCTTGCTTAATACGCGTCAGCAAATTATAGGTATTCATTTATGAGCAAGAAATTCTCTTTTAACAGTTACATTGTTATAAGGACAGAAAAAGTATAACTTTGAATGAGGTGCCTGATATTCCCAGTTCACCCAATTATTTCTTTGTATAGGTTCCAATATTCTGTGTCTACATATCACTTAAGATAGATAGAGCTAGCTCTACTCTTGGAGGATAAGGAGAAGAAGGAGAAGAAAACCCTGCATTGTGATCGATTCATTTGTAATGTGATTGTATGCTTTGAATCTACTCATAACATAATTCCTTTCATATTGAAAATACCAACATTTCTGTCTTCCATTAAGGGCACACAATCTGTGCTATGGAGCTCCAGTGAGGTAAGAGGGATCAATGAGGACTAAAAGATCTTCTACATCTTTCCGAGATACTCCACAAAGCCCAGATTGAAGGTGGCTGAATGACAATGCAATATTATCATATAACTGTATCCTTGGACTTCAAGAGGAAAGAGTCTTGAACACAAATAATATGATAATCATTGCTGTATAGGCCTATTAAATTCTTTTTATGCCAGTGGTGAGGAGGAGATGTAGCACATCTAGTCTACCTTAATGGGGAGAATGGCATAGTTTGATTTTGTTTAAACATATAGCTTTGTTTGCCTTGACTAAAGTTGCTTCCAGGATTAAACAGGGTAGAACCACATACTACACAGGTTAGTATGGTGCCAGTGAAGGGGAAAACAATTTCCACTAGATAGGCCAAAATATGAATTTGGGGTGAGGGGTGGCAAAGCAATAATAAAAATAATATAATAATAACAACAAGGATAATCACATTGTAAGGCTATTAGCTGCTCTGTGTTAGTTGCAGCCTTTTATTTAAAGGGGAACTTCACACAAATATAACTTAAGCTTTTTGGAAAGAAAACATAATTGCAAGCAACTTTGCAATATACATCAATTAAAAAATATGCACACTTTTGATGGTTTGGGACAATTTTCTAAGCCTAGCCCCCTGCTCTCCTGTTGATCTATGTGACTACTTTGCTGAGCTGACTGACTACTGATACTTTGTATCAGCAGCCATCTGTCCTCAGTCTGCATCCTCCAAAGCCCACAATGCAATATGTGTTCTGTAGTTCCTGCATGCTGTCTGTAAGCTGTGGAGTAGTTGTTACAAGTTGTAACATCAGTGTTTAGTCCCTCCTTACCTGCCAGGATTTCGAATGATGCAGAAAGAGAAGAACTGTTAACCAGCAAAGAAATTGCATTTATTCATACTTTTTGAAGAAACAGGTAACTGTCATGGGTATATTAGGAGTTTCTGTGTTATGTGGGCCTCTTTATCAAATTTTGGTTTGGAAGCCGGAGTTCCTCTTGAAAAGGAATTTATAATATACTCAGGTATGAAATGTTATACGAAACAAAGAAAAGAATCACCACTGCTTGATCTAACCCACGCTGTGGTGTTGATAAAACATTGAAATGTTATCAATCAAGTAATGAATAGTGTGTATCTTCTTAACTAGAGAACTCAGTGTGCTTACCTGTCTAAATGATAGCATTTTGATTCCTTGACCCATAATAGATTGTGACTAGTAAAGTAAAGATTGTGGTCTGTAAGTCTGTAGAATTGCACCTAGTGATCAATAAGAAAAACACATTTACAGTGGGTTGTAACGACGTCAGATTTGGTACTGCAACAGTAATTGTGTTATTGCCATGCTACAATAAAAGAAACATTCTCTATGCAGGCATGCTGAAAAATAAAATGAGTGACTATTTAGCCTGAATTCTCAAAGACACTCATGAATAGATTCAGATATAATGGGGTGAGATCCAACTGCACTAACATTCCATGGAACTAAACAAATAATTTATTATACCCCGAGGCTACAAAAAGTCTGAATCCGAAAATACTCCATCTTCAACCTATCGAGGTCCTGTAAAAGTCAATGGCAGAGGTCCTCTTTGCAATCTGAAGATATTGTCTGTGCTGGGTTTTGTACAATAACCCATACATTTTGGGCTTTTTCACCTATTTTTTTTTTTATCTACGGCAAATCAATACTGGTCAGGCTTTCTGAATGAAACTGGGGCGATATTAATTTAAATGGAAAGTATCTCCAATCGCACTCAATGGGTTAAAACATGTTCTAATGAATATCAATGAAATGTGAGCTTCTAAATTGATTCAACTAGTTGATTAAAACAACATTTTATTAATTCATTATATTAAAAAAAAAATGTATTTATATAACATCAAATAAATCAATTTGTATAATACATTAATGAATTCTTTAATTTGTACATAAATAATTCATCCATTAAATAACCAATTCATGTTAGAGCCTATATTGCTTTCTTAGAAATAAATCAATGAAAATGAAGCTGGGGTGAACCTGCAGGGAGGAAACTACTGAAAAGATTTGATGGATACAAACTTGTCTTCCCCATAATGTTTACTCATAATGCAACATTTTTCCCCCAAAATTCCAGTGAAAAATTGCAAAAAATTTGGGTCAGTGACTATGAAGAATGGGATGTTAGGTTGCTGTCTATTTATTTCATTGCTTGCAGAAACCCTACTGTCCTAACATTCACCCACAATGTGGTCAGTAGCCAAACAAAGATATTTATTAGGTTAAGGACTGCATCAATGTTACATTTTTTCTGAGCATAAAGGGGCTGATCTGAAAACCTCAGTAAATTAAAATTCACATGCTAAATTAATTTAGATTTAGTCTTAATGCTACAAGTGCTTTCAAGCTCAGCTATTTGTTTTGAATGTAGATTAATTAAATGTGTTCCAGCAAACAAAACAGAGTAAGACCATATGTATAGCAGCCAAATACAATTACTTTGCAATGCATATAAGGAGTGTCCGTTACTACCAGTAAATAAAGGTTCTTATTTGGAAAATGGAATATTCCTTTAGCTCGTCAATAATTCGAAATTTGATAGCAAATATGATATTGACAAATACAGGCATTATGTACATGACACTAATTGTAAATCTTGTAGTGAATTCATTACATAAATCATTTTTAAAGCAAAATCATTTGAGACAAACACGAGGATTAATTTCACAGATACCTTTGTGATTTGTGGAACCAAGAATGTATGAAAAGAATTGGATCTAAATTGAATTTCATTGCACAGGTTATTCTAAACTGTAAAGGGCACTAGAATTTATGATAATGTATTGTAAATATATACAGATACTGTATATCACAATAAACATTGTTGTCATGTTAACAAGTATGGGACACTAATAAAAAGATCTGTTTTCCCCTGCAAGACCACTAACCATTTTCTTAGCTATGAAACATGTCAAGGACACAGTTTCGCTGATCTCTGACCATACCGTGGGAATCTTTCTAAAGCCCTTAATCACTGGTTCAACCCATCCATGTGTGTAGAATCCCTTAGATTGAACATTATACATAAATTTCCTAGCATTAAACTAGAGCTGCACTGTTATACTCTACTCATCCTTCGGTTAACCAAAACATAACTCTTGTGGTTTCAGAGAATGTGATCTTGAACATACAGCACGTGCTATTTGTATTTGAATAGAGAACAGGCTGAAAGATTGATTACTAAGGATGATGGAACATTTTCTAGCTGGACCCGTTGTTATTACTGTAGCAAAAGATTTATGAATGATTTGGAGTTTGGCAAATGAAAGTTTTGGTTTTTGCTGAATCAACTTGAGAGGTTGCCGCATGTAAACAAGAGTTATTCGCTAAATGTTTTGTTTTGGTAGAACTAAACCCCAAATTAATATGGCTAAAAATACCATATTATATATTCTGAACTTATTGCACCAGCCTAAAGTTTTAGCTTCTTAATGGCAGCAATGATCCAGGAGTTTAGTTTGTAAGTAGGCAATTTGCTTAAAGGGTGGAGGTGCTTCGCTCTCGGAACACGTTATTAATTGCTGCACAGGAAAACACTTTTCACTTTTTATATATACCCCTGAAAAGTCTTCTTTTTCTAACTAAAAATTACCCCAAAAAAAGGGATCACATTTGCTAATAAGACATTTGGAACACAGGGTTATATCCCTTTTGAATGAACGTATTACGCTATGCTGGTTTTTAATTTCTGTTGCCACAGGCGCTGATCTCCTTATATATATTTCTTTGTAAATATAGATACTCGTTTGGATATGGCGAGAATCGGGTAGCCCGGCAACACAGTTCCTGCCAGGGGATGCTCCTCTCCGTAAGTCTCCAGGGGACGGGGAATAACCAGCCTTGGGACTTCAGTGCAGGCTTTCAGGATCCTTAAGGAGAAAAGCCCGCACCCCCTTCTCTCCATTCCTACCATTGGCGGAACTGGCCACAGGCACCCAGGACAGGGTTCAAGGAGCCTTTGGTAGAGATACCCACAGTCTGGCCTCTGCACTCCTGCCAGGAGATGCCCCTCTCTGTAAAGAGAACTTGGCCGCTGGTACCCAGGGCATGGATTCAGGATCTGACCACAGTAGCCCAAGGCAGGATTGCAGGAGCCTTACTATTCTCTATTCACTGCCCATCGTACTGATCCCGGAATATGGTGGTTCCCCATCAGGACCGTGGCCTTATCTTGGGGAGGGAAGCCAGCAGCCCAGTCTTTTTATTTCCCACCAGGGTTCCTCTCTCCCAGGGCCGGAACTAGGGGTAGGCAGAAGAGGCAAATGCCTAGAGCACAACAAAGTAGGGGCGCCAAGCACATACCTGTTCTTTCAGCTTACCCCTGGTCCGGACCCTTTCTCTACCATTGGTACTCTCCGGCATGCGTCTGTGCGCCCTCATGCACACTCCTTGACACGCGTACTCTGACACACGCATGAATGCGCACTTGGGGCTGTGCTGGCAAGGGGGCGAATCAGCCGACAATACAAAAAAGTTGTAGTTATTGCGAGACAAGTTGGAAAAAGTTGCGGCTTTTGCAACTTTTCAGAGACTTTTCCCATTTGTGCTTTTATAAATTTCAAGACATTTGTGGAGTTTAGTCATGGTTTCAAAAACCTCTAATACCTGTTTTTAAAACTGTTGATAAATAGGCCTCCACATTTGTCCAAGAGCAGTAACCCATTGCAACCTCTTGCAGCATGTACATGTTTAAAAAACATGCATCTAATTGGTTGCTATGGGTTACTACTCTGGGGCAAATGTAATGCCTTTTATTTAATATGAGGGTTAGTACATTATTAAAAAAAATTTAAAAAATGCCCTCCATTTTAAACAAAACAGGGATTGTTTGCCCAAATATTGTAATAGATTCAAATTGGCCAACTACATCAAAGTCATTCCTGGTCTGGCCAGTCCTACACTCACTTTTAACTGATTCACCAATGGTATGCTCTGCATTGCTTATATTTTGCATGTGCGTTTTGCTAGATATGGTGCCTAATGCCTATGATGTTTTAAAAATATATTTCATAATTCATATTTTAAGGGATTATACTTTTATTGCTTTCAATTAAACCAGATACATATAAATTAGATAAATATACATTAGAAACATTCATTTGCATGCAAAATCTTGCATTCAAGTGTAAATGAGGAACATAAGATCACTTCTGTTTTCATCCTGTTTTTGTATGTACTCTCAGCTTTTTTCCATAAAATGCTTAGAAAAGAGAAGACAAAAAATCAAGTTATAAAATACAAACTCTAGGAGCCAAACATATTCATGCTCTGCTTAATATATACAAGAGCTACAGCAGGTTAAAAATATCAGTGAATTATGTAGTAATAAGTCAATACAGCTGCAACTACATAGCAGCTGCCTAACAACACGGGAGAGCAGACCACAATAGAGCCTCTCCTTGACGTTCAAAAAAAACCCCAGGAAACACAATGATATGCAAATTAATTACAGAAAATATAGAAAAAAATAAAAAGGGAAATGCAATGTTCATAGAATAACATGATTTTTTTTAACTGGTTTTACAAAGCCACCCAATGAAATCTGCCAATGCATAATTTAACAAAGGGATAATGCATGATAAATATTCCAGGTTGATATAACAGTAAGATCTGTTATTGTTAGTGACACCACAGAGCATGCATTAGAGAAACAGCAGTGAGTAGCAGCACAACTGTTCTTTTCAGAGGGGCACTTGTTTATCAAACTTCGGGGGACTTAAACATGGTTTAAGTTTTGGTAAGAATTCTTCATTCACAAGCTTTCAGGGTTTGTACAATTTGCCACAGTTCTAAAAACATTAACTACAAGCTGTAATTTCTGGGGGAAATTTATGTCTAAAGACATAGGGGCAAATTTACTTAGCTCCGAAGTTGCGCCAGCGACGGCTTTGCTCACTTCACAACACTTTGCCAGGCGTAGATTCGCCAGGGCAGTGTAAATTCACTAAAATCAGAAGTTGCGTCCTGGGAGCCGAAAGGTAGCAAAGTTGCGCTAGCGTTAATTTGTCAAGCAAAGCGAAGTTACACTATCGATGCCTAATTTGAATATGGCGCCAAATTAAAGTACAATGGACATATATGCTGCAGCAAATACATTACACTACATAAGCCCGAGAAACCTTAATAATATAAAATAGAGTTGTTATATTGCCCTACACATGAGCCCAGTGTATAGTTTATGTGCCATATATTAGGAAATTTTAGGGGGGAAGGAGGGTACCCAAAAAAAATTACGATCTTTTTCAGACTATCACCCTGAAAAAAGTAAAAGACACCAGCGTTTTTTGGGACTTAGAAAAAATTTCAACTATTTTTAGAGAAACTCCTATCTACGCAATTGCACTTCGCCTGGTCTGAGCTGGCGAAGTAAAGTCTGGCGCAAGTGGTAACGTTCAGTAAAATCTACAACTTAGTGAATTAGCGTAGTTATGTCCCTTCGCCAGAGAGCATGTCTGCCTGGTGTTAGGGTGCGAAGTACCGCTAGAGTCTGTCTACTTCGCAAGCGAATTTACGCGTTGGACCGTTAGTATATCGGCAAAGTGCCAAAATGATGTCACGCTGGCGAATAGCGTGTGTCAGCCACTTTGCTAACATATTTTCTTAAGCAAGCGCCGGTTTTTCCTTACTCCAAATGCATTAAAGTCAAGGGCATTTTTTTGTTTCAGGGAAATTTTGATGCAGTTTTCCAAAACATTTGAAATCAGTTTTAAATCAGTTGTATATTATAATGAAGTTTTTGATCAGTAAAATTCTCATTGGTTTTCTATAGAAAACCAGGATGTTCTATAATACAGCTTTACGCCTGGGTTTACATCCCCTTTTAAGGAACAGTTCAGTGTAAAAATAAAAACTGGGTAAATAGAAAAAAGCAGGGCTTTTACAGATGCGCATTTTCTTATGAGTTTCGACTTTTTCCCCCTCTGAAGCCCCCTCTATTTATTACACTTCTTTCCTCAATGAGGGACGCTAGGAAGGAGGAGCATAAAAAGTTGATGTTGCTCAACAAAGAAGTTGTGCTCTCCACTACCATTAGTTTATATGGAGCAGGGGTGCCATGAGTGTATGACCATATATTAGAAACTAACTACAGAGCTTTGGGTGTTGGTCAGTAGGCAGTAGGTACAGGGTAATACCACAATATACAGTATTTAGAAGCCCTGTTAATTATGAATAATGCATGGCACTGCAATAGTGTACCAGAACACATATGCTTAATTTTGCAACCTTCTTTTTTCCCTCTTATTAAAAATAAAAACACTTATTAGAGATGATAGATCATCATTAAATTCAGGGGTTAGGGTTTTGTAAAGGACATGTAATGGAAAACCCTGCATGGTGCTGAAATATTTGCACTTCTTAAAACTAAATCATGCTGTTATTTTGCTTAATTACCCTACAAACCTTTCATGCCAGTAATATTTTGTGGTAATATATGCCCAGTGGAAGCTGAAGCATTGCCTCAGGCTAGATGGTCAAAAAAGATGAATTTCTGATTAAATAAGAAGAAGACCAACATTGCCTGCTAGGAAAGTGAATGCAGAGCCAAGTATTGCTTAATTTGCTTAGATCAGTACTAGGCACAGAATGTTTATTTCTACAGGATAGCATCCCTTTACATTTGTACCCACCGTATGTGAGCTTCTAACGAAGATGAATACAGGTATGGGATTTATCATCCACAAATATGTTGTCCTGAGTGCTTCGAATTACAGGAAGGCCATCTTCCATAGACTCCATTTTAATCAAATAATTAATTTTTTTCTCTGTAAATTTAAAACAGTACCTTGTACTTGATCTTAATTAAGATATGTATAAGTAATCCTTATTGGAGGGGAGGCAAAATAATTTTACTTGGTTTATTTAATGTCTAAATCATTTTTTTTTAGCAGATTTAAGGTATAGAGATACAAATTACAGAAAAATCACTTGTCCAGAACTTTCCAGGGCCCGAGCATTCTAGATAACAGGCCCCATATCTGGGAACATGCTGTATTGTGTTTAACAAACACAATAATCTGCAGCAAAAGTGTAATGGAGTAAGGAACAGTGGTTTACAGACAAACATTTCAGTAGAATCAATTCCAGTTACAAATGGAAAGTGTAAGGAGATAATTGGGTAAGGGTCCTGCTCGTGAGAGCTTAAAGGGATCCTGTCATCAGTTTTTTTCAAAACGCATCAGTTAATAGTGCTACTCCAGCAGACTTCTGCACTGAAATCCATTTCTCAAAAGAGATTTTTTTATATTCAATTTTGAAATCTGACATGGAGCTAGACATTTTGTCAATTTCCCAGCTGCCCCTGGTCATGTGACTTGTGCCTGCACTTTAGGAGAGAAATGCTTTCTGGCAGGCTGCTGTTTTTCCTTCTCAATGTAACTGCATGTGTCTCAGTGGGACATCGGTTTATACTATTGAGTGTTGTTCTTAGATCTATCAGGCAGCTGTTATCTTGTGTTAGAGAGCTGTTATCTGGTTACCTTCCCATTGTTCTTTTGTTTGGCTGCTGGGGGGGAAGGGAGGGGGTGATATCACTCCAACTTGCAGTACAGCAGTAAAGAGTGATTGAAGTTTATCAGAGCACAAGTCACATGACTCGGGGCAGCTGGGAAAATTGACAATATGTCTAGCTCCATGTCAGATTTCAAAATTGAATATAGAAAAATCTGTTTGCTCTTTTGAGAAATGGATTTCAGTGCAGAATTCTGCTGCAGCAGCACTATTAACTGATTCATTTTGAAAAAAAATGTTTTTTCCATGACAGTATCCCTTTAAACTCTTCACACTTCCATATAGTTGTACTTGTCACTGCTCAGTCCTTCCTGCCTTCCCTTTGAAATCAGGCACTGCTGCTGCTATTGATGCAGGGGAACCCAGTGCCATGTATCAGTTCCTTCAGCACAGTTGCTCCAAAACAACAGGGCATGTGTCACTTGCACGCTGAAATACAGGAAACCATGCAACTGATTTGAAGGGAAACATATGCAGTTTTGTTAATTTTGCCAAATTGGATGTAGTAAGATTGCCTTCACTTAATGCCCCCAATGAGGCTGGGATTCTGGGGAAAAAATATGTTTTACTCACTGCACTTGTGGACGTAAATTAATCCTCAAGGGTGCACTCCACTCCTTACACGCCACTAAATCACTGCAGGTCTCTGCAATCTCTTTTGGAGCATTGCGACCTGCAGCTGTTCTCATGAATACAGAGCTGCCTGCATTTGATAGCACTGATGGACAGCTGGGGGTAGAGAATTATGCATCCCCTTCCAACCCTTAATTTGGGCATCATACAGACATGCAAGTTAATTAAGTGGTGGACGGTGGTAGATGCAGGCTGCAATGGGGCCCTGTACTTACTGGCTGCACTATGGCAGATAATAAGGACAGGTCTAGTTTGTCTCTGTCAGTGCAGCTCTCTGCACTTTTTTTTATCCAGCACAAGGTGCAAATTGCAGCCAGGCCCAGGAAAGAAGAATGAGTACTACAAGGCTCTTTTGCATCCCTTAGCGCACTTTTGCCTTGGGGTCCAAGCAAATTACCTCTATATTTAATCAGGGCTGGATTTACATAGCAGATGCCCCTAGGTCCGCCCTTCCCCTACCTTTGTGCACATGAACACATTTTCAGCATTGGGTACAGAGTACTGGGGATTAACACACAGGAAAAACTACTGTATCTCCTGTAAATCCCCAGTGCTTCCAAACCAATGCGGGTTTGGTTGGGCAGGATGACGCCCCCCCCTAAAATTCTGCCGCCCTAGGCTTGGTACTTTGTGGTCTTTCCACAAATCCGGGCCTGTATTTAAATTTCTTGAAAGAATCCAACCTTATATACTGAATGTTCTTCAGATTGAGACGTAAATTCAATTTGTCATGCTGGACTCTACTATGACATCTCTGTGAAGTTCACTTCATTCATGTTTAGCCTAAACTTTTCTTGAATATCATCATATTTTTTCCTATAAAACATATTTCCTAATTCTCTGCATTCTTTCAAGGTTTTATTTAAAGTACAGATGGGTGGATGTGTCACATCTGACCTCCTTACTGGAAAAAAGCAGGAATTCCCTCCCACAGTGTTTCGCATTTTTTACGGAAACATTTGGTGTTTGTGTGTGCTTCATGCCATTTGTGAGTGATAGGTATTTATTTATTCATATTTATTTACACTTGATATAAACGTAACATGTTAAATTAAAAAAATTCCTGGTGGATACTGTGAACGATTGCTTAAACTAGCCCTTTGATAAATCCCACTAGCATTTTGAATGCAAACTAATACAAATCCTTTCATTTAATGAAATGTTTTGCTGTTTTTCTAATCATGATTGTATTTATTAAAGCAGCAATGTTCAGTTTTTTTTTGCATGGAAATGCACTAATGCAAAGAATTAGGTCACATAGCAAGAATGGTTCTCTATTGTATACCCTGAATATTGGAAAAATTGGAAGAGGAGAAAAGCCTAGGCTTATTATTCCAAGTGCACAGAGGATCATTTCAGCTTTTCTGGGTTTACTTGCTTATGGAATAAACTACTAATGTACTCTACCCACACAGACACACATCAGAAATAGTCTATAATTAGGTGAAGGATGCACTGTGCCCACACTCATCAATTAATTAACCTCAGCCATTCAATAATGGTTGTGACGGACTGCAGTAATCACACATTAAAATTAACTCATTACAAGCAACATTATGTAGAAAACTGTAAGAAACACCTTTCACACTGGACTAGTTTATTTTTTTTTAAAAATGAAAGTTTCTTAAAGGAATAGTAACATCAAAAAATGAAAGTGTTTTAAAGTAATGAATAAATAATGTAGTGTTGTCCTGCACTGGTAAAATTGGGATGTTTTCTTCAGAAAGACTATTATAGTTTATATAAACAAGCTGCTGTGTAGCCATGGGGGCAGCCATTCAAGCACAGGACAAATAGTAGATAACAGATAAGCTATGTAGACACAAATCTTAATTTTCTTTTTATGGAATTTTTTTTTTCAGTCATAAGTTTTATTTTTTTGAGCATTTGTCATGGCTGGAGCAAATTCTTTCTTATGGAAACTCTATTTGCCAACCACAGTAAAGCAGTGTTTCATTTCATACTAATTCAATATACCACCAGGCACGGATTTAGGGTTACTACCACTGTTCCCTGTCTGGAAAGGGGGTGGGAGCTTATGTCACAGGGGTCTGTCTGCGATGATGTGGGGAGGAGTCATAATGTCGGGGGGCAAGGAGATGACATCATGGGGCATGGGCAGGGTGATGCGACATTCGACAATTGGACAACCACTGCATCATTCTAGGGGAATCCTTCCCAATTTGGAAAAACAGGCAGGCAGTTTAGAACAGGGCAGTCCTTCTGACCGCTGGGCTGTCCAGGTCAAAACTGGCAACCCGACAAAAATTAGGATTTGGGTGGCACATTGTTAGGGACACACATTCAAAGCACTGGGAGTCTAGGCATGCTGAAGTTTTCTATGTGTCTTGCCCCTAGGCCCGGGCCTATGCGGCCCTGCCGCAAATCCGGGCCTGGTTGTGCGCAATCCTGGGAGGGGTGAATGGACAGGGGATGGGAATGGGAGCAGCCTCTGGGTGTCCGGTATTGAAATCCGGTGCTGTACACCACTTTGAGTGGTCAAACACAATTCTGTACTATGGTGCGTTAGAACTAAGCAGCAGCATGGGGAAGAAAGATCTTTAAAGGAACAGTAACACCAAAAAAAGAAAGTGCTTTAAAGTAATAAAAATATAATCTATTGTTGCCCTGCTCTAGTTAAACTGATATGTTTGCTTCAGAAACAGTACTATAGTTCATATAAACAAGCTGCTGTGTAGCAATGGTGTAAATTGTAAAAAGGTTATATGGCACAGGTTACATAGTAGATAACAGATAACAACATTGTGTTTTACAGAGCTTATCTGCTATCTGCTGTGTAACTTGAGCCTTTTCTCCTTTGAATGGCTGTCCCATTGTTAAACAGCAGCTTTTTTATGTAAATAATATTATTGTTTAAGAAGCAAAAGGCAGTTTTACCAGTGCAGGGCAACACTGCATTATAAATTTTTGATGTTACTGTTCCTTTGATAAATCTGCTTGGCGTAATCTTAGAGACAGGGAGTCTTACCACAATTTTAGGAAATCAAAGATGTAATTTGAAATAGTTTACTTTCAAGCTTCTAGGTATAGGAAATGCAATATACTGGCAACCACAGCCCTTTAGCAGGGAAGATCTGTGTCTCCAAAGATGCCCAAGTAGCTCCCCATCTTCTTTTCTGCTGATTCACTGCAAATGCTCTGTGCTGTCACTTACTGAGCTTAGGGGCCCACTCACAATATACAGTACACATAGAATAGAAATTTCACACTATAAGGCTGATTAGTAATTAATACAGGTAAATAACCAGTACAATTAGCATCATAACTTCAACTTATTTTACAGGCCAATCTCATTTGCTGCTTTTCGGCTGGTGCAATAAGTTCAGTATATAAATGTAAATTTTAGCCATATTAATTATTACTATGTAAATTTTAGCCATATTAATTTTTAGGCTTTAGTTCTTCTTTAAAAACTACTGAGCTAGATGTGATAAAAATCATTATTATCTTCTGAATAAAGCATCCAAGCATCCTCATTGGTGTTTACTATAGCTATTGTTTTCTAAATCCTTTTACTGATGAGCATTATTTCCATTTATAGATATATCTTTTTCTCAATTATCCTCGTTATTCCTTTATTTATGGTCTTCTGAAATGTTCTCATCTTGCTTGCATTTGTCCTTGCTGAAGAATACGTTGTACTAACTTGTTTTATCATGAGCAAACCACATTTGCACTCTGTACTCCAAATATATTAACATTACACATTTGTCTTTTACTACTTCCACCTTGAAATATGTAATAGATAATCATTTTCCTACTGAGACTCACATAAGTATTCAAAGCACCTATACTGGCTTCTGTTTTTAAAAAGTGCCTGAAGCTTTATCTAAAGATTTTTAATTACACTAATAATAAGCTTGTTGTGTAATTCATATTCTGCTAAAGAGATTCACCCTAATCATAACAACACATTGCACATTGTCTAGACAAAACAAAAACACAGATCACTATAATCATAATGAGCAGCTACACTATAGCTGACCCTTCTGAATTGTTTGTTGTTTGAGATAATTTATACATAAATGATGATTAACAAGTATAAACATACTCATAATCAAGCCATGTGCCAAATAAATTAAGCCATGTATCTTCATGATCATCTCTAACTTGTCTCATTCAGGCAAGGCAAGCAAGTAGGTCAAATTATGAGGTTTAACCAATAACAGCCATTTCAACAAACAATTAGCTAAATTTGGGTTAATTAAAATTGTAAAAAAACAATGTGAAAGGTTTAAAATAACATCATTAGGGCAGATTTCTACATGCAGCTCATTCTTTTTATAGCTATGTTAGCAGGGTTTCTGATTAGGGTGTCTATGTTGCATCACACAAAGAACCATTTAGCTAATGAGAGCATACACAGTGACAAAAATAAGCACATTTTGATAAACAAATCAATTTTTTTCAAATTTTACTGAAATATCTAATTATCAACGCTAAGATTGTTCAAAATAGAAGATGAAAAGTAGAGGGCCTAAAAAGCAACATAAGCAATACAAAATAATAACCAATTAAAACAGAAGAACAACTGAAAAGCTATTTAGATGAGCTACATTATTCTAAAAGTTAATATCCAGGAAAACTCCACCTTCAAGCAAGCCCAGTCTTCCATAAGTGCATTTTAATTTCCAGGTTATTGAGACATTGGTAGATCCTGGGAGCATTTCAGTGATCCAGACACGTATGTAGTGCAGGTATTAGACCTGTTACCATAATACTCAAAACCTAGGGTTTTAGTATTAGTAGATAAGGGATCTACTAAACAAAAAATTAACATTAAATCCCAGAAGGATTATTTTGCCTCCAAAAAGGATTACTTATATCTTAGTTTGGATCAAGTACAATGTACTGTTTTATTATTACAGAGAAAAAAGATTTTTTTTAAAAAAATATAAAAGAATATGCTTAAAATGGATTCTATGGGAGATGGCCTTCCCAAAATTCTGATTTCAAAAGATAATGGGTTACAAGATAACAGATTCCACACCTATATTATCTTTGGTGTACATCATTGCAGAACATAATTTCTGATGGCAATCAAATTAATAATTTGCATTTATTCATATGCAAACAGCCAGTTATACCTTTGCAAAAGTCATACTATTTTACTTATTTTCTAATATTCTTTATTTTTGTTGACATACCGTTAAAGGTGAAGGAAATGTAAAGTCAAAGGCAATTAGTTAAGACATCCCAGTGCATCAAGCCAATACTTCTCTTTCCTTAAATCAACACTTGCAAAGGGTGTTTTCCTACACTGTTTCAGTGACTGTATGTTTCTTTCTCTGTTAAACAAAGCCAAATTAAATAGGATCGTCTTGGTTTCACCCAAAGGATCACTTGATAAGATCATGAATTGTATGTAAATAACTCACTCCATGGCAAAAGGGTCACAAACATTTAGCCGCAAATTTCTCTAGTCTTATGTACAATCTACGTGGCAAGACAATAGTACAAAATCTTGCTCACAGGGAAGATAATTTATTGCTTGCAAAGTAAAAAGCAAAACCTCAAAGACACACAATAATATAAATGATGTTTAATAACATAAGATGTATGTCTTATTAACTAGAAAGACAATAGCCAAAAATATAAAAATATTACCCTATTACAGATTCAGAACCAAATAAAATATCCACAATAATTGGTAGTAGTGATGGGTGTATTTATTCGTCAGGTGCAAATTCGTGGTGAATTTGCGCGATTCACCGCTGGCGAATAAATTTGCAAAACGGCTGCAAAAATTCACCGGCGTCAAAAAAACATGGACGTGGCGCATTTTCGCCAAAAAAATGGACGCTGGCGTCAAAAACGAGATGCCGGCGCAGTTTCGCTGATTTTTCAAAGTTTCGCAGATTTTGCAAGAAATTCGCTAATTTTTCGGCGAACCGAAATGGCGCATATATTCGCCCATCACTTATTGGTAGTCCAAATGCCTCTTCTGCCTACTCCTAGTTCTGGCCCTGGTCAGGGCCAGGCTGCATTTTACGGCACATGCTTCTATTTGGGGTTTAACACCATGGAGTGTCAGAAGGAATGTGACATATCCAAACATTGAGGAGCCAACACAACTACACAGCTCTGTAATTGTCTCAAGGAATGGTGCACCTTTCAAGAGCCTGGATGATGAAGTTGTGAACCCTGTCCCAGACCTGTCTAGGGGTACCTGTGGTTAAATATCCTTAGGGGGCTTTGTTCCATTTTAAATAATGCCCTAATAATTTATCTTCCTTGTATCTTGCAGTCTATTAGTCAAAGCAAAGACTGGTTGCTGGGATGGAAATGCTCCAATATACAAATGGTAAATTGTCTTAGATTAGTACTTTCTTTATTATACAAAAAAATTATGTTAAAGTTAATCTCATGCTTTAGATATTTCAAATTACATACTCTGCTGCTCAGGAAAATAGAGTTCTTAGTAATGTTTTGCTGTTTCTTCATGTTCTTTTCTGTGAGATGATCTTTTCTGTTGGCCTACTCTTGTATGCTACAAATCACTGAATCAATGGACAAAAATTAACTCAGATTAACAAACCAAATTGATTTCAATAAGATTGTTTTTAAAATAAAAAAACTAAGTTAATTCAACTTTACTTGTAAATAAATGTTTCCTGGTTGTTCATATATTCCATAATGTCAACAGGATAGCAGGACTCATAAACATCCAGGATATACTTTCAGGAGCACAGGTTTATATACTTTATTTTTGGTTCATGATCCCCTTTAAAGACATCACTTCTGCTCGTGAGTGGTTGGAACTTAAAGTGGAATGGATGTGAGTAGGGATGCCGGCATCTCCATTACTCTAAAAGCAAAGGAACTTTCCACTGTACCCCAGACTAAATCACACCGCTAAGTAACTTTCTAATGCGCTCATGATTCTTTTATATGTAAATACAATACTTTGTTTTACTTTATATGATATAAATGTAATTACACTATGGGTGCAGCCCCTGCTGTTTATTTTATTTTATAGAAGAGGAATTTTGGCACCTGCTGGTCAGGATTGACCTGATATGATTTCCTGTTGCTAGGTGTCTGTAAGCATGCAATTCTGCTCCAAAATTTATGAGAGTCCACCCAGATTCCTTTGCATGCAGTACCCCTTGGGAGGATTATACTGACTGTCCTGGTGGACCAACCATTTGTATGTTGGAACTTTAAAGATTAAGTAAGTTTTCTGAAACACAGAGATCTATCTATCTTTATTTTTCTCCACAAAATCCAACGTATTGTGGAGAAGTGTGGTATCTGTTTTCCCTCTCTCTGCAGCCTCTGGCATTGACCATTGTGATCTGAAATTATTTGTGACCCAGTGGAGGAATTGCGGATAGGATCGACAAGAGAACGTATTAAGGTTTCCCTTAACCTTTCTTTGTTTACATGGGATAAAAGAATGCCTAGCTCATTTAGTACTGCTACTGTCAGGGAATTCAATGGGGTTTGTATGCTGCAGCAGATATTGATGTTGGGTAAACTTTAACCCTCCTATCTGAAAATTTTGAACCTCCCATCTGAAAACTTTGAACCTCCCACTGTTACCTAATGAGCTGTGATACTAGAATATAGTGCACCTATGTACCAGGTGCTGCTGGTGCCCCAGCCCCTGAACAGCAGCCAGATAGGATCTATTATAATATTCCACTGGCTACTGTGCTTAGCTTCCAGGGGCTGATTAAATGAAACGTAGACCCTCAAACAAAATAATATAAACTCAGAATGCTCTTCTGACCCATTTGCATTCATTTTTTAAAGATGCTAGCAGTTTGTACTTTTTTAATACAATGAAGTTCACATGACAGGTTTCTTGAGAAAGGTTCCAAGGTGGGGCAAGAACATCGGACTTAGATGCTATCTCACTATGTGAAATTAAATAACATATATATCATGATTAACAGTGAGTGCTGATCCTTCATAAATATACACATTACAATTACAAAGTTCTGGCACCTTGGAACTCCGTTTCAATTATAAAAAATCTGACCTAACTTCATTAATAAGAGTCTTGATTGTAACACTGTCGCTGCCACCTTTAATATTTTTGTTTTGCTTTCTTTGAAGAGTCATTTCCTGTGTTGTAGGTGAAAGCAATGATCTAATTTCCTTGAATGTCTACATGTCATCTAACTAGACCAAGGAATAAAAAAGATTGACAACAATGTATTGATGGTGACCCCGAATATAGTTTAAGATACATAAAGTCAAGGTGAAAGCACGAGAGTAGATAAAATGGCAGTATTTTGCAATTGTTCTTTCAGTTGGGAAGTAAATATGCAATGATAAAAAGGAGACTGGAGTTGCTGAAGTTGGAGGAGATCATTTTCCATGCAATGGCAGGAATCCTCCTGAAGAACAGACTGTAAGGCAGACTAAGCACCAAAGAGATCAGGAGTTTGTACCTTGTAGAGTTTGCCTAACGTCATGGAACTAGATGTAAAAAATAAATCCTGGACTTTTCCCAGATCACAAACATTTGTAAACATAAAATGTGTTGCCAATTGCAACCATGAAAGCAAGCACCTTATTGCTTGCAATTGGCAAATTCAACTGTGCAATGTAGGGTTTATATTTGTAAATTAACCATGATGATTTCCAAGAGGTGCCTAAGTGGCCCATTTATTGATGGTTGAATTTTTGGGGTTTTAGAGCTTTTTGAAACCACGATTAACTCTATTTCTCTAAAACCACGAATGCCATAAAAGCTATTAAAAGATCCGAATAAAAAAAAGTATGATTGGGAAATAAACACTGAACAATGTACTAAAATATATGAATATTATGAATATATTGAATAAACAAATAAAAAAATAAAAAAGACAACTCTTATCTCCCTAAATAAACAAGATCTCAATTGTTCTACACGAGGACTGACAACTGTCAGAAAATTAAATGTACTTAAAAATATAAAGAGAAAAGGATACCCTGTGGGTAACAACTTAATCAATGACCAGCATACAATAGGCTCTTAAGATTAAATAAGTTGATTCAATAAATAGATTAAAGTGCAGTAATTGTCTCCAAATAAATTAATCAATTGTACAGCTACTTGATTTTAAGTTAATTGATAAAATTCTATAAAGTGCCAATTAGTGCATGATATCCATAGGTAGTTAAGTCAATTATCATACCCAATAGAAATTCATGGTTAGCCTAAACCAACGAGGATAAGATAAAAAAGATAAGGATCTTCTAAAGGTGCCATTAATTGTGTAAGAAATTAAATTAAGTGAAAATTATTAAAACCCAAAAGAATATATTGAATTAATCACTATTGTATGTATGATGATTGCTGGAGATTAAATTAATTACAAGATCTCGTTAAATTAAAAAATGACCAAATTAGGATTAAAAACTAAAACCAAATACTGCGGTCAGTAGAATAGAGAGAGGATATAATGAAATATAAGAAGGTGGAGCTGTCCCAAAACTGACTGCCTGTTGTTTTCTAAGACTGGGACACCACAAAGAGGAAGCCAGGACAGGGTAACCGAGACTGTGGCCTTGGTATATTAACTTGCCCTGATCTTATAGAGACTAGGTTAACCCTAATAAACCACAAATCACCGGCCCCTTAGAAAGGAAGGAAGATTGATTAAGATAAAAGAAAACCGCAGCAATAAGGAATCAGATCCAACCCAACAAAAGTACAAAGAAAAAAATCTTTTAAAAGAGTCTCATGGATTGAGCGACTCGCCAACGCGCGTTTCGCTTACAAGCTTTCTCAAGGCGAAATGATTGTTCCGTTTCTGGTGCGCTGTAAAATAGGTTCCGTATACGTCATCAAAATGCGTCACTCTGTAGTTGTCGCGTGACTTAGGAAATCTTCTGATTGGTAGTGTCCGTTGAGACGTCAAAAGAATCATCAAGAGCGCCTAGACGTCGGGAGGCGCGGCCCCGTACGTCAGATACACGCCCCCGCACAGATCCGTCCTATTGGTCCGCCTGACCGTGACAGGGAACATATCAATGGGGCCCGATAATCGGCAACACCCCTTCCCTGCCACACATAACAGCCAGCACCAATCGTTGTACAAGATCCAAAAAATGTATATTTAAAATACGAACAACCAATCATCGTTCCTATGACCCACTGAGTCAATTATTATTAAAACCTACTGCTATAATTAGACCATTTTGATCTGATTTTCCCAACAATCATTTAAAATAACATAATTTTATTAATTCATTATTAAAAAGAAGAAAAATTATGGGATATATCAAATATTGTTTTATAGCAGTGGAAAGGGATTCTATAGCATGATTACAAATACTCAGATTATGAGGTCACAGAAGGAATACTGATCTATGTATGCATCCATTCAAACTGGAATCAATTAAAATGTGCAAAATATATTGCTCATTAGAATTAAAAATAAAATCCATAGTTGAATATAAAATCCATAGTTAAATAAAAGATGTGAACAGATTGTTTTCATTTATTCCTCGCGGGGAAATGGTATCCAATTTGAAAATCCAAAAACTCTCTCGTTGGAGGAGAATTTGTTCCAAGTCCCCATTTCGTATTCCTAAATTTATTTTTTCCATAGCCCAGAAGGAAACCTTGGCTGGATCCATATTATGGAATTTCTTAAAATGGCTCGCTACTGTTGAGAGAGTTTTATCGGATTTATTCAAGTTTCCCGCAGTCCTTATTGAGCTGCAGTGTTGCTGGATCCGCGACTTCAACATTTGTGTTGTCATGCCTATATATTTCTTAGGACATGGGCATTCGACACAATAAATTACCCCATGGGTCTTACAGTTTATGTAGCTGTTGACCCAATGTTGTTTGCCAAAGTGATCCTTTCAGGATCACTTTGGCAAACAACATTGGGTCAACAGCTACATCTCAACGGACACTACCAATCAGAAGATTTCCTAAGTCACGCGACAACTACAGAGTGACGCATTTTGATGACGTATACTGAACCTATTTTACAGCGCACCAGAAACGGAACAATCATTTCGCCTTGAGAAAGCTTGTAAGCGAAACGTGCGTTGGCGAGTCGCTCAATCCATGAGACTCTTTTAAAAGATTTTTTTCTTTGTACTTTTGTTGGGTTGGATCTGATTCCTTATTGCTGCGGTTTTCTTTTATCTTAATCAATCTTCCTTCCTTTCTAAGGGGCCGGTGATTTGTGGTTTATTAGGGTTAACCTAGTCTCTATAAGATCAGGGCAAGTTAATATACCAAGGCCACAGTCTCGGTTACCCTGTCCTGGCTTCCTCTTTGTGGTGTCCCAGTCTTAGAAAACAACAGGCAGTCAGTTTTGGGACAGCTCCACCTTCTTATATTTCATTATATCCTCTCTCTATTCTACTGACCGCAGTATTTGATTTTAGTTTTTAATCCTAATTTGGTCATTTTTTAATTTAACGAGATCTTGTAATTAATTTAATCTCCAGCAATCATCATACATACAATAGTGATTAATTCAATATATTCTTTTGGGTTTTAATAATTTTCACTTAATTTAATTTCTTACACAATTAATTGCACCTTTAGAAGATCCTTATCTTTTTTATCTTATCCTCGTTGGTTTAGGCTAACCATGAATTTCTATTGGGTATGATAATTGACTTAACTACCTATGGATATCATGCACTAATTGGCACTTTATAGAATTTTATCAATTAACTTAAAATCAAGTAGCTGTACAATTGATTAATTTATTTGGAGACAATTACTGCACTTTAATCCATTTATTGAATCAACTTATTTAATCTTAAGAGCCTATTGTATGCTGGTCATTGATTAGGTTGTTACCCACGGGGTATCCTTTTCTCTTTATATTTTTAAGTATATTATGAATATATTATTATGATTATAAAATATAGGAATCTCTAACACCTCTAAAAATTCCAGTCTTTTAGGATAATTAATAGGGGAAACAATCTGAAAACCTTGTGGAGGCCTATTTATTAAAGCTTGAATTTTAGTCGTTTCTGAAACCATATTAAACTCCGTTTCTCTTAAACCTCAAATGCCACAAAAGTTATTTAAAGATCCAAATATAAAAAGTACGAAAAAAAAATTGCTGAATGATACGAACATCTCTAAAACGTCTAAAAATTCAAGTTTTATGACAATTACTAGTGTAAAAAATTCTGAAAACCTTTAAAAGCCTGAATAGTTAAAAATAAAAGGTCCAATAGGATCAGCGCAGCTCCCCCTGACTTTTGGACCTCAGCTACTTTTATTGTAGAAGTTTGTATTAGAGCTTTTTGTGTTTTTTACACTTAATAAATCTTGCATTTTGAGAGTTTTAGAGAAATTTTGAAAACCACAAATTTTTTGAGAAAAAAAATCTTAATTTTAATAAATTGGACACAAAAAGTTTGAATGGTTTTAATAAAAGGTTTTTTGAGTTTTATAATAATAAAAAACATACATTTTTAGAAAAAAATACAAGTTTTTAAACAAAATTTAAAAGTTCGAATTTTAGTAAATTGCCTTCTAGTGTAAGAACTGCAGTCAAGCCTGAAATGTGTAGTGCAAGCTAACATCTTGCACTGCTCCTGTTACTTTACTCCATAAACGTAACTTCGTCATCCCTTACTTAGAATATTGGCTGCTGAAGGCCTAATACCCAGAACAAATGGGATACCAATTAAAGAAAGTGTTACATCTGCTAAAATATCATGGTTGGATACTCAACTTAGAAAAAGTTCATGCTACAACCATCCACATCTATAAGATTCTTGGGTCTACAATTAGACCCCTTGCAGATGAGAGTGTTTCTTTCTCCAGACAAAGTAGCTTCATTAATAACAGAGGTGAGGCAGCTGTTAAAGTACCAAAGGAAAACCAAATAAGATATTTCAAACCCGAAAGTTCCAAAGGACACCAATTCATCAGATCATGAGAGTGCTGGGACTAATGACAGCTTCTATAGAGGCAGTGTCCTCAAGGGCGATCCGTGGGCTGCTGCTGCCTGAGACAACAACCTGAAACACTACTATAGTTTATATAAACAAGCTGTTGTGTAGCCATGGGGGCAGCCATTGAAGCCACAGGTTATATAGCACATAACAGATTCACTCTGCAGAATACCATTGTATTCCATTACAGAGCCTTTCTGTTATCTGCTAAGTAACCTGTACCTTTTCTCCTTTTTCAGCTTGAATGGCAGACACATAACTTTTATCAGTGCAGGGCAACAGTACATTATATTTGATCATGGGCCCCTTGTGTCTCGGTGCACCCATGAACCTGATTAGTGATGGGCGAATAAATTTGCCTGGTGCGAATTCGTGGAAAATTTCTGCGTTTCACCACCGGCAAATACATTCGCAAAAATTCACTGGCATCAAAAAGTTTTGGACGTATTTTTACAAAAAGCGAAACGGGAGACATTTGCCCATGACTAACCCTAATTCATTTTGTATATTTCTTAACTTTTGGGAGTAGCCTAGAAGGGGGGCATGTGGAAAGCGTAGCCTAGGAGCTTCTCATCTCATTAATTTGCACTATAGTAGTGGAAGGCAATGTGCAAAAAGTGCAAAAAAACAAAGTGCCCCTTTTTTGCTCACTGCTCAGGAGGCCTTAAAGGGAATGTCAACCCCCCCAAATGTTTTTGTGTAATAAAAGAAAAAATAATTCTAAGCAACTTTGCAATATACATTGATTACATATTATTTTCTATGGTTATTTGTATATGTATTGCTAATGAAAGCAGTGTTTGTCTGTCCCTTTCTAGTCTCTGCCCTGATGGCTAAGAATTTTGAAACAATAGAAGACAAGTCAGCTGATTAACAGACCTGTCTTTGCTGGGAAACTAAGACTTCTGCAACATTATTTAAAAGTAACAACCAGGATTATTGCTGCTTTCAATAAAGTATTGAACATGTACATTGGAAGGTTGAATTATGTTTTCTTTTATTAGGCAAATTCTGCCCCCCCCATGTAATAAAAGTTTTAAATGGAATAAAAAAATGTATAAATTATTAAAATGTGCATTT
Organism: Xenopus petersii; assembly: GCA_038501925.1. Classification (NCBI taxonomy): domain Eukaryota; kingdom Metazoa; phylum Chordata; class Amphibia; order Anura; family Pipidae; genus Xenopus; species Xenopus petersii. The sequence continues at coordinate 73,841,697 of CM076675.1, read as the reverse complement.
TACAATGTATTATTCATCATTATACAGCTACACTATGAATATTCATTTTACATAGCACACTTTTAAGGCCTGCTTAAAAGTGACACTCTTTTTAAAAATAGTTTTTATTGTTTCAGCGTTATATAATGTTCCAATTGTATACAAAGCTCAACTGGAAAAAATAAATATTCAGATGTGGCATAATCAAGAGCATTTTTTCATTATTTATGCTTGTCAGTGTTATTGCATTTGCTGCAACAGTGATTTTTTTATCTTTAGTTTTCTTAACAGCAGTGGGGAAAATAGGGGAGGATAGATATAGGGAAGAGAAGAGGAGGGAGTGGTGACTGAGCTTGTTTATACTTAGCATAGTACCTAGAGAGTATGTAGCATGCACTTTATTAAGTATACAGTTTCCATTTTTCTATTGTTTTTAACCAAGAAAATGCTATATGGTGCTGCCCTTTATCATTTATTCTATCTATTCTGTCTAGAATGCCCATGTGGCCTACAGTATATAGGAAAAACAAACAGGAGCTTTAGAGAAAGAATAAATGAGCACGTTAGAAATATTGAAAAAGGTGTGGAGAATAACAGTGTGTCAAACCATTTTAGAATGCACCATAATAAAAAAATCTATGGGGCTTAAATTTTGGGGCATCGCTGAGATAAAAAAATAATTGGAGAGGGGGAGATATAGTTAGGAAAACTTTACAAGAGGAAAGCAGGTGGATCCACAATATGCAGACCCTAACCCCACGGGGATTAAACATAGATATGAACCTAAGAGCTTTTTTGTAAAAATCCAAATCATAGAGTAGCAATGAAATGAAACATTGTTTAGGTGAACACAAGAAAATAGAAATTTATTTTAAGGGAAATGATTTATAATTAATGGAATATATACACAGTAATCATAAAAAAGACACAATTAATTGTTTTAAATATATTTATCACTATTTAATAATATATTAAATTATATATGTAGCACAAAGCACTTTAAAGAGATTAAATATATGGAGTCATTTAACAGATCAATAGTTGATACATATAAAAAAATCACAAGATTACACAAAATCAAACTAAAAAATATTGCTACAGTGAGCAGGATGTCTCTTGGAGGTGGAGTAATGAAATGTATACCACCAACATGGCAAAATTGTGAACATATTGTTTAACCAATGAAAAGTCCAGTAGAGTAATATATACAAATAAAGAGAGATGAGAACAAAAAGGGTATTTAAGCATGTTAAAAAAAACCCGCATTGCTTTGATGTGATTATTATGTATGTGCATATTATTCCAGAAGTAAAACCTGTATGAAATGTTAGTGGCCGCTATAAGATATTTGGGGAAATTTCTGAGGGAGAAATTCACAGCAGGAGAGACGCTGAACTTGTAAATGCATTTGCGCTTGCCGTGACAACTAGACGTCAAGGAACCGGAAGTGCGTAATCAATGGAACGCATGGGAAGCGCGCACCACAGGAGACGTATGGAACTCTTGGGCAACACACCAGAAGGAATCCTAGGATAATGAGGGATGATGTGCTTCTTAAGGGCACTCCTGTAGAGACACTTCATGCCTCTGAGGAAGCCGATTGGTCGGTGAAATGCGTCAGGCGGAAGTGACGTCACAAGCAGAACACGGAGAAGACACCACGAGGGAGAGAGACGCCGGCACAATATCCTCCTTTGCACTACAACTGGTGATATCTCCAAAAGGACTTGCTTATATGTGACAAAACCTTGCAAACAAATGTGAGTGTAAATCTTTTAATGTTTTTGAAAATTTTTTAATAAAACGCTATTGCACTATGTACCTTTTGTATTCCTATCTGGGAGCCCAATGGTGACTGACAGGAGAGGAGAATACAGGAAATTAAAACTACATGTGATAAAACTGCCACTATCTTGTAAGTAGGCAATTTTACTAACATTTGGTGAAGGACTCAGAAAACACCAATTTTGCTTATACACACTTTGGGAAAGGAAGACCACTTTAAAGGGAAAACAACAGATTTAAAACCCTTTCTGATTTTTATTTTTTATTTTTCTATTTTTTAATTTTTATACTTTTTCATCACAGGGTGTTCTAACAAATTGAAAATACTACACCTTATTATGCCCCTGTTTTTTTGCTCTCTCCGTTTGCTTTAGGCGCTGTTCTACAAGAAAACATATATATTGTTTCATTTGGAATATATATATTCTTTTCATTTTTCCGGATCATTTATTCTGTTAGAAACTTTTGCTTTTAAGATACACCACTATATTCAAAGACTTTTCTCCCTCTTGTGATCCAATCTCTGTATTCCTAAAAGACATCCCCCGTTAAAGATTCCCTTTCCCACCAGCATTTCTCTCATAGCATGTTTCATTCTGTGGACAATGAAATCAAATGGAAATAAAACAAAACATACAGGTATGTTTTTACACAATTTTGAACTGCAACAGGCAGTTTCAGTTTGATGAGGACTCTCGTATATCTCTAGCAACCTATAATTGTGATTTCATGATATGGCATAGGGTGGCACAAGGAACAAAGGGCAGGGTCGGACTGGGGTGTTTGTGGCCCATGGACAGTGTTACTTATAGGCCCTCCATGTGAACTAAAACACCCTCCTCGCCCTCCTCCAAACCTTGCAACCCCTTGTGCTCATGCAAATGTACATACTCGTCCTTCTTAATTTAGCACTGTTATATGATCTGGCCAAAACAGAGGAATGGGGATGGTTTAGAAGGGAATCGCCTGGGTTGGGGTGGCCCATGAAGGCAAGGGACCAGGCCTGGATTTGTGGAAAGGCCACCAAGGCCGGGGCTGCTGCCCAACCACACCCACATTGGTTCAGAAACACTGGCGATGCACAGGAAATAAAATCGTTTTATTTCCTGTGCACCAATCCCTATTGCTCTCATCCAGATGATGACAATTTGCGCAAATAAAAGGGAAGGGACAGGGCGACGAACGTCAGCGGGCCTAGGGGTGCCTGTTCTGTACCTGGCCCTGCCAGGGTGCACTGGGTATTTTCCCAGTGTCCTGCTCGCCAAATCTGACATTGACAAAAGGAGGGCTTATTCCACATCAAAATGTTTTGTTTTTTTTTTAAAAAAAGGTAATGCTTTATTTGTTTTCAAGAACATTAAACATTCACAAACAATAAACAATTCTATTACAATCTCGTGTCATTGTATTAGCTTTACATTATGTCTCATCTTTGCTCTCTCACTACAGGTAAACCGTACTTAAAACTATTATCTTACTACTGGATTACTTAAACATTTGCTGTGTTGTTCCTAGGTTGAACGCCAGGGAAAATGTTGTTTTTAGTTAGTCATTATGTAAGGCTCCAGCTCCCTTATGTAACGTTCACAGCGGGAAGCCGCTGTAACAGGAGTTAATCTCACACTTCGAAGTGGGTATTGTGGAAGCCCCAGGGGATAGCCTTAAACAAGTGGAGAAGTCATAGTGATATTGCAGGTTTAATGGTAACAGAATCAAACAGGAACAGACCAAAAATCAAATAGTAGGTCAAGACAAAGTCATTACCAGGAAGGCAAGGAATGCTGGAACAAGATCATAGGAACAAGAACACTGGAACTAGGAATTCAGGAACAAGGTTATCCAGGAACAAACAAATTCAATCAATGACTCAGGGTGGGTTTATAAAGGGCAGGTGATTGGGTATAGAAAACATATGAAGGCAACCAGAAGGGAGGAGACCAGGGAGGAGACAAACTGGAAACAGGCAGAAATACAGGAACAAAGACAAGATCAGGATCAGTCCAAAGAGCCTCCAGTGACTCACATGTTAAGTGCAATAGTGTGAACACGAGTTCGAGTCCTGGGCTGGTCCTTACACATTGTGCATCCAGTGGGACACTCATTTAGCATACCCAACTGGCCGGCTCGTGTAAAGTGATTTCCAACACTTGCTCACAACTGATGAAAATTTGTCAGTTTTTGTTCAGATTTAAATTTGAAAATTTAGGTTCAAATTCAGTTCCCCATTCAACCAACTTTTGCTAAGGATTTGGAATCTGGAGAAGTTCTTGTTTGCTTTAGATAAACTAAAAGAACAATGAAAATAAATGTTCATTTCCATGAAATCAGTCTATTACTGCCAGATTAGGAAATATCTATCTACTGTATATTAACTCAATACACCATTGCTATTTAAATCCAGTTGTAAAGTCTCCTATCTCACAAAATTACTGTGACAAAGTAAAAACTTTAATCGAGTTCTGACTGCAGCAGCATTGAGCAACTGTATTATTCATCTAATACAAAACAAACAAACAAGATTTTACAAATGCAGTTTGATCTCCTAAATCTTGCCCTCATCTTCAGAAGGCAGTGGCTTCCAATGACTCCAAGCCCTGACTCTTACCTAGAGAAGTAGAGGTTGTTTATCTGGAGTGGATGAGGTGTGAACATTATGTAGATTTAACTGGTGCACTTGACACACCCAATTTTACTTATTCTACATTGAAAAGGGTATGCACTGTGCACTACATAACACCTACAGGTGAGTAAAGGTTTGTGAAAGAACTTTTTTTTGTAATACACATGAGGAACTTTTGAATCATAATGGTGGAGCTTTATACTAATTGATACAAATTTGTACAGATTTCACATAAAATCACACAGTGAACTAACATAAATACAGTGCTGAAACCTCAAGAACCATTATTTCTGTTGGCAACAGAAACTATGCAATCCACAAGACTCGATGGCGCACTCTAAACCTTATATGTGAAATCCTCTTGTACAGACTTTGGGTGCTCACCCTCTGCCCACTGAAAGTAAAAGGAAAGCTGTAAGATCTTCTCCACAGAAAGACCATCTACATGGCAGCAGATGTGTGAAAAAACAGCACTAAGATGCCCTTTCAATTACAATAATAGTAACTGCATTTTCACTTCCAGTGCACAAAGCAGTTCTGTAGCCAAGGCTGCCATGGCTTTTCAAGTATACACAATTTCACCATTATACTATCACATAATATACAGAGCACCATGGTGGGGATTACAAAAAGTTCCACCTGCCATGTTTGTCTATGCAAGTGGCACCCATACTCCTGAATGCAATATTTAAAAAAAAAATGTAGTTAGAAAATGATGGCCAAGGCAACATCTTTAGTGAACGGACTGAATTTCATAAGTTATTTCTAATTGCACAGGTATGCAACCTCTTATACAGAATGCTAGTGACCTGGGGTTTCCAGATAAGGGATATTTCTGTATTTTGGATCTAAAAGAAATTTAAATGTTAAATAATCCTAATATGATTGCTTTGTCTCCCGTAAGGAATAATTATATATTAGTTTGGATCAAGGACAAGGTACAGTTTTATTATTGCAGAGAAAAATTAGTTCTGTCTGTCTGGTTTCTGGATCCCATACTTGTACTGACGAATAAAAACCGCGTGAGAGAGGCCCTACTGCCCTTAAACAAATATCATATCCCTGATCTCCATTTGGTTGAACAGACTTCTTCATCAGTTCCCTTAATAAGGCGGACCGCAGATCAATGTCAAGTTTCTAAACCGCAGCAGGTTTGGAGCATCATGAAAGGGTTCTATAAATCTGACAACTGCAGAATGGCAATATTCTATTATCAGATCAGATAGGAATGTGGTTAAATGCATTTGCACAAAAGCATACTATATCTGAGCCAATAAATAGCTTGTTAATGGCTTGCCTGTATATAAATGTAAGCATATTCCTGTGTTGAGATAAACCAGGACCTTCTACATAAAACATTTCTCTGAGTCAACTTTTCCTTACAGCTCTTCAGAAGCATGTGAATCAACAATGTTGATGTGGCTTCCAAAATCTTGCTGCAAATTGCCCAGTCAAATTGACAACATGCATAATTAACTCTAAATTATTCACTCATTCGGTCCGTTGTACGTAAGCACAGAAACCTTCGGAGGTGGGTAATCTATTTTGTATGTGCTGATGTGAATGGTGAAACTCCTCCCTAGACTCATGCACTGAATCCTACATCAATATGTACCTAAGAAAGCCTCAGTAGCTAAAGCTGCTCTTACTGTTGTATGAAAGAAGCTTGGTGCAGAGTGTAACCTTGCCAGAACACAGTCCAGATAACACTCCAAATGTCAGTTACAGCAGGACAATGAAGAAAAGGAAGCCACTTCAAAGAAGCAAGACAGTTTAATTGTGGAATACAAATTCTTTTTAAAGTCAGTGGTTAACCTTGGTCCATTGCCAGTGCCAATTTTCTAAATTCTGGTAAGTTTTTTTTTTTTTTTTGTAAGCTATTGTTTATTTTTGTTAACTGCCATGCTTTCAGCATTTCAATTGTTCAGTGAGGCTGCTGCTATTTTTACTGTAGAGTCTAAAAGACAATGTGAAATTTATGTTCCAAAACAAAAAAATTGCAGCAGCAACTTAAAAAAAAAATACAAGGGTTGTTTATTCTATACAATAAGCCACATAAAAATAGACAAAATTATATATACAAGCTATGGGATTGTAATGGGTTACATTATGATTAGTTGGTTTGGAAAGGTAATTCATTTTCTAATGAATGAGAGTAAGTTTCATTGATGACCTATTCATTTTATAGACTGGCTTAAAGGCAGGAGGCTACAGGTATGGGATCCGTTATACGGAAACCCATTATCCAGGAAGCTCTGAAATACAGAAAGCCGTCTCCCATAGATTCCATTATAATCAAATAATCCAAATTTTTAAAAATGATTTCCTTTTTCTCTGTAATAATAAAGCAGTACCTTGTACATGAGCCAAACTAAGATATAATTAATCCGTATTGGAAGCAAAACCAGCATATTGGGTTTATTTCATGTTTACTAGATTTTTTAGTAGACTTAAGGTATGAAGATCCAAATTAAGGAAAGACCTGTTATCCGGAAAGCCCCAGGTCCCGAGCATTCTGGATAATAGGTCCCATACCTGTATGATGTTTTCCTTGTTTTATATCAACTACTATTTTGTGTGACACAAAGGGTTAAAAAAACTTTACTCACAGGAATGAAAAAACAAAACAAAAAACACACACACACACACACACACACATATATATATATATATATATATATATATATATATATATATATATATATATATATATATATATATATATATATATATATATATATTATATATACCATTAGGTACTGTTACATACAGCTTTACAATTCAAATAAAATGTATACAAAATTATAAATATTTTATTCTTAATTGAACACTTTGCTGTCAAATAAAACCGGGGTCTTTGCACGATTGTGTTGGTTGTGCCTAACAAAGAGTTAATATCTGTAGGATCTAATAGGATGGGGAACTAATTGCATGGAACTAATGCTGACTTGAAATGGTAAATTATTCTATATTGAGGGATAAAGGTATGAGCTCTGTTTTTCACAAGGCAATCAGTAAGGTGTTACTTTGAGTCCCTTGTAGCTAATCAAATAAAACTGACGAGGGTTACAACAAAAGGTGACAAGCTTAAGTGATTGATAGTCTGTAGTGTCTAATAAAAAGCTTTGCAACCTTTGAATCTGGTCTAGAGACTATCATTACACACCAATGGTGTCTTTGTATTCAAAAGTTGATTCATGGTAAAAATATAAATTAGGTTGACACATGAAAATATTGCCTTGAACACCCCAAAACATTAGTGATGTCTAGCATGAGGTTGTCTATCTGATGTTAAACTACAACACCCTAAATCCCACGACAGTTTCAACAACAGTGGGGAGCCTTGACAACCCACTTATACTGTCATGTAAATATAGAATATATGTACCTGTATATGTTTGTGTTAATACGAAATGTTATTCTTTGTAATGTGTCATGTAACAAGTAGATCTTCTAGCCATGGAGCCCTTCAAGAACAGATGCCTAGTTTCTTATATGCACTTACTTACAACCTGCAATAAGTGGGAGACCACCGGTTGATTAGACTCCTGAATAAATAATGAGCAGGTTGTTGCTCTACTGCTGCACTTATGAGTCAGTAAGAAAAACAATATCTGCTAACTTTTTGCAACTCAGCATTTCAGGGTTAAAAGCTTCTATAAAGAGTTTAAGCATTAATGTTTAATTGTCATAATACCAATAAGCACTGAACTAGACTTCTTAGTGGCCTATTATTTTTGTTTAAAGTTACATACTGAAGGTTTGCATGTATGATAGTATATGTATGTATGTATGTTGAAAAACATCTATATGATACTGCCTATGCTCACTGAACGCACTGTAAAAGTAAATACAAGCAGCATGCAGTCACTATGTCCATCTCCCACTATTCTCATTTTTTTCTCTCTCATTGCCCATCTCTGCTGTCTATATTTTTTTATTTTAATATATAAAAAATATTTTTTATATATTTTAATATATATTATATATAGGACAGCAAACCATGATATACCATAAGCACCGAGAAGTAAAGCATATTTCTATTAGAGTCCAATATATTAATTGTTCTGTTGAGTTCATAATTATAGACACAAAGCAGGGACCTTAATGGCCATTAATTAGAGATCTAATCAATTAAATAATTGCCATAGGCATGAGTTAATTGATTGTATGTATTACAAGCAAAAGGACATGAAGACTAGATTTTTTTCTGAAAAGCCTGTCAATAATAGTCTAATGCATGAATTATACACATTTATTAATTATTAAAAGTGTTTGGCTTACAGTAATATTTATGATGATTACAGAACCTTGATGCTTTTGTACATAAAAGCCTGTTAAAGAACTAGATCAAGCCTGGGGAATTGACCCCAAGCCTCCAACCCCCATCATCAATAAAGTGGAGGAGGAAGGTTCTTTTTTTTTTCGTAACTTAAATTTTTTATTTGTATAAACACAGAGTACAGGCAAAATGAAAATACATCTATGACCATATGTATGGTCTATTGCAGCGTAAGATATCCATTACAATGCAGTCCACATCAATCTGCTATTTAAAGGTTCAGAGTCCAGACCCTGCAGTGGTGCAATGGTTAATATCAGTAGACATTTCTTACCAAATTTTGAACATGGATATTTCAATGCCTGATACAAGATAAACAGCAAATAAAACAATGTGAAAACCAGTTGACAATTATTAACATCAAAACAGAAAGCTGAGGAAAGAAAAAAAATAGAAGAAGAAAAAGAAAAAGGAAAAATAAAAGAAAAGTAGACTTTAGTATTTGCACTAATCAGCACTCAAAGCCCTTAAGTTATCTAGAACTAACCTTTTAACCCGTAGGAGGAAGGAAGACTCTGATTTTTACTCCACAGGGCTCATTTATGAACCACAATTACATTTTTCTACAGTCACCATCTTTATTACCCTTCATTAAAGGTGCTTGCATCTAAAGCTGCTTCTTGCATTTCTCTATAGTTGTTGCCTCCTGTTCCCGAATTAAAAGTAAGTACATCTGATGATGTATGGGAACCCTGGAGCCAGAAATGACAACATCCTTACACCTGAGATTTTCAGTGCAACTCTATCTGATTCGTGTCAAAGTGCATTTGTGATTAAGCATGTTTTAATGCATCGCTACCTTGCATCTGAAATTATGCTTAAAATATGGGAGGGTGGGGGGAAACATGGAAATTGCACTAGGCCCATTGTACCAGTGCTCATAAATGACCCCTTACATGACTTTTGAAATTTCTGGTATTTTGTTATTGATCATATATGTAATTGTGTTGCACTGTTTTACACATTAGAGAAACCAACCTGGTTAGGGTGAGATGGGCTAAAATGAGCCAACAAGCCCTTCACAAAGCAAAACATGCAGTGTAAAGCCTTCTGAAAACAGAAGATATTGAAGTGCCTCATGCTTAACACACAGCACTGCCTTCATACCAAAAATAAGAGTATAATACTCCCATAGCCTTTTGCATATGGGCTAAATAAAGAATTTCCTTTTGAACACAACTGCAACCAGACTCAGTGTGCTGCTGGCTTTCTTCTGGATATCAATTTGACCCAGTGACAGGGGTGGGTCTCACAGTACAGCACCTGGCACTACAAAAGTGTGAACTAGGGAGGTGAGCGCTCCACATGATTGACTTTATTTAATACTCCCATAAGGCATCATGGTCGGAGACATGCGAATCACTCCTTTATGTCCCTGCTGCCAACTATGTATCCAAAAACACCATATAGCCAAACTTATTTTCTGAAAAGGATCCTAATATGTATATATTTTTGCAAGATGCAAGTCTCGATCATGCGGAAACCCATTATATAAAAAAACCTGGAAATATGTCAGTGCCAATGACAGTAGTGCTTAAATTGCTTTATCTGGAAAATCCCAGGTCCCGAACATTTCACGTATATTCACATGATATCAAAGTATCCACTTTCATTGATAATTTCTTACTAAAATCTATATTGAGGCTCCCTCTGTTGTCAAAATAGCAGAATAACAATGTGCTGCACAACTTGCTGTGTTAAGCTATATATTGTTTCCTAAATGCTGTACAAAATAGTCTGCAAAAAGATGTAACGACATAGAACAATGTATCTGTATATTCCAGCTATTACTCCTGACACTAACCTTGGACGTGGCTCAGTAACCCATTAAAGGTTGTAATTGTCCTGACGTTGCAGAACTGCAACTTTCAGAAGCAGCTGATGAAGATCAGCTGACCTCATATTGCATCAACTAGTCACTATGATAACTATGCATATTAACGATTCATAAGAGATACAGTCATGTAATTTTTCCACCACTAACCTAAAACACACACCCAGTGAGCAAAATGGTTTTGTGATGTAATTTAGATTTAAGTCTATTTTACATCAGATAGGCTCTGCAAAAGGAAATCAAACCTTTGTCTGGCTGTACATTTGCAGGGCTTAACACATGGATTTTTTATTAGTACCTGACAGTCTCATTAACACTAGAAGGAAACCTATTTGGTTTTATATTGATTGTAATTGGGGCTTTTATAAAGACAGAGAGACTCTTCCATACACAGGGCTAACATATTCATACTTGCGTATATTCCTTACTCTTTTATCCTTAAGGTAAATTTGCAGTCCTTCTACAATTCCATTGAGGGAAAGAACTGGCTTTGGAATTTATACTTGAAGCTGGCTGTACAGTAGCTAAGGGCTTTGTAAAGTATTAGGTGCATGATGATTTTGACAGGATTCAGGATACAGTACAGGAGGTTGAATAAACACATCACAAAGGAATGTGTGCAAATAACATATCCGGTAAATGGAAATATTATTTACTCTAACAGATGGGGTTTTTCATGTAGTATTATTCGGACTAGTGTCTGTATTGTAACTCAGATTATAACATGGTACTTGGATTTTATTCTTAAAGGGATTCTGTCACAAGAAGACATTTTTTTTCCCAAAACGCATCAGTTGTCAGTTTCCTAGGTGTCCTCGGCCATGTGACTTGTGCTCTGATAAACTTCAGTCACTCTTTACTGCTGTAGTGCAAGACTGCAAGTTGTAGTGATATCAACTTGAACTTACGCATAGTTGCACTCAGTGGCACTGCTTCCATCCCGCCTCCTCCTGCATATCGTATGAGCAGTGCACTTAGAGTGCTTCTGCCACCTTCCAGGTTTGCATCCACTTACGCAGCAAACTAGTGTCTGAAGAACTGGGCACGGACATCTGTGATTTTCAGTGTTTTATGCATAGCACAGTTGCAAGTGTTTAAATTCATCAGCCATGATTGGAACCACAGGGTTGTGTTGTGCCCAAAATTACACTTTGCTCATTGCAGTAATGGGTTTTATTGGTTAAAGAACATTTCCTTGCCATAATGTGATGCAGCAAAGTTACAACCCTGTTATTGTTGTACTAAAAGCAGGACCTGCATTAATATAGTATTTGTGGTAGGTAGGTAGGTACTGGTGATCCTTCCCCCATCCTGTGGAAGTATTAGGGCAATAATATATGTATGTGGAGACTTCAATTACCGCCCTAATATTTAGTGAAGCATTGGATCATGTAATTAATCTCTGAGGACCTCATGCTTTTATCTAGTACAAATGGTGGGTGGTAAATGAGTCCCTAGTATGCTCCCGATGCCCACCCGGGAGGGCAGTCTTTCCCCAGCAACCATGGTGGAGCAGATATCTATCCCCATAATCCCCCAAAGAAGCTCTATAATATTTTAAGTGTGTCTTATCTGATAACACTTATCTAATAATACCCACCCCCCTTAAATGAGGTACAGTGTGTTTCCTAAGATAGATAAAACATTTCACCCATAACCCTTTATGCATCCTCTCTCCATGCCAGGGTGCAATAGCAGAAAACACTGTAGGGTTAATTTACATAGTGCCATGTGAAAATAAGTTTCCAGATGCAAATCATAATGCTTTTTTTCTCCAAGCAGAATCGTTTGGTGTATTTTGCACAATGCACAGGTACCACAGCCTTATAGCATACCACAGGTGTCCTGGGAACAAAATACTGCATTGTGGTTAGGAATACATGAGCGTTTTACACATTGCATTGTGTGGAAGAGACGTACATGTCTTCTGTTTTTTTTCTCTTTTGTTGTTTTGAGATGATGCTTTATTTTTGAATATTTATAAGCTAGTACGCATCTAAGCCCCTAACAGAAATGTATGAACTGTTTCTTTATCAATAATCACAGTTGAAATTCATTATCCTTCTATAACAGATTCCGGAAAAAGATTAGGAAATTCATTTCCACAAGTATATTATTATGTTAGCAAATCCATTATGCAGTATCTGTAGCACTGTATATTGAATTACGAAGATAGCCATCTTTAAAATAGCACCGCTATGTAAACAACGCTATTGCTATTGGTGAAATAGAAATGGAGAGAAAATTGTATGTTACCACTACATGTAAATGCATATGTGTATGTGTATGTGCAAATAACATTGTGATATAATTTAAGATACTGAAAGTGGCATCAACTGGTTTTCAACAGCCATAAGACATAATTAGCCTTGATATTGCCCTTCAGGAAAAAAGCCCTTCAGACAATCACTGTATCTAGATAGGGCTAGGTCAGGGGTCAGCAATCTTTACTATCAAAAGAGCCATTTTGCCCCCTTTTCCACTAAAGAAAAATAATCTGGAGCCGTAAAACATAACACAGTTTACAAACTTTTAAAAGTTTTAACCTTTTTTTTTAATTTTAACTGTTACAACAACAGAATACAACAAACAGAAGTGCAGTGTGCATGTGTAGGCCTACTTTGAAATAAATGAAGCACTGAATAGCCCTATTAAATGCTAGTGTTCTCATCTGTTTAATGTGACTTTTGTTTCTGAAGCTCCATGTTGATCTTCCCTCTCTTGTCTTGAGTGTGTGACTGAGGTAAAGGCCATGATGAATCGTCTTGCTGCAGCTCGGTCTTGCCTGTCACTCCTGGGACGTCTATACAGCCCTTGCACCAACTGGAGGCTTCCTGAATGTGCGACCGCACACTCAAGAAGCCGCCAGCAAGTGCAAGGGTTGTATAGACGACGTGACAGGCAAAGCCGCAAGACCGAGCCGCAGCAAGCAGGATAAAGAGTTGCACGGGTTGCCTACCCCTTGGCTAGAATAACCAACTGGACCATTGACACAAGCATTGGCTCAGTCCTCCCTGTTCCTGTGTAGTCTGTGGGTGAATATCATCAGCCAACAGTTTGTAGTCAATACAACATAATCAAGCTAGTGGCACAGTTACTTCTGTCACCTACTTTATTTAGCAATAACACACAAAGTGTAGACTAACCCTCAAAAATGGGCAAAGGGAAAGAAACACTGTCCTTAAAATGTACATTACTTTAATGTTCCTGTTATGATGTTTATTGCACAGCAGCCTATTGACACTACAATTGCACAGTGGACAAGAGAAAATGTATTATTCATGATTTGTCACCTAAATGGCTATTTGTAGGAAGTGATAGAACAAACTACTTTACCGACAGTTTTGATTAATTACCCAGTGGGAAGTTACTCGACTGCACACATACTCATGCTCACGCGCATACATACAGGCGTATTCAGACACAGACTCTTTGACTGAATTCCACTTGCTTTATGTCCCTTTGTGCCAGATAATTGGTTGCCAGGCTGAGTTATTTACTAGCTAGGAAAATGATTTGGGAAAGATACATTTGTGTTTTCTATATTTTTTGTTATGGAATAGTACTTATTAGTGTGTGGAACAAAGAACATAAAAATGCATTTTTGCCAACATTTTAGCAGCATTAGCCAATAAATAACCCTGCCCTCTGTCTCACTATTGCTAGATTGGGGTAAAAGTTACAGAATTAGGCGCAGCTATTTTTAAAGGCTAGAACAATGCATGAAACAGTGGTACATGCATCCCTATTTGCTTTGTTACAATTCACACATAGATAGTTTTCATTTATTTAAAGGGTCCAAAAAGATGTTAGCATGTTCATTTATTAAACATTGATACTGCTGGTTCAATAATAGCAGTTTGAATACTATGAATGCTCCTGGGCACAAAATCCTGTCCATGAGGGTGGAACTCAGATAACACCTTATATCCAGTAGAGTTTTGTGCTCTGAACCTTTGTGCCTATGTCCCTTTGATATCACTATGGGGTGCCGTTTGTCCCAAATACATTCTGTATACAAAACTATCCCTAATACACATAATGAATGTCTCTCATGTTATATAAATATTTGTGACCATACACAGATAAAAAAATATACAAAAGACTTATTTCTATTAAATAATGAAAACAAAATCCGGTTAGTGCACAAAAGGATGTCATTATATCACAAACTCCATTCTGTACAGTTTAACAAGCAATCTGTCTCAAAAATGTATAACCTCCATGTAACGGACACACTTATGTGCAGAGTAGGGATGTAGCGAACGTCGGAAAAAAAGTTCGCGAACATATTCGCGAACTTGCGCAAAAATGCGAGCGGTTCGCGAACGGTTCGCGAACCCCATAGACTTCAATGGGAAGGCGAACTTTAACATCTAAAAAAGACATTTCTGGCCAGAAAAATGATTTTAAAGTTGTTTAAAGGGTGCAACGACCTGGACAGTGGCATGCCAGAGGGGGATCAAGGGCAAAAATGTATCTGAAAAATCTGCCTGTGTGTGCTTGGAAGAGATAGTGTAGGGGGAGAGCTGTTAGTGATTTCAGGGACAGATGATAGTAAGTTTGCTGGCTAGTAATCTGCTTGATACTGCTCTGTATTGGAACAAAAAAATAAATAAAAGCAGTCCTTACAAGGACTACTGTTATTGCAGCAGTCAGCAGATGAGATCAGAAGCAGGACAGCTGCCCACTGCAGCTACATACAGAGCACTGCAGTAGAAGGTAGATTACTAGCCAGCAAAGCTACCTAAGCTTAAATGTCCCTCAAACCCCTGCAGACTTCTGTCCCTCCAATAACAGAGCAGTATCAAAACGATTACTAGCCAGCAAACTTTCAACTGTCCCTGAAATCACTAACAGGCAGCAGCTCTCTCCCTACACTATCTCTTCAGCACACACAGGCAGAGTGAAAAAACGCTGCAGGGCTTCGGTTTTTATAGGGAAGGGGAGTGGTCCAGGGGAGAGCTTCCTGATTGGCTGCCATGTACCTGCTGGTCTGGGGTGAGAGGGCAAAAAAAAGCGCCAACAATGGCAAACCCAAAATGGCGAACGTCGCGCGACGTTCGCGAACTTCCGGCGAGCGCGAACACCCAATGTTCGCTGCGAACAAGTTCGCCGGCGAACAGTTCGCGCCATCTCTAGTGCAGAGTTACTTACAGAATGAATTATGTAAAAACAAAGTTGGACATAATATAGAATAGTGTAACTAACTAGTGCATGTCAAGCTAGATTTGACTGACAAAACAGATATCTGTGACAGAAAGCAAGATTTTATAGTACAGGATTCATTCTTTCCACAAAATTACAGTTTTGTTTCACAAAACAGATAACATAACCATTCTGTGAAGCAATACTGTCAGTCACATTCCTGAACCAATAAGAACAAAGCTTATTGCCATATACAAACAAGATGAGAAGTGGCCAGCTCTGCTCCACATGGCTAAGGCAAAGTATCTGACCTGCTATAGAGGGCGCCCTCTAATGTCCCCTGTGCTGCATAGTAATAAACATGAACAAACCTTTCCTAAAAGAGCTGCTGTTAAACACTACAGGTTCATAAATGGAAGTTTTTACAAATGGCTGAGAAATATAATGCTGCACTTCTAAGGATTGTAGAAATAGAAAAGTATGCAAAACTTAAATATGATCATTTTAGGTGATATGGCTATTCTTATTGTAGTAACCTGCTTGTGTGGCCATTTTGGTTAAGGGCATTCCTGCTGTTTTGCCATTATCTTATGACTTACTCCTATTCCTCTTCCTGTCTAAGCTGAGAGCAATAATGGGACAGGCCACACCCACCTGCCATCTTCTATTAAATGTACCAGAAGTTACTGTGCTTGTCTGGGTGCTTTGCCTAACTCTCAGAGTCAGTTATAAGTTTTGTATATGATAGTTAGACTCCAATGTCTCCTCCTAGCTGTAATCTTGCACCAATTAGCTTGTAGTAGTCTCTTAATAATGTGCTTAGCTATAGTTTAACTACTACATAATAGCTTTAGCCAGTATATCCTGTACTATAAAATCTTGTTTTCTGTCACAGATATCTATTTTGTCAGTCAAATCTAGCTTGACAAGCACTAGTTAGTTACACTATTATATATTATGTCCAACTTTGTTTTTACATAATTCATTCTGTAAGTAACTCTGCACATAAGTGTGTCCGTTACATGGAGGTTATACATTTGTGAGACAGATTGCTTGTTAAACTGTACAGAATGGAGTTTGTGATATAATGACATCCTTTTGTGCACTAACCAGATTTTGTTTTCATTCCTTAATAGAAATAAGTATTTTGTATATTTTTTTATCTGTGTATGGTCACAAATACTTATATAACATGAGAGACATTCATTCTGTGTATTAGGGATAGTTTTGTATACAGAATGTATTTGGGACAAATGGCACCCCATATATCACATATATCAGAAGCAAAGCACTTACTGTAACACCTAAATTTCCAATGTATTATATATACATATATATATGTATATGGAGCGCAGGACGTCCAATTTTCATTGTTTATTTGGCAGTACACCTGGAGGTGCAAAAATGTTTTTTTTTAAAAAAAAAAGTAGGGACACAGTTTGTTTTGAGCTAAAAACACAGAGATTCTGAACTCTCCTCCCCCTCCAATTACTAAATAAACTCTATCTCTTATTTAGGCAAATGTAATGTAAATAAATGTTGATTGCAACATCATATTTATACAGGGAACATGTTTAACATTCTGTTGTAATGAGTGGTGTCCCTCTGCAACATATTGCTCTGTGTGAGGTTCAATACACATTATCAAAGCCTGTTTTAGCTGTATTACAGTTTCCTGCTAAAGTATGTTATAGCCTTATAGAAGGAATGTAAGCTTTGTCAGAAGGAACCATATTGTTCAATTTGATTCTACACTGATCCCAGATCCTCAATGAACAATAAAGATGGGCAGTATTCAAATCAATAATACTTACTCTATAGGAGAATTAGCAAAGAGATTAGCTGAACAACTGAGCTGAATTTGGCAACCCATTTGCTCACCTGGGGTAGTTTATTGACCCAAATGACTTTTAGGATTGACAGGGAAGGTTAGTTAAATAACTTTTGAGGGGAAAATTAAGGAAGAGGGAACTGGCCAATAACCAAAAAGCAGCAAAAAAAACATTAAAATTACCATTTACAATTCATAGGCAGTGCACAGATCTATAGATATAGGTATTAGCAGTATCAGTGCGAATCAGATGTCAGTTTGATGGAGGGGATCGATGAATTGCTTACAGTGGTGTAACTAGAAACCTGAAGGGCCCTGGGCAAACATTTTACAACTGGGCCTCTCGGTACCACGGACTGGACCACAACCATTTCTGACCTGATTATATTATGAAGTAGACAGAGATATTCCAAGATATTTTGGAAACTGGTCTTCATTCGTGTATACGTTTTGAATAATAGAACTTTTTGTTCAGCAGAAATTTTTGCTGCAGGTGGCTAGGGTCCTATACCTTAAAAGCAGACAATGGGTTAAAAGATAAGTTAAACAGAGAACATAAATATAAAGCAATATAAATTATACAGTGTACAATATAACAGTGTAGCATCAGACAACAAATTGGAGCATTGTGGGAATTGGAGATCATGAAGATGAGGAGAGTTAGAGTTTTTCCACAGAGGGAGGAACAGAGAAATGATTGAGGGGGAGGGGAATATACTCATAATTCGATAAATCTCACATTTGAATTTACATTCAAATAGGGGGATTAAAATTCGAATTTTGTGTGAATTTCGACCTTGATAAATCTGCTCCTTAATGTGTAAAACTGAGTTGCATACATCTGTTCAGAGAACTTTCTTTCAAGAAGACGTAACAATGTAACTGATCTATAGCTTTTATTCAGAGGGAAAAACCCTTGTGTATACATTGCGTGGGGAAGACATGATTTGAGTTTATATTTTACATAAAAAAACAGAAAAATAATGTTAAACTATATTTAGCGTTATAGATAAAATATAACATCACTTTTGGGGGTGAAAACGTAAATGTCTAGTGTTATTAATTAGTGGTTTTATTACAAAACCAACAAGTCATAGTAATCCCAAAAATGTATTGAAGTTTAATTTCTTACCTTAGAGAGTAAGTGTTTGTTTTCTAATAAAGTCTGGTGTTGAATACAACTAAATTATCTTGAAACAGCAAAACCCCCGGGCTATCTACAGTAAGCTGATCTACTTGATTTTGTAGGCATAGTCCAGCAGTTTTGTAATTGCTCTTTGCATTAGTTTGTCTTGCTGGTATGTCCCTGGGGCTCCTGTCACTTAAAGCGACATGAATCCCTGATCATTTGTAATTACTGCACAGGCCAGGAGAGCACAGTGTTAAAGGTAAACAAGCGCCAAAATGCAACTCCTAAATATCCTTCTATATTTTTTTATATTTTTTATGTGTCTAATACGTAACACATTAAATCACAACAAAATTAAAAATTTAATAATCACTGCTGATTATGTTAGTGCCATTGCTAATAAAATAAATCATTTTTTGTCAAATTCAGTTAAGGTTCAGAATTAAGGATAAAATAAGCGCAGACCATTCTCACCAATATTTGGAACCTGCCTAATATTAAATCACCAACATTTGTCAAAATTAAACAAGAAGAGCTATGCAAAATTTGGCATTACATAAATAAATAAAACCCCTGGCTAAATGAAGGGAAACAAGCACATAGCAGAAAGAAAGCAGAAACGGTAGTATATTGTATTAACGGTTTAGTGATATTAATTTTATAGCATGTTTTTTCAGATACCAAACACTTCTGACTTATACTCTTCTACACCATGGGGTATGTTGTCTAAGTACACCATTTAAATTCACCATGTGAAGGTCTGAATCTACAATTGTAGTGTCTGAATAGGCATATTGAGTCCCCCTTAGTCCCTACACTTTATTTTAGAGTCCTGGGTTGAGAAGCTGATTCCATTTGGCATTGTTTCCTCTATCATGCGTCTCCTTGGGGGCACTTGGGGATGATGGTTGCTCGTCGATTGCCAACTTCCTCAGAGGCTTCAATGGCTGCATAGTATATTCCTACTACAACCATAACAGCTGTTATCTCACTGAGTAAAGCAAAACATCTATAGAAGGGGAAGGCCTTATAGGAAAAATTATGTATATAACCAGTTCTGTGCCCAGAGTAGCCGGCAAATTAGGTGAACCACTGACAGTTGGTAAGAAAGTCTGGATTCCAGATAGTTTTGTGGATCTTCTTCAAAGATAAGGGTCCAAAGCCTGAAGCAGGAAGTCCAAACAAGGGGTAAGAATGGGTATAGTCCCAGTGAACTAAGCCTATCCAAAGTGAAAGTTGGTGGTGTCCTTAAACTGCAGCAGCATGGCTGGTTTACACACCAGTACAAGGAGCTTGAGTGATAGCGAGAGGAGCTTATCCCTCTGTGGTGTCTAAAATAATGAGAAATTTAATGATGTGGGAACTGAAACAAAGAACCCTTTGAACCCTTTATCTATGTAGAGATAACTAGTTAGATCCACTTATAGGCGTTATAAGGGACCTGTGCCCCATGCAAGTTTTTATTAGTCCCTGGGTACAGCTTATTGTCTGACACCTTCCAGTAGTACCCCATTCCAAGAATCTACCCATTTTACATGATTACTTGGTGAGCTGTTGAATTGTTTATGCCTTGTCTCTAATCCTGTTAATTTGTTTTGTCTGTATTTCTAGTTTTATGCCAAAGGGAAACTATGAATCCAGTTTCCTTGAGCTACCGCTCGATTTGGCCCAGCAGCAAGAAAAACATTGTACTATTTGATAAGAAAAGTTCTGTAGCAGAAGTCACATTGTGTCCTCTCATTTGTATTTGACAACCATTTTCAGGTACCTGTATCAAAATTCACATTTCATTCATTAGGTTCTATGATGCAGATCTTCTTTATAGCTGTACTCACTGTGTTCTGACCTCTTTCAAAGCATCATTTTTAATCTTTCTTTGGTACATTTTCTATCACTCGTGCTTGAAAAGAACTTTGTGTTTTGACAACTGTCCTAAGGCAGGGCATGAAAATCCGACCTCTGCTGTATCTGCTCAATTTATTTGCTTCTTGCATTGCTTTCTGAGAACTTGTGAAACCAAATATCAATAGAACACTGATTTGGCTGATGTTTTGATGACATTTTTAATTTAGCAGATATGCTTCAGATATCCAGGGGCAATAGTACAGGGAATGAAATAGGCAATGCTATATACATTTTTATTGGGAGACCTTCATTATCAGTATACTCTAGCAACAAGCGTTAGAGAAGCAATGCAGAGATTTTTCAAATCATTTTCTTTGAAGCCACAATTTAAGTGATTCCGTTGATTTTAAGTCTTCTCAAATAATTTAATATTTTTATTAACAAAGCCATATATTCTGTTGGTGCTATGTCAGCTTGTTTTATTAATACACAGCATTCCTTGATTTATTTACAGGTTCCATACAGTTAGTATTTTATAGCTGTTTCCATTACTAGAACATTTAAGGGTAACTACACCCATGAACATTGTAGGTCTCTCTAAAACATATCACATAAAACAACCATATACAGCTATGGGATCTATTATCCGGAATTTTTGGGACTTGGTGTTTTTTTCTGTAATTTGTATCACCATGCCTTAAGTCTAATAAAAAAATAAACCCACCAGTATTGTAGTTCTTCAGTTTCAAGCAGCTTAATTAGGATCAAGTACATTATTACAGAGAAAAATTTCATGCGATAATTTGAATAATTCAAGTTTTTTGGGCGATTATTCAAAAAGTCACACGATTCACATTGTCACACAATTTAATCAAGACTTTTCCCTCAAGGACAATTTTCGATCTGAATTGTTAGTCACTTAAACCAGATCGTGGATGGGAGTTTTGTTGATTTTTTATTATAAAAATAATGGGAAAAATTTGAGTTTTGATAAGTAGCCCCCCCTAAAATCTTTCTAGCAAAATATTCCAAAAACTCAACCAGGCAAGTGATTCTATTTCAGCCTGGCATGCCAGTAACTGTTGACTATTCTTATTTCCTATGTATCTAGTCTCTTATGTTACTTTTTACTGTCTTTTAAAAGGCTGACATATATAATGGGAAATATAAATGTTGACTGACTGTGTTATAAAAAACATTCTTTTTAAAGCAATTGTTTACAGGATCATCAATTATAATAGCCATTAGGACTTCTGAAACATCTGAGCTGGTACTTTCTTCCAGAGAAATAAAATTTCAAGAAAAAGTTCAATAATTTATACATGTTTTTATGCATTCAAGATATATACACTATTTTAAGGAGCAGAACATAAATGCAGTGGCATATAAAATGTTCTGACTTGCCCCAGTTACTGTGGAGCAGTGGTATTTTGAAAAAAAGCTAATATTATAAATAAGAGAACATTTTTGAGTATTGGAAGTATGTAAATATACTTATAAATAATAGAAAAAGATAAATAAAGAGCTGATAGAATACAAGATTATATAGATGATTATGTACTAATTTAACTCTTAAAATTTTTGTATTTATTGGTTTAAGATTTTTTGGAGCCTTCTGATTGTCTGGATTTTAAATTGCTGTGGCATAATGGAGGTGGGGAGCAATTAATTTGTTTACATCCTAGGCTAAAATGAAGCTTGTCGTTGGCTGGCAGTAATATATCTGGTTTGAACTACAAGTTAGTAATCCACCATTAAAATCTCGCTTTTTAAAGCATATGAAACATTTTTCCCACTAAAAAAAAATCTACTAGTTGTTATTTTGTTGATAGTTGAGTGACCTTATTGGAATAAAATCCTGAAACTTTGTAAGGACCTACATGTTTAATGTCGTTTGTGCAACATTTCTACTTCTTGTTCTTTAACAAATTTAAATTGATGAATATCGGTTTCATAAAGGTCAGTGGTAGAGTCTGAATGTCTATAGCTTCAGAAATAGAATAAAAAGCTGAGCTTTTGACACCAAGTCAAAAGTGACTATTTGTGGCCCCTATGATCCCAGAACACCATTGAGAGGCCGTTCCCTGATGGTGGGGAAGTGACATCTCCCAGAGAGAGGAAGTGAGCAGTGTTGTTTTTGACACAAAGAGACCGAGGGAGACTCAGGGGCATGTATGGCTTTGGTTCCTCACTTCATAGAGACTCATAAGAGTATGACAAGGGAAACTGAATGATATTAAGGCCTTCTTCACAAATATCACCAGCTGGGATTTGTGTTATCAGGTCTATAACGATTATCAAGTCCATGACATTGGCCACACATTGCAGTGACTCCTGTGCTTGAACATCTTGAGGAGACTTCCATACCCTGTGAAACTATACTGTGCAGCCTGTACATGTGCTGGATTACGTTAGTGAGCAACTGCTTGCTGCCCCCATTGTGGCCACTGATGGGAAGTACACCCAATATTCACCATTACTACCAACTGCACATGAATAAACACACAGGGAAGCGATTTTCTGCATCACTGTCACTAGATCCACCAGCTTCAACTCCCTAACAACCATCCAGGAGAGACTGAGATGTGGGTTGTCAATTGTTGTCGCTCGCCTTTTTGTTTTCTTCATTACATAAATGTTGGGATGCGCTATTGATGCCACTGTTCTCAAGTCACCATTAGTTACATTCAGTTTTCACACTATTTTTTTCAGTAAGGATAACTTCACAGCCATCTTTTTCATACTACTATGTTCTAAAAGTATGAGAAAGGAGGAGGTATATGTGCTATTACTTGAAGTTGTATTGATATTTACTTGATGAAAAACAAACTGCTGCTGCTAAAGGGGTTGTCTGTAAAGCTCTGATGTAATTGTAAATAAAATATACTTTCTTGGGAATTCTAAATCCTTCCAGTAGTCCAAGGGTATATGAAGTATTGATAGTTTTATGGCCTTGGAGAAAAGCAAGCTGTATAGTTTATAACACACCTTTTCACTGAGCCCATATATGAAAAGATTATTGATTGGAAGTATCAATGATTTATTTGTCTTGGAAAAAAAACAAAGTAAACTTACTGGTTCCTGATATCTGAACAGTATACAAAGAGCAATAATGTACCTTAACTTTTATGTCATACCTTAAGGGGGTTATTTCTTAAAATCCAAATTTTTCTGTTCAGGGTTTTAAAGGGGAAAAACTAATTTTTCATGGGAAAAAAACCTGAAATGTTTTGAGATTTATTATACCCCCAAGGCTGCTAATAGCCTGAATCTGAAAATAATCCATCTCAAACCTGCTGAGATCATATAGAAGTCAATAGCAGATGTTCCTTTTACATTGGAAGATATGTTGATCTGCACTGGGTTTCATGCGATAATCCGAATAATTTGTGGTTTTAGGGAGATAGTTCAGGCATCAAATTCGAAAAAATTGTAAGTTTCAAATTTTCAAATTTTATTGAGTCTTTCCCACAGCAATCTTTTTTGTTATTTTTTTTTATAAATAAGGTCAAATTGTGGATGAGAATATTAATTATTAATCATAATTATTAATAAAATAATGAGAACATTTCGAGTTTTAATAAACAACCCCACAAATGTCAAAGCTAAAGTGTTCAGTGTTTTACCATGACTTTTGTTTTCCATTAAATATATTAGACATATATGCAGTAATCCTTTCTGCTCTTGGTCAGTGGTAAAAGGGACCCCTGCAGTGTACCATACTTTACTTATATATTTTTTTCTGTTCAGGGTTTTAAAGGGGAAAACATTACATTTTTGTGTGGGGAAAAAAACTTGAATATTTTTGAGATTTATTATACCCCGAGGCTGCTAAAAAAAATCCTAAAATACTCAAATCTCAAACCTGCAGAGGTCATGTAGATGTCAATGGCAAATGTCCCTTTTACAATTTGAAGATATCATGATCTGTGCTTGGTTTTGTATGATAATACGAAAAAATTAATGTTGCAAATCTGAAAAATGTGTAAGTTTCAAATTCTTTCATGATTTTATTGAGTCTTTTCCTGCACTGAATTTTTTGAGTTATTTCTTTTTTGACAGGGGTTTGTTGTTGGTCTCACCCTATGGAGCTGATTCACTAAGGGTCGAATATCGAAGGTTAATTAAATATGAATATAGTTCGATCGAACGATCGAAGGATTATTCCTTCGATCGAACGATTAAATCCTTCGAATCGAACGTTTCGAAGGATTTAAATCCAACGATCAAAGGAATATCCTTTGATCAAAAAAAGTTAGCCAAGCCTACTGGGACCTTCCCTATAGGCTAACATTGACTTCGGTAGCTTTTAGATGCCGAACTAGGGGTCAAAGTTTTTTTTAAAGTGACAGTACTTTGACTATCGAATTTTTTTTGGTCGAATAGGTCCGTATTCGTCCAAATTTTAAACGTCCGAATCGAAGGAATAGCGCATACGATCAAATTCAATTAGTTTTTCCCAAAAAAACATTGTTCATTGTTTTTTCAAAGTCCACCAATTGACTCCAAATAGGTTCAAGGAGGTCTACCATAGGCTAAAACAGCAATTCATCAGGTTTTAGATGGAATGGCCAAAGTCGAATTTTTAAAGAGACAGTACATGATAAATTTCGATATTCGAATTTTTGAATTTTTTTCAAATTCGGATCGAATTTGTACTAATCCCTAATCGAACTACACAAAAAATAGCTCTACATTTTTTTTCATTGGAAAATTCACCTCGACCTTTGATAAATCTGCCCTTAGTGATGTAATATTCACCAGTGAATGATTTTACATTGCGAGCAGTGCTAAACATTCACAAAAACTTAATTTTAAACATTGCTTGCAATTTTTAATTACATTCCCCCTTTTATCTCATTAGATAATTTTATCTCATAAGATAAAACAGTATTGACATATTATCTTCCATTGATGTTAATACAGTAGTAGTATAGTCTAAGGTGTTGTAATGCCCTGGAGCATTGCAACTTTCTGTTGCACCCCTAGGGGCAGATTTATCAAAGGTCGAAGTGAATTTTCAAATTAAAAAACTTTGAATTTCGAAGTATTTTTTGGGTACTTCGACCATCGAATAGGCCAAATTCGTCTTTGATTCAAATTGAAAAACCTTCGAAAATTCAACCACTCGAAAATCGAAGTACTGCCTCTTTAAAAAACTTCAACTTTGACACTTCGCCACCTTAAACCTGCCAAATTGCTGTTTAGCCTATTTGGGACCTCCTAGAATCTAAGGCTTTTGGGCAAGTTTTGAGAAGTCAAAGTTTTTTTTTGCAAAATCCTTTGAATCGTTAGAATCGAAGGGTTAAATCGTTCGATCGTACGATATTACTTTGATCGTACTTTGAACGAATACGGCCGCTTTCACTGGAAAAAATACTACGACTATCGAAGTACTCAAATTCGATGGTCGAATTTCGAATTTTTTTTTATTTCGGAATTTGATAAATATGCCCCTTGGTATGGAATTTGCTGGTGTGGAATTTTCTGGTGTGAAATTCTGAGGTTGTGCAGTATTTTGCATGGGTTTGGGGATATTCAACACTGGCCCATTTTGTGCTAAAGCACTGAAAGTTGATTTTCACAGTCTTGTGAAATGCTAATGAGGGTCGATGAAGTGTATTGCTACAGTATTGAAATGTTGCATGGTTGCACTTGGATGCTTTATAATACCCTTCAGTAATAGAGCTTTGTAATATACTGCTTGGTACTGTGGTGCAAAAATGCAGGTGTTTTGTAGTAGTTTGCATAGTTATTGATGTAATTTACAAGATTTAGGGGGATGCCACGCACTGGAAGACTACTAAATGAGTATTCATTCAATATTATACAAGGGTTCTGTAACATTAATGCTGTATATGGCTGCTGTGAAATGTACTTTGGGGTATTGATGGTATAAAGTAGCTTAGGAGCATAGTATCTGTAGAAATTGTGTGTGTGATATACAGGTATGTTGCACACAGTTCTTCTCTGATAGTGATGGGCGAATTTGTCCCGTTTTGCTGTGCCGAAAAAATGTGAGAATTTCCTGTGAAATTCTCGATACAGCGAAGAATTCTTGAAATGCTGATTTTGACACCATCGTCAATTCGCCGGTGTCAAAATTGGCGCCGGCGACAATGGTGACACAGGCATCAACATTGTCGCGAAACAGAAATTCGCTCCAAATTCGCGCCTTGCAAATAAATTGGCCCATCACTATTCAGTGATCTTTTAAATCATACTTTCATTATTTTGTACTGAAAGGCCATTTAGAAACGTACAGGCATATACAGAGCGATGAAGTTTGTGGAGAGTTGACCATCACAAATTACCATCACTGCGGGCATGATGGTTATGGCCTCCTTTGATGAACTAGGCCTGCAGTAGGACTATATATATATATATATATATATATATATATTGATCCAGGCCAATGTATATCAAGCTATGTGCCTGCAGTAAGAAATATATCCCATTTCATTTGAATAGACACATTATAATAATTCCAGAGTTAAGACTTTGTATGTATTTTAATGTTTCTTTCATTGTTTCCCTTTCATTATAGAATTGTAATCATTGACAGAATGCCATGTGAAAGTTCTTACAGCGTGTCACATTCTTTGCTGAGCATAGTGGTCCAGCAGGTAAGACTCTACCATTACATTGCCACCTGAATGTCAGACTCCCACATATCTCAAATGGATAACTTTGGACTATTTGTTTTAGATTCCATGGTTTAAGGACCATCCCATAAATTATAGTGTTAAGATTATACACCATTCTGTGTTTTTTAGATGAGTGACTTGAAAGGGAAAAAAATACTACCCTTTTGGCATAAGCTCATTTATTGGGGTTTATGCAAAAAAAGGGACATAAACACTATGGGGCACATTTACTAAGCTCGAGTGAAGGATACAAAGTAAAAAAACTTCGAATTTCAAAGTATTTTTTTGCGTACTTCGACCATCGAATAGGCTACTAAAACCTTTGACTTTGATTTGAACGATTCGAAGTAAAAATTGTTCGACTATTCGACCATTCGATAGTTGAAGTACTGTCTCTTTAAAAAAAACTTTGACTACATACTTCGGCAGTTTAAACCTAGGGAGGTACAATGTTAGCCTATGGGGACCTTCCCCATCAGTTTTCTAAGGTTGTTTTGATTGAAGAAAAATTCTTAGATCGATCAATTAAAATCCTTCAAATCGTTCGATTCGAAGGATTTTATCGTTGATCTAACGATTTTTACTTTGATCGATCGTAGGATTTGCGCAAAAACCTTCAAATTCGACATTCGAATTCGAAGTCTTTTACTTCGAGGGTCGAATTCGAGGGTTTATTA
The DNA here is from genome assembly GCA_038501925.1 of Xenopus petersii. Lineage (NCBI taxonomy): Eukaryota > Metazoa > Chordata > Amphibia > Anura > Pipidae > Xenopus > Xenopus petersii. The sequence goes on along the minus strand of CM076675.1, from coordinate 73,813,860 downwards.
ACCCACGATATTCGACCCTTAGTAAAAATGCCCCTATGTGAATTACGTATTAAAAATACAAATTTATAATTATATAAATATAACCTATATACTTTGAGAAAGTGATTTTTATTAGGGATGCACCAAATCCAAGATTTGGTTCGGGATTTTTGGCCTTTTTCAGCAGGATTCAAATTTGGCCAAATCCTTCTGCCTGGCTGAACCGAATCCAAATCCTAATTTGCATATGCAAATTAGGGATGGGGAGGGAAATTGTGTGACTTTTTGTCACAAATCAAGGAAGTAAAAAATGTTTCCCCCTTCTCACCCCTAATTTATATATGCAAATCTTTCACAAAGGATTTGGGCCGAATCCAAAATAGTGGATTCAGTGCATCCCTAATTTTTATACTTTGATTTATATGGGCAGTAAAAATTCCTGCCCATATTTATCTATTATTTGAGATTAAAAAAAAAAGTGTTTTTTTTTTTTTTTTTCATTTGATAAGCCTGGTATATATTTACTGCACAGTCCATCAAATCAGTTATCTCCAATAACTTATTACAGGAGAATAAAATGTTATTTGTAAATGTAATTACTATTGGTAGAAGTATCTGTCTAGCTAGTTTAACTGGCAGTTATATGTCAGCTTCATAACTCCCACTGTTAATACTTGTCATCTTATAAAGACAGTAATCCTAGTCACTATAATATTTCATCTATAACTGTTATAAAATGTATGAATACTTGTAATAGTAACAGCAGGACAGCCGACTTCAAAAGCTATTCATTAGTGAAAATGTTCTGTCTTCCAGACATTTTTATTAAGATATTGAATTTATAACGTATTTTGAGCCACTAATACACTATGCAGTATATAACTAATTATAATCAAATTTGATTGCAATGTTGCTTTCTTTTTCTATTAGGGCGAATGGATAAATGAAAGACATATTAACTTTGTCAATCAAGGTTTGTACTTCAGACAGAACAGTATCATGATTCTACGAGGACAGAAACTGTGCTGCTTATACATCAATGGGGCTCTTCTCCCTAATCCTTTAAGAGCAATGTTATCGACTTAAGATCATTTCTTTATGTTCAATATTTATTACACAGTGTAAGGTCCGACTCCCTTTTTCCAGTCTTAACAAAAAATACAACTGAGATTTGATTTACTAAGAAATACATATTAAACACATTCTGCTAATGAGCAACAGTTCACAGTTCAAGAAGAAAATTGCTCTAACATTATGGAAATGATAGGTATGAATTTTAAGTAAATACTATTAGCATCCTGATCTGAGTTTCCAAAATGCTTGTAAATAATAAAGTTACTGAAGACATTCTTATAACATCTTTTAATATACATTTAGAATGTTAGACAGGGTGCATTGTGCTTCCAATTTATCGTTTTTTTTATATTAGCCCGTTAAACCTTTTTTGGGAATTTTAACAGATTAAATTAAAATGAATACAAAGCACAATCTAATGTTTTAAAATGACTACAGACATGAAACCAAATTTTGACATAAGTGAATTGGGGGTATTTAGTTAGCAAAAACAATATCTTGGCAATAAATATAATTAGACATTTAGACATTTGGGACAAAATGGCACATTATAATACATCGTTTGATCAAGACATTCATATTGTATCAGAAAGTTTTAACTCCTCTGACATTATGATAGAACAGGAAGAGTCAACACTGTTAGGACTGAAGATCACTCTTGCTGTTTTTTTATCCATTATAACTTTATCTACCCTTTTGTCAAATGTCTTTGTCATTATTACTATAGTTATGACTCGGAAGCTCCATACCCCTGCAAATTATCTAATTGGTTCTTTAGCGTTTACTGATCTGTTAGTGTCAATCCTGGTAATGCCTATAAGCATTGCATACACGGTCACACATACATGGACATTTGGTCAAATTGTATGTGACATATGGTTGCTCTCAGATATTACTTGCTGCACTGCATCAATATTGCATCTGTGTGTCATTGCTTTGGATAGATACTGGGCTATCACAGATGCACTGGAATACACCAAACATCGGACAGCTAGGAGAGCAGCTGTGATGATATCAGTGGTGTGGATTATTTCCATATGTATTTCCATACCACCACTCTTTTGGAGGCAAGCCAAAGCTTATGAAGAACTTACAGTATGTACAATCAATACTGACCAGATCTCATACACCATATACTCCACATGTGGTGCCTTCTATATTCCAACTGTACTTCTAATTATGTTGTATGGGAAGATTTATATAGCAGCAAGATCAAGAATACTAAAACCCCCATCCATATATGGGAAAAGGTTTACTACAGCACATCTAATCACTGGATCAACTGGGTCTTCCTTTTGTTCAGTTAATGCAAATGTTCACATGGAACATCCACATGCTGCTGAAACACCCATCTGTATTAATCACATCAAGATAAAGTTGGCTGATAGTATTATAGAAAGAAAGAGACTGTCTGCAGCCAGAGAAAAAAAAGCCACCAAAACCCTTGGCATAATTCTGGGGGCATTTATAGTCTGCTGGTTACCATTTTTTGTTGTATCCCTGGTCCTACCTATCTGCAGAGATGCCTGTTGGTTTCATCCACTACTGTTTGATTTCTTCACTTGGCTTGGATATCTAAACTCCCTAATTAACCCTGTGATTTATACAGTTTTCAATGAAGATTTCAAAAAAGCATTTCAAAAACTCATTCGACACAACAATGCCTCCTAGGATTTATTGATCTATACTGCTGGGGCAGGAAGGACATTTGGGACATTATAAACGTATGTCTAAATACTTTATACAAATGAAAACACTGCAAGCACAAAGTAAAACGTTATTAAAAATAAAATTATTTTGTACTTGGATGAAGCCATTCAGCTATTATGAAAACAGGGCCATTAATAAACTATTTTCTTTAAACAGTTTTTATGAAAGTATTTTACACAGGTTATTGGGACTTCCTGAAAAAAGTGCATAGCGTTATAAGTATGCTGACTTATGCCAATAAAACTCAAACTTTGCTATAGAAAAGGGCAAACAAGATGCAAATAATATGGACAGATTTATCAAAAACCAAGAAAAAAATCTGTGAATTTGCTTCTTTCTCATTTATCAGTTTTTTTAATAGTATTCTTTTCCTGAGTGAAAAGAAAAGCGCTTGCACATTTTCTTGCTTTGAGATAAATATTTGCAACGGATGAAAACTTTTCACAACTGACAAAAATTTCACAAAAGATTGCATGTTTTCGACACTAAGGGGCAGATTTATCAAAGGTCGAAGTGAATTCAAGGGAATTTTCGAAGTAAAAAAATTTGAAATTCGAAGTAATTTTTTGAATACTTTGCCAATGAAAAGGATATTGCGACTTCGACTTTGATTCGAAGTAAAAATCATTCGACTATTCATCCATTCGCTAATCGAAGTACTGTCTCTTTAAAAAACTTCCACTTCAACACTTCGTCAACTTAAACCTGACGAAGTGCTATGTTAGCCTATGGGGACTTGCCAGAGCATATGTCTAAGTTTTTTTGTTTCGATGGAAAATCGTACGATTGTACGATAAAATCGTTCGAATCGTATGATTCGAAGTACGATCGGATTACGAACGTATGATTGTACTACAATCGTACAATTGTACTACGATCGGAATACGATTCTATTCAATGGTCGAATTTCGAAGTATTTTCCACTCAAAATTCTACCCTTGATACATCTGCCCCCAAGGGTAGAGCTCCACAATCGTTTTTCATCGGATCATGCCCACCAGTCAGTCAGATGGAGTCGCATGTGTGAACATATAATTAACATCTACAAGCAGACCGCGTAGATTCTACACGGCCCGATTGTCCGATGAAGATGCTGCTTTCTGCGTCCACATCCGAAAGTCGTGTTGCGTTGGATGTAATGTAGTTGTTACCTCCGACCAGGGCCGGGCTGGGAGTAAAAAGCAGCCCAGGCAAAAAAATCAAAGCAGCCCACATGTAAACAAGCAATGGTATGACTTGTACGCATCCACTCATATATATATAGGGGTAAAACTGCAAAAATGTATATGCATAAAGAGCTGCCTTTCTCACTTAAAGGAAAACTATACCCCCAAAATGAAGACTTAAGCAACATATAGTTCATATCATATTAAGTGGCATATTAAAGAATCTTACCAAACTGGTATATATATTTAAGTAAATATTGCCCTTTTACATCTCTTGCCTTGAGCCACCATTTCGTGATGGTCTCTGTGCTGTCTCAGAGATCACCTGACCAGAAATATTACAACTGTAACTGTAACAGGAAGAAGTGAGGAAGCAAAAGACACAACTCTGTCTGTTAATTGGCTCATGTGACCTAACATGTATAGTTTGTTTGTGAGTACAGTGAATCCTACGATCCCAGGGGGTGGCCCTTATTTTTTAAAATGGCAATTTTCTATTTATGATTACCCAATGGCACATACTACTAGAAAAGTATATTATTATGAAAATGGTTTATTTACATGAAACAGGATTTTACATATGAGCTGTTTTATGCAATATCTTTTTATAGAGACCTACAGTACATTGTTTGGGGGGTATAGTTTTCCTTTAAGTGTAATTCATGTAAAATATGTTAAAGATTCCGCAGCCTTGTGCCTTTATATGGTCACAGAACCCCTCAGTGGCTTCTAATACCCTTATCATTTACAGTAGTGGTACATTATCCCTTATAATACATTAGTGATACTCAGAGTTCCCTGTATAACTAAGCCTGCAGCCTTGTGTCTTTATATGGTCACAGATCACAGCGTGTCTGCGGGCATTGATCTGACGAAAAACGCTTGTGGAGCTCTAACCTAAAGATAGCAAGGTCTTCACTTATTAAAAGGAAATGTTTCGAGTAAAGAAATTAGTGGGGGAAGTACAGAAAAACTTGAGACATTTTAATGGGAAAAACAATTCACCTTTTGAGAAATCTTATCCATAGTCATATCTTGTCATACCGTGGGATTGGATGTAATATACATTCAATAGCATATATCTGTGTGATGGAAGTACCAGGCCAAGAATGTCTGCACTGAAATTATGAAAAATGCAAGAAAATAAAGGAACTTCTTTAAAAAAGATTGATAGTTGCACGCGATGATATAATTCAATATAATACATACACTGGAGTGTTAGAAGGATTAAAAATGGTGGTATGTTATAAGCAGCATCAATATCTTTCACAACTACTATATAACATATGAGTGTAAGTGTTACAATAACATATGCTGTAGCCCTAATCATATGTAAATCTTGATGCAAGCAGCAGGTGGCAGAATAGAGTTCAAATCTCTAAGGTAAAGGTGGCCATACAAGGGCCGATAAAAGCTGCCAACAGACCGAGTCGGCAGCTTATTGGCCCGTGTATGGGGCCCTCCGACGGGCTTCCCCGATCGATATCTGGTCGAAAGTTGGCCAGATTATAATCTGACGGGACTAAAAATCCCGTTGGATCACGGATCCGACTGCCCCTTAGGATCCGATCATTGGGCCCTACTATTGGATCAGCCCTATATTGCCGACCTCAAGGTGGGCATATCGGGGAGAGATCCACTTGTTTGGCCACATTGCCAAACAAGCGGATCTCTCCGTGTATGGCCGTGTATGTCTTAATCCTGCTGACTGGTTAGGCCTCTGTAGAATTTCTTTTTTTTTTTACTCTACTGATGTCGTTCATTCTAAACAATACAGATTGGGGTTTCTTCTGTTCACAATTTCCAAGGAAAACAACTTTCCTTGGAATGAATACAATATCTGTGCTTTGATGTCTGGACCCCCCAATAAGGTTATATTAAGTACATTTCACCATGATTAAGTTGCCTGCCTGTTTACTGTTTCTTATATTGTTTAAATTTTAAAACAAATGTTTATCTATTACACATGAAATACCATAGAATCCATTGTCCATCTCCACCATATAAAACATGCACAAGAGCAGGAGGTTCTGTAATGCAAGGATTGGAGGATGTGAAGAAATGGTTACAATTTGGCGATGGAGTCAGAGTTGTTATTTATGGCGTAAGATAAAAGGAAAGCAAAGGCAATGGATGGTGTTCAAAAGAAATCAATGTTATTCCCTAGTAGAGATGTCGCGAACTGTTCGCCGGCGAACTTGTTCGCGCGAACATCGGGTGTTCGCGCTCGCCGGAAGTTCGCGAACGTCGCGCGACGTTCGCCATTTTGGGTTCGCCATTGTTGGCGCTTTTTTTTGCCCTCTCACCCCAGACCAGCAGGTACATGGCAGCCAATCAGGAAGCTCTCCCTTGGACCACTCCCCTTCCCTATAAAAACCGAAGCCCTGCAGCTTTTTTTCACTCTGCCTGTGTGTGCTGAAGAGATAGTGTAGGGAGAGAGCTGCTGCCTGTTAGTGATTTCAGGGACAGTTGAAAGTTTGCTGGCTAGTAATCGTTTTGATACTGCTCTGTTATTGGAGGGACAGAAGTCTGCAGGGGTTTGAGGGACATTTAAGCTTAGGTAGCTTTGCTGGCTAGTAATCTACCTTCTACTGCAGTGCTCTGTATGTAGCTGCAGTGGGCAGCTGTCCTGCTTCTGATCTCATCTGCTGACTGCTGCAATAGCAATAGTCCTTGTAAGGACTGCTTTTATTTATTTTTTTGTTGTTTTACTACTACTACTACTACTACTACTACTACTACTACTACTACTATAAGAGCCCAGTGCTATTAGTCTAGCAGTGTTGGGGAGTGGGACTGGTGTGCTAATCTGCTGCTCCTAGTAGTTCAGCAGCACCAACTTTAATTTTTTTTTTTTAATATTCATTCTTTTTTTATTTAACTTTTTTTTTATTTTACTACCGCTGTAGTAGTGTATAAGTTGACCTTTTAGGCATTATTTGCCCTGTAGGCATTTTTTGCCCAGTGTGTTATTCAACCAACTGCTATCTAGCTGTGTGCCCGTGTTCACATTCTGTCTAAATATCCATAATATTACCGTCTCCAGAAAAAACACCGGAGTGACTTTTTTCAAGCAGCCATAATAAATTTTACGTAATCCGTATCCATCGCTGTAGTAGTGTATAAGTTGACCTTTTAGGCATTATTTGCCCTGTAGGCATTTTTTGCCCAGTGTGTTATTCAACCAACTGCTATCTAGCTGTGTGCCCGTGTTCACATTCTGTCTAAATATCCATAATATTACCGTCTCCAGAAAAAACACCGGAGTGACTTTTTTCAAGCAGCCATAATAAATTTTACGTAATCCGTATCCATCGCTGTAGTAGTGTATAAGTTGACCTTTTAGGCATTATTTGCCCTGTAGGCATTTTTTGCCCAGTGTGTTATTCAACCAACTGCTATCTAGCTGTGTGCCCGTGTTCACATTCTGTCTAAATATCCATAATATTACCGTCTCCAGAAAAAACACCGGAGTGACTTTTTTCAAGCAGCCATAATAAATTTTACGTAATCCGTATCCATCGCTGTAGTAGTGTATAAGTTGACCTTTTAGGCATTATTTGCCCTGTAGGCATTTTTTGCCCAGTGTGTTATTCAACCAACTGCTATCTAGCTGTGTGCCCGTGTTCACATTCTGTCTAAATATCCATAATATTACCGTCTCCAGAAAAAACACCGGAGTGACTTTTTTCAAGCAGCCATAATAAATTTTACGTAATCCGTATCCCTCGCTGTAGTAGTGTATAAGTTGACCTTGTAGGCATTATTTGCCCTGTAGGCATTTTTTGCCCAGTGTGTTATTCAACCAACTGCTATCTAGCTGTGTGCCCGTGTTCACATTCTGTCTAAATATCCATAATATTACCGTCTCCAGAAAAAACACCGGAGTGACTTTTTTTCAAGCAGCATTCTTATATTTTACGTAATCCGTATCCACCGCTGTGTATACGTTGACCTTGTAGGCATTATTTGCCCTGTAGGCATTTTTTGCCCAGTGTGTTATTCAACCAACTGCTATCTAGCTGTGTGCCCGTGTTCACATTCTGTCTAAATATCCATAATATTACCGTCTCCAGAAAAAACACCGGAGTGACTTTTTTTCAAGCAGCATTCTTATATTTTACGTAATCCGTATCCACCGCTGTGTATACGTTGACCTTGTAGGCATTATTTGCCCTGTAGGCATTTTTTGCCCAGTGTGTTATTCAACCAACTGCTATCTAGCTGTGTGACCGTGTTCACATTCTGTCTAAATATCCATAATATTACCGTCTCCAGAAAAAACACCGGAGTGACTTTTTTTCAAGCAGCATTCTTATATTTTACGTAATCCGTATCCACCGCTGTGTATACGTTGACCTTGTAGGCATTATTTGCACAGTGTTTTCTTCAAACCGCCATCTAGCTGTGTGAGCTTGTTCACATTTTGTCTAAATATTGATAATATTATCGTCTCTAGAAAAACCACTTGAGTTACTGTTTTTTCAAGCAGCATTCATATATTTTACGTAATCCGTATCCACCGCTGTAGTAGTGTATACGTTGATCTTGTAGGCATTATTTGCACACTGTTTTCTTCAAACTGCCATCTAGCTGTGTGTATTATCGTTTCCAGAAAAACCAACTGAGTTTTTGTTGTTGTTGTTTTTTTAAAAATAATGCCAGGCAAAGGCAGGCCGCCACGCAGAGGCCGTGCTAGGGGCCGTGCTGCTATGCAATCCTGTGGCCCTAGCAAATTGCCCAGTTTTAAAAAGCCAATGACCCTGAACTCCCAAAATGCTGAAGAGGTAGTTGACTGGCTTACACAGCACACCCCATCCTCTACCGTTTCTAACTTTACCACAACATCCTCCTCATCCTCCACTGCTATGGCCACCCCACGTAACACTTCCTCCACCACCGGTGCCCCATCTTCACTGGAGTCAGAGGAGTTATTTTCCCATGAGTTTCTTGAACTGAGTAATGCGCAACCATTATTGGCAGAAGAAGATGAAGGAGATGAGGACGTTACACCAGATTTAATTCTGGCAGAGAACACGACAGAGATGGACATAATGATGAGTGATGAGGAGGAGGAGGAGGTCCCCGCTGCTGCTTCCTTCTGTGATGTGTCAGAAGAAATTGATGCATCTGAGGAGAATGATGATGAGGAGATTGATGTTTTGTGGGTGCCTAGTAGAAGAGAGCAAGAGGAGGGTAGTTCAGATGGAGAGACGGAGAGTCAGAGAGGCAGTAGGAGAATAAGACTTAGAAGAAGCAGGGAGGCCAGCCCGCAGGGATCAGTAGGGCAACAACATGTATCGGCACCTGTGTTCAGCCGGCCAACGCACCCGCCATTGCCGCCAATGCCGCCAACTTCTACTGTTACCGCCAGATCGCACACTTCCAAAAAGTCAGCAGTGTGGGATTTTTTTAATGTGTGTGCCTCTGACAAAAGCATTGTAATTTGCAATGAGTGCAGTCAGAAACTGAGCCTTGGTAAGCCCAACAGCCACATAGGTACAACTTCTATGCGAAGGCACATGAGCGGCAAGCACAAAGCACTTTGGGAGCAACACCTCAAAGGCAACAGGCAAACTAAAAGTCACACTCCTTCTGGTCCAGCATCTTACTGCTCTACCTCTGCTCTCCTTGACCCATCTGAACCACCCTCCACTCCGCCTTCCACCTTGACCACCTGTTCCCATTCCCAGTCATCTGCCACCAGCCAAGTTTCTGTGAAGGCCATGTTTGAGCGTAAGAAGCCAATGTCTGACTGTCACCCCCTTGCCCGGCGTCTGACAGCTGGCTTGTCTGCACTCTTAGCCCGCCAGCTTTTACCATACCAGCTGGTGGACTCTGAGGCCTTCCGCAAATTTGTAGCAATTGGGACACCGCAGTGGAAGGTACCCAGCCGCAATTTTTTTTCTAAAAAGGGAATACCACACCTGTACCAACATGTGCAGAGCCAAGTTACCGCATCTCTGTCACTTAGTGTTGGGCCAAAGGTCCATATGACTACTGACGCATGGTCCTCCAAGCATGGTCAGGGCAGGTATGTCACCTACACTGCCCACTGGGTGAACTTGGTAATGGCTGGGAATGGGAAGCAGGGAATGGGTAGCTCAACAACAACAACAACAGTGGAGTTGGTGTCACCGCCACGGATTGCACGCGGTTCTGCCACCACCTCTACTCCTCCATCGCTCTCTACCTCGTCTTCTTCCTCTTCTTCTTCTTACTCTGCTGCTGGGTCCTCCTTCTCCTCCTCCACACCTGTGCACCCCCAGCTCCCCCTAGGCTATTCGACGTGCCAGGTACGCCGTTGTCACGCTGTCTTGGGGATGACGTGCCTGGAAAGCAAAAACCATACCGGATCTGTACTCCTGTCATCTCTGCAGTCACAGGCCGATCGGTGGCTGACCCCACACCAACTGCAGATCGGAAAAGTGGTGTGTGACAATGGAAGCAATCTGTTGGCAGCGTTGAGACTGGGAAATTTAACACATGTGCCCTGCATGGCACATGTGTTAAATTTAATAGTCCAACGTTTTGTCTCCAAGTACCCAGGATTCCAGGACGTTCTCACCCAGTCCAGAAAGGTGTCGGCCCATTTCAGACGTTCCTACACAGCCATGGCACGCCTTGCTGACATTCAGCAGCGCTACAACATGCCAGTCAGGCGTTTGATTTCTGACAGCCAGACTCGCTGGAATTCAACGCTCCTTATGTTGGAACGTCTGCTGCAACAACAAAGGGCCGTCAACGAGTACCTTTTTGAACTGGGTGGTAGGACTGGATCTGCAGAGCTGGGGATTTTTTTCCCCCGTTACTGGGTGCTTATGCGCGATGCCTGCAGGCTCATGCGACCTTTTGAAGAGGTGACAAATATGGTCAGTCGCACCGAAGGCACCATCAGCGACCTAATACCCTTCGCTTTCTTCCTGGAGCGTGCCGTGCGACGAGTGACAGATGAGGCTGTAGACCAGCGTGACGAGGAGCTGGAAGCGCACGATTTATGGTCGCAATCACCAGAACGAACCCAGGCACCTGCTGCAACGCAGGGAGAGGTGCCAGAAGTGGAGTCAGAGGAGGAAGGTGGCTTTGTGGAGGAGGAGGAGGAGGACCAACAGGAGCAGGCTTCCCAGGGGGCTAGTGGTGACCTTTTGGGGACCCCTGGTCTTGTACGTGGCTGGGGGGAGGAGACCGTGGATGATGCAGTCCTTGATAATGAGGAAGCGGAGATGGATAGCTCTGCATCCAACCTTGTGAGAATGGGGTCTTTCATGCTGGCATGCCTGTTGAAGGACCCCCGTATCAAGAGGCTTAAGGAGAAGGACCTGTACTGGGTCGCAACGCTACTAGACCCTCGGTACAAGCATAAAGTGTCAGAAATGTTACCAACATACCACAAGTCCGAAAAGATGCGGCATTTACAAACCAGCCTGCAAAACATGTTGTACAATGCTTTTAAGGGTGATGTCACTTCAGGAACTCATCAACATTCCAGGGGCAGAGGTGCCAGTAATCCTGCCACGAGCACACCTGCAAGGACAAAGCCCTTTGGCCGGTCTGTAACGTCAGACATGCAAATGTTTTTCTGTCCAAGGCAGCGCCACAACCCTTCGGGATCCACCCTCAAAGAACGCCTCGACCGGCAGGTAGCGGACTACCTGGCATTAACTGCAGATATCGACACTCTGAGGAGCGATGAACCCCTGGACTACTGGGTGCGCAGGCTTGATCTGTGGCCAGAGCTGTCACAATTTGCCATGAACCTCTTGTCTTGCCCAGCCTCAAGTGTGCTCTCAGAAAGGACCTTCAGTGCAGCAGGAGGGATTGTAACTGAGAAGAGAACTCGCCTAGGTCACAAAAGTGTCGATTACCTGACCTTTATTAAAATGAATGAGGGGTGGATCTCGGAGGGTTACTGCACGCCGGAAGACTTGTTCTGACTTCTATGCAGCTGTCCTTCTCTTCAAGCCTCATGACTCCACACACAGCTGTCCTTTAGCGTCCTCCTCCCTCCGCCACCGTTACAAACTAGGGTGCAAACCCTACTGGTTTAATTTTTTCTGGCCTCTGTGCTTCAGTGGCTGCAACCAAAAAAACTGGGCAAACAATGTCTACAAGGTCAACGTATGGCGAAAAATGACTATTTTCAGCATTTATATGGCATATTTTTTCTGGCAACTGTGCTTCAGTGGCTGCGTCCAAAAAAATGCATATTTTCTGCATTTATATGGCATAATTTTTCTGGCCTCTGTGCTTCAGTGGCTGCAACCAAAAAAATGCATATTTTCTGCATTTATATGGCATAATTTTTCTGGCCTCTGTGCTTCAGTGGCTGCAACCAAAAAAATGCATATTTTCTGCATTTATATGGCATAATTTTTCTGGCCTCTGTGCTTCAGTGGCTGCAACCAAAAAAATTTATATTTTCAGCATTTATATGGCATAATTTTTCTGGCAACTGTGCTTCAGTGGCTGCGACCAAAAAAATGACTATTTTCAGCATTTCTATGGCATATTTTTTCTGGCCTCTGTGCTTGAGTGGCTGCGGCCAAAAAAACTGGGCAAACAATGCCTACAAGGTCAACGTCGTTGACCTTGTAGGCATTGTTTGCCCAGTTTTTTTGGCCGCAGCCACTCAAGCACAGAGGCCAGAAAAAATATGCCATAGAAATGCTGAAAATAGTCATTTTTTGCCATACCTTGACTCAACGTATATGGCAAAAAATGACTATTTTCAGCATTTATATGGCATATTTTTTCTGGCAACTGTGCTTCAGTGGCTGCGACCAAGAAAACTGGGCAAACAATGCCTACAAGGTCAACGTATGGCAAAAAATGACTATTTTCAGCATTTATATGGCATATTTTTTCTGGCCTCTGTGCTTCAGTGGCTGCAACCAAAAAAATTTATATTTTCAGCATTTATATGGCATAATTTTTCTGGCCTCTGTGCTTCAGTGGCTGCAACCAAAAAAATTTATATTTTCAGCATTTATATGGCATATTTTTTCTGGCAACTGTGCTTCAGTGGCTGCGTCCAAAAAAACTGGGCAAACAATGTCTACAAGGTCAACGTATGGCGAAAAATGACTATTTTCAGCATTTATATGGCATAATTTTTCTGGCCTCTGTGCTTCAGTGGCTGCAACCAAAAAAATTTATATTTTCAGCATTTATATGGCATATTTTTTCTGGCAACTGTGCTTCAGTGGCTGCGTCCAAAAAAACTGGGCAAACAATGTCTACAAGGTCAACGTATGGCGAAAAATGACTATTTTCAGCATTTATATGGCATATTTTTTCTGGCAACTGTGCTTCAGTGGCTGCGTCCAAAAAAACTGGGCAAACAATGCCTACAAGGTCAACGTATGGCAGTTGTTTAAAGAGAACAGTAGATTACTAGCCAGCAAAGCTACCTAAGCTAAAATGTCCCTCAAATCCCTGCAGACTTCTGTCCCTCCAATACAGAGCAGTATCACGCAGATTACTAGCCAGCAAACTTACTATCATCTGTCCCTGAAATCACTAACAGCTCTCGCCCTACACTATCTCTTCCAAGCACACACAGGCAGATTTTTCAGATACATTTTTGCCCTTGATCCCCCTCTGGCATGCCACTGTCCAGGTCGTTGCACCCTTTAAACAACTTTAAAATCATTTTTCTGGCCAGAAATGTCTTTTGTAGATGTTAAAGTTCGCCTTCCCATTGAAGTCTATGGGGTTCGCGAACCGTTCGCGAACCGCTCGCAATTTTGCGCAAGTTCGCGAATATGTTCGCGAACTTTTTTTCCGACGTTCGCTACATCCCTATTCCCTAGGCCATTTATTGTATTTGTGATGTGTAAAGTAGAAATCACCATAAACTAGATGTCTTTTTCCAGATACCATGAAGATCTCTAGCATAATCTTGCTAATTTTCAAGTAGGAATTAGTCAAATGCTAAATGAATTATTAGAAGAACTGGGGATTAGTTCTTTAATATTTAAAGGGGCAAATGTAATATAATGCATACATAAGTAGGCAAATTGAATTTTTAATTGGTCTACAGGAATAAAGTTGTCCAGCTGAATATTCTGCTGCCAAAATGCTACAACACACAGCAAATAGAATAAAAACAATAATACAAGGAAATGCTATACTAAAGTGATGCAACTATTTGTGTTGTACTTACAAGTACATTTATTGTTATGTATTCAGTGGCGTAACTACTGGGGAAGCAGGGGGTGCAATTGGGCCAGGGCCCGCACCCCCGCAGGGCCCCCCGGCAGTCACACGCGCCACTGGATTCGGCTGCAGCCGCACGGAGGATGGTGGGGGCGGGGCCCGGCTGCACAGCCCGCACCAGGGCCCGCCCCCACCTAGCAGTTCAGTTTTGATTTATAGGGGATTTGCAAGTTTATACAGTGTCAGACTGCCCACCGGGCCAGGAAAAGTCCCGGTGGGCCCTGGTGTCAGTGGGCCCTCACGCTGCTTAACATTTGGCCTGTTTCATGGCCATTCCCTATTTCTATGGGAACAAAGAGGCTACATAGATGGAATAATAGATTATAGTATGTAAAGAGACTAGGAGAATAGAGGTTGAGTGAGGAGAGGAATAATAATAGTACTGAGAGTGGACCCTTGGTCTAAGGTTTTTTGGTGGGCCCCTGGTGTCCCAGTTTGAGTTTGCATACAATGAACTATTCAATACATGGAATCTTTTTATATCGTAATTAGGTAGCAAAGTGAAAGAAATTAAAAGTAATATTACTAATTCATTCTACTGTGTTTTCCTGAAACTCGAATGCAAAGGGCACATAGAATTACAGATAAAAATCAATCTGGGCTTCCGGCATACCTATTTTTTAATGTATTAATTATGTTGTGCAAAATATGAGGACGTTTTGGCAAGATCTGAATTTATATTTAATTGTGTATAAAATGTTTTTAAAGTCATCTGCCACCACTTATAGTCTTTAAAATTTCATTTTATTTAAATTCAGTTGTCAAGCTAAAGAGCTTTGTGAGAAGTATTTGCCACTTATATCTGATCAGCTTAATTAAAGGATTAATTGGGGTCAGCTCTTTGAACACTGACAAACAATGATCAATACATCTTTTTATGAATTTGAAGATATTGTTCATGATTCAGCAATAACAAACATTAGCTAACTAAAGATAACAAGAGCTAATTTATGTGATATGACCTGAAAATAACTTTTTGGACTCAGATAAACATTTGTTGCAGAACTTAAGCAGCATGCTGCCTAGTGGTTGAGCTAAGGTGCATCTCCTGGGTCTTTTATAACAAAGAGGAAATTGCTGCAACATCAACAGAATACAGTGCTCTCAGTATTCAACAACACTGTATTTAGATGGTGAGCGTTAAGCTGGATATACACAGGCTGATAAAAGCTACCGACAGACGAAGTCGGCAGCTTATTGGCCCGTGCATGTGGACATCCCTGATCGATATCTGGCCGAAAGTCGGTCAGATATTGATCGGCAGGGTTAAAAAACCATCAGATCACGGCCACATCCTGCGATCCGACCACCTGTGGCCGTATAGTCAACATTTTGATCCGATCAGTGGGCCCTAGGGCGCATGATTGGATCAGCCCGATATCGCCCACCTCAATGTGGGCATATTGGGGAAAGAGCCACTCGTTTGGCGAAATCGACAAACAAGCAGATCTCCCTGTGTATTGCCACCTTTAGGCAGCATGTAAACATCCCCGCCTCCAGCATATAGTGTTACTATAAAGCAAACAACCCGGAAAGCTTTATTGTCCCAGTGGGGCACAGACTGATAAGTAGTGATGAGCGAATTTATTTGCCAGGTGGGAATTTGCAGCGAATTTGCGCGAGTCGCTGCCAGCGAATAAATTTGCGAAACGCCCGAGATAATTAGAAAAAAAACTGACGCCAGTATAAAAAACGGGCGTCGGTGTCAAAAAAACGGGTGCCGGCGACAAAAATGGGTGCCGGCATCAAAAACGAGACGCCAGCGCCGTTTGCGAATTTTTCTTAGAAAAATGTCTTAGAGGCACATTTATAAAGGGTCACATTTTTAATTTATGTTTTTTAAAACTCACCTAAACTCCCATAAATTCTAAATTCGACGAATCAAAATTTATTTATAAAATCAAATTTTTCCAACTTGGACAAATTTAAACGACCCGAAAACTGGAATCATATTCGATCAAACTTGATTCGAGTTTTTTATCCAAAAAAACTCAAATGTCAGGAAGGCTGCAAAAATCACCAAATTGATCCCTGGACCTCTTCCATTGACTTGAACAGCAATTTGGCAGGTTTATGCGGCAAATAGTCAAATTCTTAAAGGGACAGAGTATGATAAATCTCGAAAATGTAATTAGAATTTTTTTAAAAAAATTAGAGTTAGGATAACTTCCTAGTCAAATGTGACAGTTTTGACCATAAAAATTGAAAATTCCACCCTTAATAAATCTTTCCCCTTAGTCTTAGTGAAGGGAGTTGTAAAATGATTTTAGTTTTGGTTCAGTCATTCACATGCACAGGTGTCAGGAGTTACAAGGAGTGCCAAGAGTCACATGCCCTGATTCTATTTGTCTATTTCAGTCTGTTCATTAACTTACATCTCACTAACAGTGCTGGTCACATGCATTCAACTGTAAAAATATTCCATGGTGTTTTGGGTGTGATTTCCTGAAAAGAGCGTTTCCCATAAGTTTTTTTATACATTTCTATAAACAATGCATGCATGTTACATAGATAAATAGGTTGGTTGAAAAAAAAGGTCCAAAAGCCATCAGGTTCAACCCCTCAAATGAACCGCACTGCACATACATACACATACTTTTACTGATATCTGACCTGAATATTGAAAAGGATTTTTTTAAAAGGAAAGTACCCCACTTGTAGCCAAAATATCAAGTATCAAAGGTCACTTAAAATATAGTTTTTAACTACTCGATGATTCTTAATAGTGTAATACTAATCTATAGCCCACATTTTATAACAATAATTCTCATAACTTAGAGTATCAAACTAAAGTGCAGTGCAATTAATCTGATTAATTAAATTCAATAGCTAGTTGTGGGCAAACATGTGGGCAACTGAACATAAACACTCACTGACCTGCACTTGACAATTAAGTCCTCCATAGAAACTTCTTGACCTATTTTAGAAATCAGGACTGTACAATAATGTAATAATTTAATTCAGGGAATATTGTATTTCTATAGAATTCACAATATAGATTTCCATTGAAGTTCATATTCTATAACCAGTTCTTCATTTATGTTTTTTTGTCTTATACTGGACATAGCTGTGTGTTATCAGAACAAAGGTTACAATATATTTAGTGTTTTTGTTTTTTAAATAATATAAATATATATAAATAGAAAATATGAAATTGTGGAAAATATATTATAAGCCTCAAGCTAAAATAGATGTAAAGAACTTTGCTTGTGGCCAAAGGGTTTGTGTCTTAGGAACAGCACTTTGTTAATACAGAGTAACTGCAGTTGCATTTAAGGGTTGAAGATCACTCCATTTAACAGGTTCTCTGCATTTCTTGTACATGAAAAAGAACCCCATCTGCTGTCTTCTGTTAATAGCATCATTAGTTTTAACTGAAATAATTTACTAATAGTCCCAATAGTTTAGGAATTGTATGGTCGGCTATTGTGCTGAGGTTTTCCATTAAGAAGGAAAGATATACAAGCATGATGACTGGATGGTAGGGGATCTGCCCTAAAAAAGAACAAATTGTTAAAATTGGAACATGTCATTGTGAAGGTGTGCCCCTGGCATTATATGAAACTTTCAGAATGCATGAGCTATAATTTAATAATTTGTGTTTATGTATATGTCAAAGGAAATTATCTAGTTAAATTATCTTAAGTGGAGTCAAAAGCTTCAGACCTGGTGCAAGGGAACAAAACCAGACCTTGATCTGAATGGGTTACACTATTTATATGGAAAAAAAACCCACTTGATCACTTTGAATGCGAATGACACATCTTTAGTAACAACATTCCTAGGTCAAGTATACCAGTGATCAGATGCTTCAAACAGCCGACCAGTAAATACAACCGGGTAAGTGGTTGCTATGGTTTACCAGACCTGTAGCAAGCTTTGCACCTTTTATAACAACACCCTCTTTAGTATAACTGGTGCATTTTGCATTAATTTCTTTGGTACAAATTAAATGTACTGTACATTGTTCTTTTCCTACAGAATTTTTTGCATAGCTGCACGTATCTCCTGGTTTCTGATACTGTATATAATAGGATTTAAGAAAGGATTTGCTAGTGTATGAAGCAGAGATAAAAACTTCTTTATATTTCCATTTGTTTCCTATAGATGGAATAACATAAATTATTACTAGGGATCAATAATAGATCCACAGTCACATGGGAACTACAAGTTGAGAAGACCTTTTGCTTACCATTATTGCTGCAAATATTGAAGATGTCAAATAAGATTCTGACATAGGTCATGATGATGAAAACAAATGGGAAAACACAAATGATACATCAGAACAGGAATGTTTAAGTAATGGCTCAGTTTCACAATAATAATGATCAAATACATTTGGACTACAAAACTGTAAAACACATATTTGAAGGACAACTGATGGTGTAGTAATGACCCTGCCATCCAAGAACCAATGGATTGGATTCAAAGTGTTTCCAACCTCAGGATATAATAGATTCCGAAAATTAGTGTCTTTTTTAAATTCCGGTTTTTTACCAAAACAAATTAGATTACTAAATTTCCCCCTTAATATTGTTGGAAAAATATAAGTAGTAAATAATATTTCTGCTATAGAGAGCTACTGAAAAAAGAAGTACATCATGGAGTGAAGAGACTGACTGATGGACAGTATTGCAATCACTAAAGAATTTCCAGTAATAGATTCCATATAAAAGATAAACATTGCGGTAAAGATTAAATATTTAAATCTTCTCAGTCTTGAAAATCCAAGTAGAAGAAATTCTGAAATAACCATCTGATTTTCCTTCTGCATTGCAAATAAATATCTAAAGAATGACTTGGTGTTAAAAATGCGAGGTACCAGAAAACAATGAAAAACGTTTATTATTATTGTATTATTAATAGTTAAATTGGTGTGTAACATGGTTTACTGCCATAATAACTTTTGAGCAAAGTTCAGAGAAAAACGGAATGTAAAATACATGGCATGGTTATTCATAAAAGGAATATTTATTAGGAGAAGATCCTAAACTACAGGACCCACTCCTCACTCTTTTAAAAGCCATCCAATGCAAATGGAAAAACACAGTTGCCTTCTTAATAGAAGAAAAAAGAACAGGCATTTGTTAAAATAAAATCAGAAATATGAAATTAGGTTTTGGGGAACTTATTTTTTAGAGAATTCAATGACCTGCTTATTTACCCTTTGATAATTAAGCCTTAATATCTAGCATAGAAATTTGTCGGAAGACATGATAAAGTGTCAGTTTCCCTTGAACTTAATTGTAATATGATAGAGACAGGTGGGTAGAATAAATATTCTATTAAGTAATCATACTGAGCAAGAAGCACATAAGCCTTTCTCATTGTTTATTATTTTGCTAAACTTATACTTAAGACTTAAGAGTAGTTTGCCAAATTGGCGACGGTTTACTATCAAGCGTGTGTTAGGCAGAACATATGATTAAATCTATATTAGAGCACTGAATGGCACATGAATAATCCTAAAGTGCTTATGTCAATATACTTTTACAAATTTTATTACATTTCCCCCATAAGGGAAATGATATATTGTTTTTGTGTTTATATAGCTTGGCTAGAACTAGGGGTAGGCAGAATAGGCACCAGTGGGGAGGTAGGGGTGAACGGGAGAGACAACTGAGCAAAGGTGTTGTATAGTTAGTGTTTTTATATTCTATAGCTATGATTTTGGTTTTGCTGTTGGATACTAGGTCAGGTCTGTCACCTATTCAGCCAGACTACAGCATTATTGCTATAAACAACTAGGGACCACACACTCAGGTTAAAAAAATAATTTATCACATCAAAAATACAATACGTTTTGACCCATAGAGGCAGGCACCGATTTTTGGCCAGGGCCTATGGCAGCAAAATTTTAGGGGTGGCATGCCCCCCAGCTGCATTGGGAACGCAGAGTTGTTGAGGTTTATAAAATCCATAACTAAGGTAACACAGCATGTAAGTCCCTTCACTTGATCTCCACACTTTCCCTGAGAAAGAACTTAGATATGAAAAGAATTGCAGAGAACTGCAGTATTGGCTCAGTGCAGTGTGCAACTTTGTATGCAACTACCATAATATTTACCCACAATGTGGTGTTTTCCCCCCATAATTCCAGCATAATTGTGTTTGTAAGGTGACAAAGCAACTGAAGCAACTGCATTGACGTGTTAAAGAAGAATTAACACCTGACTATATGAGAATCATGATACAATTGTGACTGGATCACACTTTCACACGTCTAGTTTCAACCAATACCAACTAAATAAATTCAAAGGTGCCATTGTGATTAGATGTCTGTGGCTTTACTACCCTTAAGGGTTTAAATGGCAGAGGATTTCCCTACCCCTCAGCTGTTTGGTTGAGTGGTGAAACATTTTCAAGAAGACTCCGAAAGCTATAAGCGCAGGGGCTGTATGACAAGGGATGCGAATGACCAGCAACCAAATTATACTGGTCTAGGTCAGAGATGTGCAGAATCACATGTAACTGTGTTTAAGTGAGAAGGAATGAGTTAAAGCAGGAGATGGCCAGGCCCAGGTTCAGTGTAAGAGAGGTATGTGATGTCAGGGGAAGAAGCAGTTCACTTCCTTATCTTCTGAGCAGGTAGAAACATCCCATCCACCCTCCCCCATTTTGCAAATTTTATGAAATGTGAGGAGTTTTCTACTTTATGTTCTCATATTATCTATTAATAACTGAATATGGCTGGTTTTATGAAAGCGCTGTTATATTGTGGTTTCTGTATCTTTACGCATTATAATTGTGAGAGTCTGTATTGTATTTATTTATGTTAAATTAATGTGAAAAGCTTGATCCAGGGAATGTTTCTGATCGCCATTGGGGTCAGGAAGGATTTTTTTCCCTCTTGAAGCATGCTTGGCACTGGCTTTAGGCTGGGTTTTTTGCCTTCCTCTGGATCAGAATAGTGCACATATGATATTATATTTTAAGTTTTATTTGTCACAGCAGCGGTAGGACCTTGCCAGAGTACTGCACATGTAAGTTTAGAAGAGGTAGAAAGGAGGTTCACAGTGGATTGATTGATACAGACACTACTACTGCTTGTGCTAGGGGCAGCCTGCTTGGATTTCCTATTATCTACACACTGCAGATGCAGGTCCGGCAGCAGGGCTGCTGAACTTTTCTCATGTTGGCGGCAGAGCATAGTATCGATCTCTTGTTAAATTCTGGCTTTAGAATATTGCCTTGGGTTAACCTGGCAAGGTCCTATTTATTTAATAAAATATGAATAAATGCTGTGGCCATTTTACAACCACCTCTGTCTCCTGGTTTCATTAAGATATATATTAAGGGGGTCCAGTGGGTTAGCTCAAGGCAAAGGGTCAAATTGAGGAGTTCCCTTGTCAAGTCCAGTTGCATTAGACTTAACTCTACTAGATATTGTATATCATAACCTGGATGAATAAGAATCTCCATAGACAACAGTCTTTTACATAACCCACAAAACATACAAGTAATATAATAAAAGTGGATAAATGTAGTAAACTATTTAAAGTTTGCTAGATTAACTGCAGATTGGTTGTTATGGGCTACTAGATGTGTGCAAGCTCTCTTTCTTGCACTTAGGCCACTGGCAAAACACAAAGTCATTCCTAGTGGGAACTAGTTTCTTACTACAGTATTTATTATGCTGAAACCACACAATGTTTCAGGAGCATGTCTGTTAAAAAGTGTAGTGCCATAACTGTGAAAAGGTGCAGTTCAGCACAGCACATTACTACAGGTTGCAATAGACATATCATACCGTATGTCTACCGTATTAGCTTGCATGTTAAAAACATAGCAACAATTTTATGGAAAAGTACTCATATGTAGTTGCAAGTATTTTTTTTTTTTTACTGAAAACTCCACACATCATTTTGATATATATCATTAATTACACAACACTCATGGGTCCTAGTTCAAAAACTGAGAGGATTTAAATTTAACTGCCATTTTGGTTCGCACAGAAGAAGCTTCTGAAATTGTCGGAAAGCAGGTTTTTATATGCAGAGAAGAAACAGTTCTCCATTAGAAATCAGGCCACACATCATTGATGGCACTTTCCCAAACATGGCCTTACTCCAGTCACAGTCTTCTCTCAGGCCCCTTGCTACCCTTTTTTTTAAAAAAAAAATAGCAGCCTTTACATGAAACACAAATTGTAGCCAAATATTGCCTATCGCTGTTCAGCGCTGGCCCATCCTCCACATCAAGAATCGCTACACATATTCTTTGAGAAAACGGCTTTATTCAGGTTCCATGAGTGATAACAGGCAGTGGGTAAGTGGTGCAAACTTACCCACTGCCTGTTATCACTCATGGAACCTGATGTGGAGGATGGGCCAGCGCTGAACAGCGATACACAGAGATTGCCTTACAGATGCCGGCTTGGAGTTGCTGGAGTATCGCGAGAGCTGTGGCCAACACGCTACACGAAAGGGTGAGCTCCGTTTAACCTTCATTACCCGTGTTTCGCATTGAAATATTGCCTATAGCTGCCATTCAACCTTTAGAACAGTGATTGATGTACAGGTGTGTGTTAATGGTCTTAAAAGCTCCCTGCTTTCTCACTAGAGCTCCTGAGTTAAAGTTAAGTGCACTGTTGGTCTTACTACTCAGTTACTTTGTCTGCTGGGGGACTTTTTGCACTACAAACTTAGAATGCCAATGGATAGTTACTAGCGTACAATGAGGGGCCTTGACATGGCACGTGAGCTGACATATTTTGGCCAAGTGTGTACTAACACCTAACCATGTGCTGGCAATTTTTCTCTTTCTCTTTCTCTGTGACCCATGATTGGTTTTAAACAAGAAAGGGGTGGGACTACTTGGGTTTAAATTCTGTGAACAATCCCCTACTGATAGACACACCTATGACTAAGCGCCGGAGGGTGCGAAACACGTAAGGTGGGATATGGGGGGTAGTATGTGCCAGCTATAATTCTTTTAAAATGTACTTCAATAAATTAATATTTTTTACTTGAAGAAAGCTTTGGGACTTATATCATTTTTGATATAAATATTTCTATAGTTGATGGCCCTTTTGAACTGGGGCGAGTCCCGTGGGCTTGGTTTGATAATAATATGGACTCCCGACTTTATATATCCTTTACATACCTGCCACTTAATTATCTGGCTAGCAGCCCATGTTTACAGCCAGACAACGTTTAGGTTTTCTCATGCACACCAAAGCCTTATATTTCTATCAGTGTTGAACTGGGGCTGCTACCCCAAGGACCTAGAGAAAGATCCCAGAATGGACAAAAACGTCACATTGATTGTATATGCTCACGTAGATATTAATAAAAATGTTTGCACAAAAATCCCAGTGTTGCTTTCTGAATTCTTCATATATATGTGTAAATATATATATATATATATATATATATATAGAATCCCACAGTACCAGCACTCAGACAGATGTTTCCAGTAGTGCACGATCAAAGGCAGGCATGTATATAACACGATGGATCAGCACACACTGTTGTTTTGTGAAGCAATAGTGCAGGGGTAGGGAACCTGCGGCTCCGGAGCCTCATGCGGCTCTTCATCCCACTTGCTGCGGCTCAGTCTTGCGGCTTTGCCTGTCACGTCATCTATACAGCCCTCGCACCTGCTGGCAGCTCAAAAAGGTGCAAGGGTTGTATAGACATCCCAGGCAAGACCGAGCCGCAGCAAGATGATTCATCATGGTCCTTACCGCGGTCGCACACTCAAGACAAGAGAGAAGCCTCCAGAGTCCAACTGCAGCATGTGCGAGGGCTTATAGACGTGGATGTGACGCATATTTTAATAATGTCTATAGCCCTTACCTTTAAACAGATGAGAACACTAGCATTTAATAGGGTTATTCAGTGTTTCATTTATTTCAAAGTAGGCCTACACATTGAAATGAAAAAAAAGGTTAAAACTTCTAAAAGTTTATAAGCGGTGTTATGCTCCTCTGCGACTCCAGACTATTTTTCTTTAGTGGAAGAGGGGGCAAAATGGCTCTTTTGATAGTAAAGGTTGCTGACCCCAGCAATAGTGTTTATTTCATACAAAACACATTTTTTATCCAACGTTTCGGTCCCACCTGGGGACCTTTTTCAAGGATAATGTGGTTTAACACAAAATGGTTTAAATACCCATAAATAGTTAATAGTTGTAACTATTTATGTATCTTTTTTATGAACACAATCACCACCAGCATTCTATTGACTTAATAGGACAGTGTGAACACTGACACCCAGTGGCGAACTGGAATAATTACACCTTGCTCTTCAAATGAATCAAATGGACACAATGGACTCGAATTACACTTTGCATTTCATTGCATGACGTCATGTTTGGCGCCATTATTCACTCAGGGGGTGGGTATTTAAACCATTTTGTGTTAAACCACATTATCCTTGAAAAAGGTCCCCAGGTGGGACCAAAACGTCGGATAAAAAATGTGTTTTGTATGAAATAAACACTATTGCTTCACAAAACAACAGTGTGCGCTGATCCATCGTGTTATATATATATATATATATATATATATATATATATATATATTTATATAGACAAATACAAGAGGTCCAATGCACTCAACCCATTATCAATATATTTAAGACATTCTTTGACAGGAAAAGACCCTTACTTGCTTACCGGCAGGACAGAATTTGGGTGACCTTCTGATGGTGAAAGATGTACCAGCTGAGCTTAAGGGTGCACAGACAAGGTTGTTTTAAATGTCTGAACTGTTTGACCTGCAGTGGAATGCTACAGGGATCCCACTTTTCACACCCCAGAACCGGCCACAAGTATAGTATCAACTATAGACTGACATTCACCACTGAGCATGTGATCTACATGGCATGGTGCCCTTGTGGTTTACACTACATTGGCAAAACTGTGATTTCCTATAGGGAGAAGATGAATAATCATAGAAGTGCGATTGGATTGGCTTTATCCACAGGCAAGGCTGACCAGCCAAACACTGGCTGAAGTGCAAACACACTCTTCCTCAGTTTCGGCTAATAGATCATGTTCCAGTGCAACGCAGGGGTGGTAATAGGGACTTACTCCTAATGCAGAAAGAGTCCATGTGGATCTATAAATTGGAGATTTTGGCCCCAAAAGGCTTGAATGAAACTTTGCCCATGTCCCATTTTTATTGAGGTGCATGTTTAAACCCCCACAGATTTGAAACTATGGGTGATATCTACGTATGACTCTTTATGTCTACAGTACCCAGATTTTGCCATTAAGTGTTTGATCAGATATGTACAGAGTAGCTCTGATGAGTAGGGATACCTAAGACTTAATGGGTTATTTCTAAGTCCGCAGAAATCTGGTGAAGCACAACTAGTTATGATCAATTATTTTTTTATTCTCTCAGGGTTTTTGCGCTTCTTTGATTTTTTTCTTTTTCTTTTCACAATAATTTTTTGAGTCATTTACAAATATATGATGCTAATTTGTTCTCCCTGGATGGTGGTAACTTTATCTTCATTGTAACTGATTGAACAGCACATTATGTTACAATTTAAGAGACACGCTGAATGACATATTAAGTAATACGAAAGACATTGTGTCTCGCCACGTGATGAGAGTACAGGACAAACTAGGTGTCTCTATAAATAACAATGTTATAATGTGAAAAGTATTAATTAGCTAATTGAGTGGTTACAACAAATTAACAAAATGTTATAAAAATACTGTTGAGTGGTTTGAGAATATAACTGAAAATGTTTTTTCCGTCTTTTCAGGACTTTTTCTTTCTCCGTTGGGAGGTGCAGTTTAGCTACAATTGAAAGCCGGCCCAAGACAGGGTTTCGGATTACGTAAAGCAGGACCTGCAAGTCAGGAATTGTTGAAGGGTTAAAGCCTGTTCTCCTCTGCACTGTCCAGTAGACCGGTGGTCCTGAAGCCCCCCCCCCAGCAGTAATGTAAGCCTGCCAATTGAGTACTACATATGAATCCGCGATGTGCGGTAGGAAATCGTCCACAAAGTTCACCAAATAGGTCAGAGTGTGGAGTAAGTTAAGGGCATACCAGCTGCAGAGCAGTGGGAGTGGCCTAACATACTGCACGAGTTGAGTCCGTTACGAATGGTTATGGCCTCAGGTGCCGTGGTATGTATCCGGTGGTGCTACAGTAGACATACTACAGGTGACTGCGAATGGGGCGGACCGAGTGCGGTACTATATCTGATTTACAGCGCTTGAGGCAACTAGAAGGGCTAACCAGATTTGGGCACATTTGACAGGTCCTGCATCTAGTTACGTTTTTACCGTACCTGTATTGGAGGTGATATATTATAAACACAAAGAGGCTGACAACCCTACTACCCACGGAGGTAAGGGAAGGTGTTATCTGTGATCTTATATCAAGGTCGCGGTGAGACCTTTCTGTTGTTTTTATTCACTTTAGGTTCAGGGCATTTTTCCCTGTTTTTCACAATAACGCCACTTAAATTGAATTTGACTGACAATTGGCGGCACATCACTGATTATCCGCACACGATTGGTTTTGCTGTATGTCACTAATACTGATGAAGTCAGTAACATAACCACGTCCACTTATAATGTCAGTAACATAACCACGCCCACTTATGATGTCAGTAACATAACCACGCCCACTTATGATGTTACTGGCGCTGTTTGGCACCCTTTTTGTAATTTGTATGTGTATAAATTTTTATGTTCACTTTAGGCTCTGCCCTTTCCTGATGACGGCTCGAGTCTAAAAGCCGAAACGTTGAAGAAACCCACTTTTTCTTTCATCACTAAAGACCTATGAGTGCAGACTTTTTTTGCTTTATGGATATTGATGTATGTTCCGGCACCTGGGCATTTCTATAGTTCTCTGAGTGCACCTATCTAGTAGTTTAGATATGTCTACTAATTGAGACACTGGGGCTCATTTATCAACACTGGGCAAATTTTCCCATGGGCAGTTACCTATAGCAACCAGTCAGTGATTAGCTTTTTGAAACCAGCTGCAAGTAGAACAATGAATGCAGCATTCTGATTGGTTGCCATGGGTTGCTGCCCATGGGCAAATTTGCCCAGTGTTGATAAATGAGCCCCACTGACTGAAATGCACCATGAAGGTTAAGTTAAATACTTGATAGGACAGGAATGGGGTTTTGTGTTTCCAAAATGATGCCCCTTAAAACACTTGAACACTTGAATCATGCACACCATCTTTTATTGCAGCTTTAATCACCATATACTGTATAAGTATAAATAGTCCCTCACTGAAAGATGTGAAAAGACTGCAGACCCACCCTAATTTAAGGTATACTCACTTGGTCACCTGCATTAACAGGTCCATCACCTGCTATCATATTATGGGTGGGACCAGTTCAGAAGAGGACCAGGGATTTGACAGGCGGAACCAAGATGCACCCAGATTAATCTGCAACATGAGTTAGCATATCTACAACTGCAGAGTAGTGTTCCTACTGCTTTGGACAAAGGACGTATTCATTACAGCAGTACTGACAATGAAAATCTTGTCCATCCCCAGCCTGTAGCCACTTCACTGGGAAACACACAAGGGACCATTTACTTGAAGCTTTTCATTATGCAATATGCAATTTTCTGCAGAATTACTATGTTTTATGCCCTCAATGCAGCATTTTGCAGCATTGAGGGGTGGTAGCTCCAGGGTTCATCTTTGTCAATAAGTAAACATACTCATGACTTTTGGAAGGAAGAAACTGGTGCTCACCACAACTTTGGTGACATGCAAGGAGCAGTTTTAGAGGCAAGTACCTTTAATAAATGCCTTTTTTTCATGCAAAAACAATGGTAAATTTAGATGCTATTTCTTGGGGGGGGCACTATTAAACTTACAGCATGCCAGCTTTAAGCTTTCTGAAGTTTCATATTGTTGGTTTGAAGTACAAAAACCTTCTATAACCCTATTTTAACCCCTTCATGTATTATTATTATTATTATTATTATTATTATTATTATAGGATGTAAGTCATCACAGTCCCGTCATAATCACAGTCCCTCTCCTCGAAGAGCTCTTAACTTTCCCCAGGTAACGCTACCTGCCCAAATACCTCTTCAGATGGACAAAGGTACTTGCTCCCATGTAGCAGGAACATAAACAACACCTGTTCTCAAACAGGGGACATACACTGGAGCCTGTAATACTCTCCCTCAGGCAGAACACTCACCAGGGAGTCAAACAGATGGGTCAGGCATCCACAGCGACTCAATCCTCAGGCTGGGCTTCCTAGCTGAGAACGACAAACACGCTTTATTCTTCAAGGCGCAGCTCCTAACATTATTCAAAGTGCAAGCACATCATAAGCTCCTTTTCAAATCAGCATCCATGCACAGGCAGCTGCTGTCATAGTCTTTCTGCTGCCTACAAGCTCTAGACTAGGGATGCACCGAATCCAGGATTCGGTTCGGGATTCGGCCAGGATTCGGCCTTTTTCAGCAGGATTCAGATTCGGCCAAATCCTTCTGCATGGCCGAACCGAATCCGAATCCTAATTTGCATATGCAAATTAGGGGCGGGAGGGAAATTGCGTGACTTTTTGTCAGAAAACAAGGAAGTAAAAAATGTTTTCCCCTTCCCACCCCTAATTTGCATATGCAAATTAGGGTTCGGATTCGGTTCGGTATTTTGCCGAATCTTTCGTGAAGGATTCGGGGGTTCGGCCGAATCCAAAAAAGTGGATTCGGTGCATCCCTACTCTAGACACTCCATGGTTGAGCTCACTAGGCTTGGGGCCCCCTACCCCAAGCCCTACAGGGCGTCTCAAATTCCTCAGACCCCTTACATCTTTGCTGCAGGTCATTCACCCATGGTCAAAGTGAAACTGTAAGAAGCACTGAGATCATGGCAGCTCTGTTTTTATAGTCCTCACACAAAAGTAACACCTTCTGGCCAAATCTGGAATCTGTCAGAGCTCACTATACATGGGACAAAGGACTCACTCCCCACTCCCAGATCCAATTTAGGTCCAACACTTAGCTGGCCACAGCAGGGAATTTTGAACCATGTGGAGATTTTCAGACCACAGGGGAACTTAACCCTACACTTCTTTGCCCCAGGGAACTGTGACATCCAAAAAAGTGACATGCTTGTCTCATTTTCCTATAAAAGCAAGCGTTATAGTTTGGTTTACACGGCTAATAAATGCAGATCAATAGTGATGGGCGAATTTGCGCCGTTTTGCTTCGCCGAAAAATCCGCGAAATGGAAAAAAAATTGTGAAACAGTGCCGATTTTTTGACGCCGGCAAATTTTCGCAGGCGTTTCACTAATTTATTCGCTGGCGGCGAATCACGCCAATTTGCAGCAAACTTGCGCCTGGCGAATAAATTCGCCCATCACTACAGACAATTTCAAGATCAGCACATATAAATAGCATGTCCTCTGCATAGCAATATATAAAAGTAATAAATCCAGCAAATGCCATTTGTAAGGAAAGGCAAGGCTTTCCACTAGCCCAAACAAATATTAGAGGGTGCTCACATGTATAACTTAGCTTCCAGTCTAAAACTTTGGCACTTGAGTACTATCTACATCATACAGGGAACACACACTGGAGCCTTTCCCTATACTCCCTCAGGCAGAACACTCACCAGGGACTCACACCGATGTGTCAGGCATCCACAGCAACTCAATCCTCAGCCTGTATGGCCATTTTAACACATGCGTGCTTGTCTCTTTCACGCTGTAGCTTTTCTTTGGCACAGGCGTATTTTTTTAACAAGTCTTTTTTGTACGTGCATCTTTTTTTCATGCATGTGTGTGCATCTGTTGCGTTCTACGACCGGCCAGGCTGCCTAGGGCCTGTCGCTGGATATCAATGTTTATAAACTATTTTTACATATAAGAAAAGATGATTAATAAACATAACTGGAGCTGTTGACTCTACAATTCTTTTTTTATAGATTATTTTATATATTTTTTTTTTTACATTGGAACCTTGTGCCATCCTATGGTCAAATATAAGTACTAAAACCATAGATTTTTTTAACCCCCTCTTTTTTTTTAGTTCCTAAGATTTCCAAATAAAATTGAATCTTGTTTTATCTATTTATTTTTCAAAGTTTTTAGGATAAACTATTTTAAATATATTGTTGAATACATATTGAAGCTCTGGATGCTCAAGTTCATGAAAATACAGGATTTTATAGTAACAAGTATTTTACCCCTATCTGTGATGTTCACTTCTTCCTGGGTACCTGCTTTATGAAACTTATTGATTGTATTTCCTCATTGCCATCTACTGGCCTTCCCCTGAAACACCACAACTGTGTAGAGAGTAAGAGAAGAGTAGTTAAAGGAAAAAAAAAACTTAAAAATGAATATGTCTAAAAATGCCATTTTTTATATACAAAACGCATTGCACCAGCCTAAAGTTTCAGCATCTCAATGTCAGCAATGATCCAGGATTTCAAATTGTCACAGGGGGTCACCATCTTGTAAAGTATCTGCGACACTCACATGCTCAGTGGGCTCTGAGCAGCAATCGAGAAGCTAAGCTTAGTAGCTGTAATAAATTATCAAGCAGAAAATGAGGTTGGCCTGTAATATAAGTTGATGCTACAGGGCTGATTATTAAATTCTGATGATAGTTGCACTTGTTTCTGTTCTGCCACGTAGTAATTATCGGTTTTAATCACTAATCAGCCTTATAGTGTGACATTTCTATTCTATATCTGCTGTATATTGTGAGTGGGTCCCTAAGCTCAATAAGTAACAGCAGCACAGAGCATGTGCAGTGAATCAGCAGAAAAGAAGATGGGGAGCTACTGGGGCATCTTTGGAGACACAGATCTTCCATACTAAAGGGCTGTGGTTGCCATGGGCTGGCACAGAAGCCTAAAACATAATATACAACATTTCTAGCCTACTGCTATAGTTAAGCTTTAGTTCTCCTTTAAATGAAAGATTCTCTTAGATAGATTTGAAGCCCAGGGAACCCTGCTTGTTAGTTTTTTTGTCAATCTATGATTCAAAAACCATAGAGTATTGGGATATCACCCCAAAAGTGTTGTTTAGATTATATCTTTCCTTAAAGACACCCATGACCCACTGCCTAGGGCGGCACCTTTAATAAGTATTTTCCCCAGATGCTTGCCCATTTGGTAGTAAAGATGTACAGCAAAATCTGGTTGAAAAGCTAAAGGGGTGGGGGTTCAAGAACATATCTGATACTGGCTCACCTCATGGTTTCTGTAATATACATTTGCTGATCTTGTTCCAAAGATGAATTTAGGGGAGGGGGCATCAATTAAAAAGCATGGCACTTGGACTGAAGAAGATGTCTCCTCACGTAGAAAGGATAAAGTTCTACTTGAGGAGCTAAAACATTTAAACTAATTGGTGTAAGAAGGAGCTCAGGTGAGATTGTGTCAATAAAGAAAAAGTTATGTACTTGGTAATAAGGCTACATTTACATTTGAAGGGATTATGATAAATCCTTGATGGGGAGGAATAGCTTAAGAAATACACTTCTGTATTCTGCTGTACCAAACAAATGCCGACAGCACTAGGAAAGACTACCATGTATTGTCCTGTATTGAAATGCCATTTCTTTCCATTTACAAAGCACTGGCACGGATGAAGCAACAACAGTTATCCCAAAACAAAACTAGTTACAAACAGGAAAGCATGTTCTATCTCATGTTATCTCACATCATCTCACTGCAGTATCAGGGGGAGAAAACATTCTGTAACTGTAATTCTGTTTTCAGACAGCAAGTGCTGCCTGGAAAATAACGGTGAACATGCACAGTAGGGGGCCAGCTTTTGTTTGACACTGGGATTCTCCAACCTTACCTCTCTGCTCTTTTTTCTGGAATACGGAAAGTGCTAAAGGTGGCCATAGACAAATGAATAATATTGTTTTGTATGATATTTGGTGCGTGTATGGTGGGAGATGAGCCAACTAATATCAGCAAAAGACTTGGATATCAGTCGACTCTGCAATCGGGCTGGCCAGAAAATTTTGATAGATGGCACATGAACATCTGCCACTGTTAGTGCTGAATCATCAGATACAGGCTGAATTCTATTGTTTCTGACTGTTTTATCCAACGGTTAATAGGGGTTATCTTTTTAATGCTTTAATACTCCTTCGTTTTACACGAGAATCGATAGGTGCATTAGAAGAAATAACTTACGGACAGTAATGGTGGATGAGTGGATTGAAAAAAAAAGGTAAACAAAAATTTGAGTGATAGAGAAGAAATGGAGGGAGTGGGAGGGCTAACAGTAAACGAGAGTAAAAGTGTTTGGAAGAAGGTATGTGAAAAAGATTTAACTATATGACAAAAGGACTTGTGTGTACATGAATTTTTACCTACTAGGGTATTTCAAAGACGTGTGAAAACATGTCCAGAAAGGGAATATAAAAATTATGAAAATATTATTCATGTATTATGGGACTGTAAATATGCACAAAGTATGGGGAAAATGAATACATTTATAAGAGAGTTAACGGGGATTGAGATTTTAACATATACTCAAGGGTATATCGATTTAACTGAATCCTTCTGTCAGGGCCATTTTAAGGCCTTGGGGGGCCCTGGGCAAAGAGCTGACTGGTGGGCCCCTAAAAACCGGGCGTGCGTAGGGAGCAAAATTTTTTGTAAGACCATGCCCACTTTTGGCCACACCCCAAATACCACACCCATTTAACAAAACATAATTCAGTCATGCCAGTATTAAATGAATAATCAGAATATTAAATGCAGGTCTGACAGTATACTACATACAGTATACTACATAAACATGGATAATTAGCATATTAACACTAGCTGTGCCAGTATAATCACTGCAGAAACTATGATTTATGTTTACATTTTTACAAGAATCCTATAGTGATTCATTAATATTCAAACAATAATTTATTCACCTGAGCAAATCCCTGTTGCCTGCACTAAATTGAAAGGAAATAAACATGGTATTGCATCACAGGAAAATATGACTTTGTTATATCTTTGTAAATGTGTCACTGAAACTATGGATGAGCTAAACGGCACAGATTCACAGTTAATTTAGCAGTTCTATTGGTGTGAATTTTTGTGCGAATCCATGCTAGTGTTTCTATATGTTTTGTTGAGAAAAAAATGCAGGCTTTTCTGCACTAAAATAAAATTGCCATCATTATTATGTGCCAGTTGTCTTCCACATTAAGCAATCTGATCGGAACCCTCCGGCGATTATCTAAGGAGCTGTCCAAGAGCAAGTTCAGATCAGAACAAATAGGTTACATAGGAGATAGTGATATATGGGCCAGCCTGACACCCGCTGGTCAGGCAGGTTCAGGTCAACTTCCTCAGATGATTGTCAGGTCGTGGGTGGACTTGGGTTGAGCTCTTCTTGCACTCTCCAACCTTACACTGCAGACTTCTAACAGCTGCAGCTTCAATTTAAAGCTGTGTGCCTGCCCCCTTTTAGGAAATCAGAGATGTGTGGGTCATCGCGGATCTTTAAACAGAGCTGCCGCACAGGGTCAGGTAGTAGTGATGTGAGGGTCAAATAAATAGAATCTACACTCAGCCCAGACTTGATCCGTCTTTATTTATAGACCCACGCCCGACCTGCCATCACTGATGTTATAAAAGGGTGCAGGGAATAGCATAACAGCTGTAAACAGAGGCTGCTGCTGTCAGAAGCAAGCAACATGAGGGTCCCCCGTGACACAGGGATCATTTAAGGAAGACGGGCCCTGCCAGTGTTGGGACGTCCCTCACATCACTATTGGGTTGGGAGGGATCAGGTTCGGGTCGGGTGCGGGTCTTATTTTGACGACCCACACATCACTAATAAGAGACCTCTTTTTTTCTATGAGGAGCAGTTGTAGCACAGTGACAAAGAGCGTCTCTAACAAAGTAGGGCAATATATATGCTTTTGTACTGGTTAAAAACATATTAACTGCAATGCCATTTCACCTTCTCATTGATTCCAAGCCAGGCATTTGACAAAATTTCACTCATGATTAACTGTAGCTGTAAAAGTCAAAATTTATCTAAACTTTCTCACTGGATTGCGGCTAATTGGCTCAATAGTTTCATATACCTGGAAGTCACCATTATTAACCAGTTCAGTGCCATGAAATAGAATATATGGAACATTTATTAACCAGTTCAGTGCCATGAAATAGAATATATGGAACCAAACTCTTCTGGACAGTTCTTTGATCTGTATCCTTCATTTTGTGTACATAATAATATATAGATCAAATCTAACAACATGGAATCTATTTGGGGTTATTTTACTTTTGAATTCAATATGTGTTACAGGTATAGGATCCGTTATCTGGAACCCTGATATCCAGAAGGTTCTAAATTACGGAAAGGCTGTTTCCCATTGACTTATTTTTATCCCAAAAATTCCACATTTTTTAAAACAATTTCCTTTTTTCTGTGTAATAATAAAACAGTACCTTGTATGTGATCCAAATTAAGATATAATTTATCCTTATTGGAAGCAGAACCAGCCTATTGTGTTTATTTAACATTCACATGATTTTCTTAAGCAATGAAGATCCAAATTAAGACTGCAGGGAAGAACACAACCCCCCCCCCTTTATTGAATTGCCCAATTAAAGACTCAGGCGCAAATTCACTAAATGCCGAATCGCCGAACGCTAGCGTCAATTTGCTAGCGTTTGGCATTTTCGGTACTTCGCAAATTCACTAACGAACGCTGGGGTAAATTCGCTAGTGTTACTTCGCACCCTTACGCCAGGCGAATTTTCGCTAGCGACGTAACTACGCAAATTCACTAACTTGCGCAGTGTACTGAATGCTAACTTTTACGCTAGACTTCCTTCGCTACCTCAGACCTGGCGAAGCGCAATAGAGTAGATAGGGATTGTTTCAAAAAAAGTCACATTTTTTTCTAAGTCCCAAAAAACGCTGGCGTGTTTTCTACATGATGGGTGATAGGCTGAAAAAGATCGAAAATATTTTTGGGGCTCCCCTCCTTCCCCCTACATTTCCTGACTCATGGCAACTTACCTAGACAGTGGGTACATGTGTAGGGCAAAATAACATTTTTATTTGCTGATTTGAAGGTTTTCTAGGCATTTGTAGTGCTGATACGTATTCCTCCATTGAAATTTGAATTTGGCGCTGTATGGAAATGAACCATCGCTAGCGAAACTTCGCTTCGCTTGGCGAATTAACGCTAGCGCAACTTCGCAAACTTACGCTACCCCTGTGCGCAACTTCGGATTTTAGTGAATTTGCGGAGCGCTGGCGAAAATACGCCTGGCGAACTGCGGCGAAGTTGCGCCTGGCACAACTTCGCATCTTAGTGAATTTGCCCCTCAGAGGCTAACTTGTGGATGAAGGACGGTCACAGCTTTATTATCATGTTTTATTCAAATAAACCTTGCACCTTTATAAACACATATTTCTATAACCGACTTAACCCTTTATCCTATAATCATTTTCAGCTCAAAACAAAGGACAACAATGCCAGCCATTACAAGAGTAATGGGCATGTGAGAACAATTCTTTTCCACATAATGCTAAGGCAAGGATCAAAAACTTTCTGCTGTGACAATCTCTTTGCAGAACAGTAAACATAATAATACATTAACAGAGTAACATAAAGAAAAGCTTTTTGCATAATTAAAAATGACGGTGGGTGGATGGGATGCTGCTGTCCCCAAGCTTCCCTACCAGGCGTTGCATAGGGAAGGGGGACAGAAAATGATGCTGCGCTCCCCTTGTCCCGCACTCAGCTAGTAATGAGCGGTGCCTGGTGATGATGTCACAGCCAGGCGATGGGGGGAAGCAAGTAAGGCTGCTGCCTCTCTCCCTGCAATCATGGCGCACCTCGCTAGGCGCTGCGCTGCTGCAGAGGAAAGATTGGTTATCTGGAAAACTCCAGGTCCTGAGCATTCTGGATGACAGGTCCCATAGCTGTATTTGTTTTTGTCACATTCATTATCACACTATTATCAGGTTAAGCACATACTGGATTTTTTTGTACTGGGATATTTCATGTTAGTGATCTTATCATTAGGACACAGTTTGCACAGTGTGCTTTGTGGACTATAGTTAAATACTAAAAAGATTATCCTAACACAGGATTGGTAGTCTACTACCTGTTTTTTATAGTTTAGATCAAAATTTGGATTACTGTATGACCCAACACAAACCCTTGGATTGCAGTATAATTTAACTTGCAAGACCTGCAATTAATTACTATAGCAAGTTAATTTGTAAAGTGTCATATGTTTCTTTCTAGTCAATATTAAATTGATTGATAAGATATCACTGCTGGAAACCAGGTCCTCTGAAAGAAGAGGTTTGCTACTGTACCTTGAATGTGTGAATCATTCTGCCCCATGTATGCAATGTGAGAGCAGTATTCGAGTAACTCAATGACCCGTAGCGCAGCATAGGAAAGCAGAACATGACAGAGCTGGAGGTCACCCATAAGTCCCTCCCAGCTCAGAGTGGGTGATTGGTAGTTTTAAATATACCAGGCTATAACGCAGGCTAGGTTGAAAAGGGGGTGCGAGGAGTTTCCTGCTCCCACTCCATTTTAGGCAGCAAAGAGAAACAGTTGGTCCGGTGCTTACCATGGAGAGGAGCCGGAAGCTGTTTGACCTGGTCAAGAGGTTTCAGGAGGTGGCTGCGCAGCAGGACCTAGGATGGCTGCACCAGCAGTTTAGGATCTACTTCCGAGGGGCGAGGTTGCACGGCCTGTCACCCGTCAGATGAGGCGCACAAAACCACCAGAGAGGCTGAGCCCAGACAGAGGCAACTTTTTTCAAATTTTGGTTCTGTACATTACCACAATGCATTTTAAATGAAACAACTCAGATGCAGTTGAACTGCAGACTTTCAGCTTTAATTCAGTGAGTTGAACACAAAGATTGCATAAAAAGGTGAGGAACTAAAGCCTTTTTTTAAGACAATCATTTCAATAATTTTTTTTAACACAATCATTTCAATTCATTTCAGGGGCTCAAAAGTAATTGGACCATTGACTCAAAGGCTATTTCATGGGTAGGTGTTGGCAATTCGTTTGTTATGTCATTATCAATGAAGCAGATAAAGGCCCTGGAGTTGATTTGAGGGGGGGGGTGCTTGTATGTGGAACAACATGTGGTCAAAGTAGCTCTCCATGCAGGTGAAACAAGCCATCCTTAAGCTTCAAAAACAGAAAAAACCCATCTGAGAAATTGCTACATTAGGAATGGCAAAATCTACAGTTTGGTACATCCCGAGAAAGAAAGCACTAGTGAACTCAGCACCGCAAAAAAACCTGGACGTCCACAGAAGACAACAGTGGTGGATGATCGCAGAATCATTTCCATGGTGAAGAGAAACCCCTTCACAACAGCCAAACAAGTGAACAACACTCTCCAGGAGGTATCGATATCCAAGTCTACCATATAGAGAAGACTGCATGAAAGTAAATACAGAGGGTGCACTGCACAGCTCATGATCCAAAGCATACCACATCATCTATAAAACATGGCAGAGGCAGTGTGATGGCTTGGGCGTGCATGGCTGCCAGTGGCACTGGGACACTAATGTTTATCGATGATGTAACACAGGACAGAAGCAACAAAATGAATTCGGAGGTGTTCAGAGACATACTGTCTGCTCAAATCCAGCTAAATGCAGTCAAATTGATTGGGAGGCGTTTCATAAAACAGATGGACAATGACCCAAAACATACAGCCAAAGCAACCCAGGAGTTTATTAAAGCAAAGAAGTGGAATATTCTTGAATGGCCAAATCAGTCACCTGATCTGAACCCAATTGAGTATGCATTTCACTTGTTGTAGACTAAACTTCGGACAGAAAGGCCCACAAACAAACAGCAACTGAAAGCTGCTGCGGTAAAGGCCTGACAGAGAATTAAAAAGGAGGAAACCAAGAATCTGGTGATGTCCATGAGTTCAAGACTTCAGGCTGTCATTGCCAGCAAAGGGTTTTCAACCAAGTATTACAAATATTATTTTTAAGCAATTTGTCCAATTGCTTTCAAGCCCCTGAAATGAAGTGATTGTGTTAAAAAAGGCTTTAGTTCCTCACATTTTTATGCAATCTTTTCAACCCACTGAATTAAAGCTGAAAGTCTGCAGTTCAACTGCATCTGAGTTGTTTTATTCAAAATTCATTGTGGTTATGTACAGAACCAAAATTACAAAACAGTTGTCCAAAGCTGTCCAAAGATTTATTGGCTGAACTGCGCTCTGCTTCAAAACAATACCCAGGTACAAGATACAACAAGTGTATATTTTTCAAAAAAAGACCAGCAACACCGAGATTTTGCAACAATCAATTATAAATATAATAAATATATATAGATATATGGGCTTATTTATCAAAAATTGCATTTGTCAGGTTTTACAGTTTTTACTATTTTGAATAAACTCCAAATTTTTTAAAAAAATCTGTCTATTTATTTATTAAAAATGTGGATACAAAAACCTTGATTTTTGTGAAAAAAACTAAAAAAATTCGAATTCGTGAGATTACAATCTCAAATAAACGCGAATAAAAAAATAGCTTGAATTTTGCCTAGGACAACACCCATTCATTTCTACATGTACTTGAAAGCTTTTAGATGGTAACGTTTTTCACAGGCCCATAGCCCTACTAAACTCTGATTTAAAACTATTCTCCAAGATCCTTGCCAAACGTCTCACTCCCATTCTTCCACGCCTGATACACAAGGATCAGGTAGAATTTATCCAGGGCTGACAGGCGTGGGATAATACAAAAGGGTAATTGACCTTCTAGAAGTTGCCCATAAGCAAAAACAACCAATGCTCCTACTCAGCTTAAATGTTGAAAAGGCGTTTGATCAGTTAAGATGGCCTTTTCTATTTGCCCTTCTCCGACACTTAGACCTATTGGGGCCCCTTCACAGCACTAAAAAGCTTATATAATACTCCATCAACATACCTTAAACTTCAAGGACAAGCTCACAGCCCTATATCAATCTCCAATGGTACAATGCAGGGGTACCCTCTCTCCCCTTTATTATATGCTCTTAGTATAGAGCCCCTGGCAGCAGTGATTAGAAACAATAAAGACATTACTGGGGTAAAGGTTAATCAGGAGCAATTTAAGCTGTGCTTATTTACTAACCATCACTAATCCTTTATTAACTCTGCCATCTTTGCATAAAATATTGGAGGTATATGGTATATGTCATGACACAAAATGAATCTGAACAAAACGGAAACCTTGCCAATTCAGCTATCCCAAATGACCCCAGGAATTCTTCAATCTAAATTCAAATACAACTGGAAACCCAAACTTAATCACCTATCTGGTCACAAAAATCACCCCTTCATACAATCAGCTGTTTGACTATAACTTTGTACCACTTATCAACTAAACGAAGACCACTTTACAGTATTGGAGTGCTTAGTCTCGGTCCTGGTTTGGGAGGATTGCTGCACTGAAAATGAACATTCTTCCCAAGTTTCTGTACCTATTTGAGATGCTACCTGTTCCATTGCCCCGCAAAACTTTTCAGTATATCCAGGCCTCGCTACACAAATTCATCTGGGGAAACAAACATCATAGGATACCTAAGGCAACGTTGACCACCCAGATCAGGGGCCTTGGCGTTTCATCACTACAGGGGTATTATGAGGCATCTCACCTTTGACAACTACTGGCTTGGTCTGATTGGGAAAACAATACCATATGGGGCCATATTGAAAATGAACAGGCCTTAGGGAATCATCTTAACTCTCGAATATGGTCCTCCAGCAAACAACCAACTCTGTCATCTGTCCTTCTGTGATTGACAGAACACACTCTGGGAATATGGAATAATCTCGAAACGAAGCTCAGTTTAAAATCTGTTTATCCTTTGAACACAATCTACCTAAAGAACCCAGACTTTTTTCCAGGTAAATTACACTAGTTGGCAAAACACAAATCTATACATGATCAAGGACCTACTGACTCCTGGCATATGGAGAACTCTGTCAAAAAGCCCCAATTGCTCAATTTCAACAATTTGAATACTACACAGACACTTCTTTCAACCATATATTCATCAGGCAAAATCTGCAACTCCTCTACCATTTGAACTCTTAGCCAGGCTGGGACTACCACAACGGCTAATTTCCAGGATCAACAAACTCTTGATGGACTCGCCACTGGACAACCCTCCAAAACACGCAACAATCTGGTCCAATGCCCAGAAAATGGTCACTTGCACCAGGCAAAAAGAAAGTATATATAAAGTACTTATGGTATGGTATAACACACACCGGATAAACTACACGCTTTGTTCCCAGACCACCCAAATACGTGTTGGAGGCAATGTGGAGAAGTTGGCACACTAATACACACGTTCTGGTCCTGTTCCAAACTATAAACACTATGGGATAGTATTGCGGACTTACTAACCACCAAGTAACCACCCTTAATCTGCTTGGAGATCCTTTAACTTACTTTAGGAAAGCCTGATCTGAGTTAATCAGATTTTAACGGCTACAAGACTAGCTATAGCAACCAAATGGAAATCTATGGACTCCCCAACCTTGTCTGAAGTTTTAACTCGAGTCAAGAGCAATCGATTTTTTGAGGAAAGAATAGCTTTTTAGCAGAATAAAACCCCCATATATTTACAGGTCTGGTCTATTTTGGTGCTTGAGGGTCTGACAGAGTAATGCATTAATGCCACCAGGTTAACTCAGGAAAGGGTACAACATAGTTTAACTTATATATATTGTTGATATTAGCTCTAGTCATGTCATAAACCCAAGGCTGACTGTTCTTGTTTTGTTATTATATTATTTTATTTTCCCTCAACTCTTTTTTCTTTTTTTTTCCTTTTCCACCTACCTTATTTCCTTCCCTATCCTTTTACCATCACCCTACCCCCTTTCCTTGCCGTCTACTTTTTCCTATTAATTAATCCATAACACTGATGGAGCCTCATGAACCCTGTTATTGTTCAGCATTACTTGTGTTGACATGTGTTATTATGAATGGCTCATGATTATGTATTATTTTCTTGTTCATCAATAAGAATACAAGTTACAAAAAATAAATAAAGATATATAGATAGATAGCAAGGCTTATATATTAAAAGATTTAATTTGTGAGATTTTACTTATTATATTATTTATTTATTTCGAATAAACTCACAATTTTAAAAAATTTGAATGTCTATTTATTTATCAAAAAGCCGAATATAAAAACCTTGATTGAATATAATTGTGAAAAAAACTAAAAAAATTATTTGTGAGTTTACAAGCTCAAAAAAACTCAAAAAATTGGAAATATCGGGAAAAAAAATAGCTTGAATTTTGCCTAGGACAACTCCCATTGATTTCTATATGTACTTGCAAGCTTTTAGATGGCGACGTTTTACATTCGAGTTTTT
Source organism: Xenopus petersii (assembly GCA_038501925.1). NCBI lineage: Eukaryota > Metazoa > Chordata > Amphibia > Anura > Pipidae > Xenopus > Xenopus petersii. The sequence goes on along the minus strand of CM076675.1, from coordinate 73,772,376 downwards.
CAGGTTTTTTGTTCTTAATAAATACCAAACATTATAGTTTTTGGAAATATAATTTGAATTTGTGGATTTTGGTGCAAAACAAATTGAATCATGGCAAGAAATCTAATTGGAACTTTGAAAATTAACCTCCATAGTATAGTTTAAAGTTTGTGTGGTTCTATGAGTTCTAAGAGTGATAAATGAAAGACTGATATGTTTACAATAATTTTTCAGGTTTTTCTTTTATAAGTACAATAGAAAGGCGATTTTATATTTTTCAGGGGACCAGAAAAAAATGGTATAAAATCCAGGGAAATGTAAAATCACGGAAATGAATTATGCATAATATATGAGAGGGACCACGAAATAGCAATGTAAAATGAGGGAAAACTTAAAATTAGGGGATGTAAAATTAAGTTTCTACTGTGCATTTATAATGAAGAATGTTAGGCATGGACTTGGCCCCATGCCACCAGTCTGTAATGTATTTCATTTATTTAAATTTTATTTTTAGATTCATAAAGAAAACAGTTGCCTTTTTTAATCGATTCAATTAAAATGTAGTTTATTTGAACATGAAAATGTGAAACCTTGAAGAGTCAGGATTTATTAAAGAAAAAAAACACAAAATGTAAGCAGAACAATCTTGGCAAGAAAAAGTTTCTATAGAGTTTCTATAGAAGACAACAGGAACAGAAAAAGTTAGCAATAACAATATTTTCTGAACTAAAAATATTGTGGAATTTTATCCTTATTATTTTCACGTGATAGCATGCTCCAGTGTTTCCAAACTTTCCTGTACCATACTTGTATGCTGCATGTTATTGTCCAGGCTCATAATAGTGATTGTGGCTAAAAATATAGTCGAATGCAAAACTGATTCCCTTACGTAATTTGTGAGAAAAACATTCAAACTTTTAAGTACTAAAAATTTTGTACACAAAACCTACATGTTCCTACATTCATAAATATATAATCAGCCAAAGGTTTTTTCTCATGCTCTACTACACTTAAAAAAGTATGGTCTGTCCTTCCTAGATGTGACTAGGTGAGATTTGGGGATAACGCCTACTTCCCATTGTAGATTTTCCTGGAAGCCAATTTTGAAGATCTTATTTTCTATCCTAGATAATCTTGGAAATATGGTTTACATGGGTTTCATGACTGAAGTATAGTACTCTTAAAAATACAAAAGCATAACAAATACAGATGAACATATACAAGTGTGACTCAGGAGTTGTATGCTTGAATTATCATTTCCAATTAAGTGTTTATTGCTTGTAAGAGAAATTAAAATATTTTCCCTCCAGAATTAGAAGGTCTATTGATCCCCTTTTTCTGCTTAACCACATTAGCATTTGATTTAAAAAAAGGTCTGGTGTTGCTGGTATTATCACATGGACAATCAAATGACTAAATGCTTATTTACAGAAAGTGTTTTCCAATGTTTCTGAAGTATGGAGCTTCAACGATGTAGTGGTTAGGGTGGCTGCTTTATAACACGAAGGTTGAGAATTCAATCCCAGATATTTCCAAACTTGTCAAGGTGCCAGAAAGAGGTTTGGCATAGGGGAAGGGTCAAAACAGATGCAGATGGGGTGGGCTGAGTCTAAATGAGGGTATTGTTGAGTGAAAAGAACGGGCTAGACTTAGAGAGTGGGGGGAGGGACCAGGCTAGATGATTGGAAGAGACAAATGATGGGTGGAAGAAAATTAGGGTCCCTAACATTTAGGGTCCCTAAACTACATCCACACAGGCCCCCCTTCTAGGCTATTGTTGGGTCTGGATTAGTGCAGATCAAAATGAAATATACTAGTTCAAATTGCAGATCTGATCACTGGATGAGTAGCATGTGGGCACATGCAGGCATGTGCCTTGAGGTTTCCTCCAGATGCAGCAAGGGAAGGCCATTAACAGCCGATGTGACAGAACAGTGCATTCGTAACAACCAGCTCTACTTGTTACCTCTGATTACGCATGCATGTTAGCAATTTTTCAGCTGAAGAAAGATATATAGATATTAGAATAAAAGTAAATAGAAATGGGCCCCTGATCGCTCTGGGCCCCTAGGCTATAGCCTAGGGTAGCCTAAGCATTAATTCACCCCTGCAGATTAGGGTGTGGTCAAAAATTATGTTAAGTGGGTGGCTTGGCTAAAATGCTCTTGTACAGAAATCATGCTACGCTCTGCATGTCATACCATATTCCAAAAAATCCAGCACGAGGTGCAGGGCACAGGTAAGTCATGCCCTTACAAACTGTTGCAACCAGTTGCAGCCTGCATTTTTCACTGTTCCCTAACTTGTAAGTATGAATGACGCACAAGTTAAGGAACAGGTAGGAGGGGGAACATATACATGCCTCCAAAACCTGGTGCTAATTAATACAGCGCTGCCAAAAATATATACTGATATATTCAAAGGAACAGCCTCTGATCTCCGTAATCTGATCCTCCACCACACTATAGCATCTACAAGCCCCTTAAGGCCTTAACTCCGTATTGTTTGGATTTTTCCACAAAAACTACAATTTTTCGTAGTTTTCAGAGTTTTTTTGCTCCTAATCCCCGAAATCATTGGATATCAATATGGACATCACAGACACTGAGACCTTCCCTTTGACTTATACATGTCCTTTAGATGCTTTTAGATGCCGGGGTTTTGGATTCAGTGTTTTTATACCATCGGACTTTAATAAATCTCAAATAATTCATAGTTGTTGTTTTTTTTTCAAAAACTACAAATTATTTGAGGTTCGTATATTCGGGGCTTGATAAATGCCCCCTAAATCTTAATTAAGATTAATTGATCTGGCTGCTATTACCCTTTCTCTCTTTAATGTTCCCCTTATTGTTTGTGTTGTGTGTTTTCATCCATTGTTTTTGTAAACAACTGGTTTCAATTTAAATATTCCAGTATAAAAGCAAATGAAATCCAGTGGCTTTGGGGAAATTTAAAAGGTTTCTTTTAATTGTTCCTATAAACAGTGAGGAATCAGATCCAATTGTCTTGAATGTGCTTCATTAAACAAATAATTCTTTATTTCATTACAGCTAAGTCATTACAATGAAAAAGAACCACATGTCACAGTCACTGTATTGTCTTACAGAGCCAAAAGAGTGGAAGATTCCATGAGGCACATAGCTAAGGGCTAAGGTGTGGCTTGGAAGCAGAGAAAAGTTGAATTATGCAGTGATACTGAGAACCTCACAATATACGGGTTCCAGTATACTTTAGTGCTTCTTCCCATAATAGGGGCTGGTGAGAGCTCAAATTACACACTTCCTGAAGAAGATCTTCAGTTTTTCATTTTATCTACCACTGTGAAGCTTTAGGGTGATAGCACATTGGGCAGTTTTGATAACAAACACTTTTATGTGATTTTCATACGTCTATGAGGGATGCAGTTGGGCATCTTGGTGCCGCTTTATTAGGCTACTTATAAACATGGCACCACCCATAGACTTGCATTGACTTCTCCTATAGTTGTTCCTGTAGAAATGACTGCTATTTAATGTGCTCTTTGTGCTATTACCCTTAAGAGGATGACATATAGGGAATAATGTAATAATTGCAAAGTTTGCTCTAAGTTGAATAAACCATAATATCATATGTTGCTCTTAAAAAGTAGAACAGGATGTGATAGTTGCTAATTGGCTGATATGGCTTGTTAGACCTGCAGCAAGCTTTGCCTCTGATTATTACAATATCCACTAAACCTGATAACGGGCCAATTCCCAAATATTCCATGTATTGTGGGAATGCATCTTTCTATGGTCTGTTTACCCCATGTCCAAGATACAAATAATAGTTTTCATAGAGTGACATACCATTAATAATTAGTCATGTTATTATCAATCATGGCTAGTTTACCATAGACATTGTTGCAGTGTATAGGTGATAAAACTGACAAATGCAGTGCAACATGTGACTGACAAATAATAATTCTAAATATCCCTTGATAGAACACATATTTATATACCATCTATTTACTTACCCTTAGGATTCCTACAGTCGCACAAACAAACTAATCGATGATTCATGGTATCTCTACCAAAAATTTGTGAATCTAGACTATTATATGATTCTGAATTATTGTAATTGTAATACCACTGCAGGACCTGGAAAATGCTGCCTTTTATCTTGGTTGAATCTCTTTTGTATGTGGTTATGTGTGTAAATGAGAACCAATCTAACAGTCAGGCTAAAGGTTCAAGTATTTGTGTGTATATACAATTACACACACTTTTAAGCTGCCAATACAAACTAACCTTATCTACAATCATGCTTTTTTTCCTATTAAATGACCTGAGATTTATGTTCATCAATTAAAAACGGACACTTTTCCAATGTATATGTGTCACAAGAAACATGAACTGTATTTTTGACAGACATGTAAAAATGAAAATTCACACTGTTTTAGCACATATGCAATATTACATTAGCTAAAAGTATTTTGGGTCCAAGATACAATCAATTCTGTTGTGACACAAGTTCACTTCAGATATAATTTAAATTGGATCAATGTGCATGGCAATTTCTGAAATGCACAATAAACTAACTAGCTAAATGTTCTCATTCCTCATCTAAGATACAGTTAGTCTATGACAATAAGTACAAATAACATGAAGAGTTCTGGTCCCGCAGACCATCTTGCAGATGGGATATTCACAGTGCAGAGTGAAACAGGAAACAACAAAATTGCCAAAAGAATAACATCCTTTAACATTCTTACCTACATGCCTTTGACATTTTTTGCTGACATTTGAAAAATCATGATTATGTTGCTCTCTGTAAATTCTATTTACTCCTTATAGGAGAATGAAAGGCTAAAACTAAGTAAGCTTTATCAGAAAGGTCTATATAAATACACCAGTAAACCTGCTCTGAGTCCTCTGTCAAAAGAAACACTGGATTTCTTTCCTTTTATTGTGTACACATGGGCTTCTGTATCAGACTTCCTGTTTTCAGCATAAACCTCCAGGGTAGGGCTTGAGCATGCTCAGTTTGCTCCTCTCCCCCTCCCACCTCCCATCCCTGCTGTAATCTGAGCTTAGAGCTGTAAGTGAGCAGGGAGAGACTCAGGCAGGAAGTGATGTCACACCAAGCTTATATGGCAGCTTCTATCCTAAACAAACAAAGAGAGTTTCTAGAGCTGTTTACTCAGGTATGGTAAAGCATTCTGCAGAATAAATATAGCATTCTAGCTTGCACTATTGTGGCTAATCTGTTGGCAATCAACTTGGAGCTTTCCTTCTCTTTATTAGCACAAAGATTAGATCCAGTGCCTTCATTTACATTACATTAGGACAAGTTGCTCACATGCCTAAATGTGTATTTTCTTTATAGGAAAGTCTATATTACTTGTCAAAACGTATAACTGATATAGGTATTTGGAGCAATGTAATAAACTTCTCAAATTCTATGGTGAAGAAAGCTAAATGAGCCAAATTAAGTAAATTAGATGAAAAACAGAATTTGACCAGAAAACGTAAATAAATGCGTAAAAAAAAGTAAGCATTTATAAGATAACAGATCTTATTTAGTTAAGCAATTTATAATCTCATTCAGAAGGGATAGTCTGAAACCAATAATTAAGTGACGTCAACAAATATTTTTAATGTAGCGCTAATAAAATATTTATGACTACAGTACTGTATATTTGCATTACCGGTTTCTGGTTCCTTTTGAAATTGAATTCGAATGCTTTATTCAGTTTGCCTAGACATTTTGCCTGACAGATTTTCTGCTAAGAAAGAGTCTAAAAACTAAATGGGGTGAGTACATATGTTTTACGTTTTAAACCTTTGGGGCACATTTATCAAGGGTCGAATATCGAGGGTTAATTAACCCTCAAATTTGACCCTCGAATTTAAATCCTTCAAATATCGAATTCGAAGGATTTTGCGCAAATCCTGCGATCGATCAAAGTAAAAATCGTTCAACCGATAAAATCCTTCGATCGATAAAATCCTTCGAATCGATAAAATCCTTCGAATCGATTCTAACGATTTTAAGCGATCGATCGAAAGATTTTTCTTCGATCAAAAAAAGGCTAGAAAAGTGCTGGGGAAGGTCCCCATAGGCTGTACCTCGGTAGGTTTAAACTGCCGAAGTACGTAGTTGAAGTATTTTTTAAAGACACATTACTTCGACTATCGAATGGTCGAATAGTCGAACGATTTTTCGTTTAAATCGTTCAAATCGAAGGTCGTAGTAGCCCATTCGATGGTCGAAGTACCCAAAAAAATACTTCAAAATTCAAAGTTTTTTTCATTCGAATCCTTCACTCGAGCTTAGTAAATGTGCCCCTTTATGTCCAAGAATTAGTTTTAATGGTCGAATAGTCGAACGATTTTTAGTTTGAATCGTTCGAGTCTAAGGTCGTAGTAGCCTATTCGATGGTCGAAGTACCCAAAAAAATACTTCGAAATTCGAAGTTTTTTTCATTCCAATCCTTCACTCGAGCTTAGTAAATGTGCCCCTTTATGTCCAAGAATTAATTTTAACCTCAAAGGAATCCGGTCATTTTGTATTACGTTCCATTGTGTTTTTGTGGAATATATAAATATAAATATCTTATTTATATTGACTAAATAACATATTTGCAAAGTAAAAATGGAATATTATTAAAATCATGGGGGTAATGTAATAAAAGTTCTTAAGTTTGCTACTTGTCTAATAATCTATAGCAACCAATCAGCAGGTACCATTTACTGGTCAGCTAATTGAAAACAAACATTTTATTGGTTGGCTACACACAGGTCTAGCCTAAAAGTTACTTCTAGCTACATCACTTGGTCACACACAGAGTAATTACAATAGGTGCTCACACCCCAGTGTAATGTATATTATCAATGTAGTAAATAGGGTTGCACCAGTGCCAAACTGTCATTATATAAGCCATATGCGCCTGTAAAGAGATGCTGCTGTTCCCTTTAAACTAGTTACCTGTCCTCTTTCTTCAACCTGGACAGAAAGAGGAAGTCCTAATGCAAAGAATTACATATAAAACAATGACAGCTGGAAATGTTGTATAACTGTAAAAGTTGTAATATAACAAAAAAAACTTGTCAACCTTAATGTCCTGTTCCTGTCACTGAATCTCCTGTAGGTAAATGGATGTTATTATTCCTACTAACATCACAGAAAAAACTGTATCATGTAAGAACTTTGACCACTAATTGGACTTTATGTCAATTTTTTTCATTCGATTCCCAATAAAAGAAAGAATATGGTGATAGCTGAACAAATACTGACAAATGGCAAAAATGTCACCAAGTAATAATTTGTAAATAGAAATATACACTAGTAATTACAATTCCAAAGTGACATCTTTGTAGAGGTATTGCTGCAGTTTTTACTGTTTTTTGACATGGAAATTCTTAAAGGCTTAATTCCATCCCAGAGCAGTTGTTTCTAATTTCAGATGGCAGGTAAGATGATAAGATAATTACCCAGAGTCACAAGGAGCCAAAGACTGTGTTCCAACTAGCCTAGTCCAAAATCAAGGAACTGGAGGTGCAGATTCAGATCTTATATTTATATTTTATTCCAGGCCCAAAATCCTTTGCTTATCATATCGTATATTGGCCCTTTTGAGGCATACATTCATACACATAGAAAAAATAAATACCCTTATACCTAAGACAAAAATGGAAGCAGCATTCAAAAGGATAAAGCCTTTAACATTGGCAAAAATGGCTACAGTTAAATTTCAAAGAAAGGGTTTAATCTGTGCAACATGGAAAGTCCTAATCATGAGAGTCCTGTATACTTTTATTGGCTTATCCAGCACTAGACACCTTAATGTTAAGCAATATGCTGAGTCCAGTAATTTGAATCCATGTGAGAGCCAGCATGAGAAATCAAACTCTTCCAGTAATTCCTGACCTTGAGCTCAAATTTACCTGAGACCATGTTTGGTACATTTTGGGGTGCTTTATTTATTTTCAAAATGGCTTTATTCTTTCTCTTGTTTTAAATTTCACATTGGCCTTTTTTGAAAGTCAACCCCACTTGCTATTATCAAAAAAGGTTCCATATTCTGTGTGCAATTTATGCACTGAAAAGCAATACATTACAGGTCCATTTTGTTTGCAAAGGGTTAATATCCCAGCTCTATTTAAAACAAAACAAAAATAAATATATAGACAAGCTTTATTTGTCAGGCAGTCTGTTCCCCATACAGTATATATGGGATTAGGTAAGAATGCATCTATAAATGGAATTTATATAAATACATATAACTATATATCGGGTTCGCCTATATTGTATAACACCTCTACAACCATAGAATTTCAAAAATATTGCCGAGCAATACTTTCTAAGTCTGTATGGTAGTGACAAAGCTTATATTCTGCATGACATATAAGAAGGGATCAGGGCGAGGAGGTAATCTCATTCCGCATTCTAGACAACTAAACAAAGATAAATGGAAACATTTAAAATGAAGCATAAAAAGATTAGGTAAGAAAAAGGCATTAACAGCAATAATATTAACAAGTCTAATCATGAGCATAATAAAGCTATAATAAATAGAATTATTTATTATAATAATAAATAGAATTATGAGTAGCAAGTAATAATCGAAGAACCACGTGCATTCATGGTACACTGCAGTATCTCCAGAATGCAAATAACAGGAGCTTCCATTTCATAGATGGACTGTATACAGTTACCTTTTTACTTTTGCTTCAAATAGTAGTGTGAGTATGATTTATACATTTTAGGTAAACTAGCATGGTTTCTCTTGTTTTCTCTTCTATTTGTATAATTTAAGGTACTTAAGACAAACCAGGGTATGATAAGCAAATTATTGTTTTTAATAATCTAGAAATAAAAGTTAACAGGGCTTCCTGCCTTACTCCTTTCCATTTTCTAACATCAACTGACTGCAATGTTAAAATGTGATTAAATGGATCCTGCATCGCTCCAATCAAAATACCAAGTAGGCCATACCCTAAAAGGTGAAAGGGGAAAGACTGAGATCATGAGGTAGATGCTGAATAAAATGGTGCTGCTGAAAATGGTGGATAATGGCTTACTAAAGAAGAGAGATAGCATGACTTTGTAATAGTCTCACTCTTCTTAGGTAGAGCCAATCACAATAAAAAGCCATCTGCACAGACACCCAATTCCCATTTATTTATTTTATTATTAAAGAGAACATTAGTTTCTATGGCATAAAATGTGAACTTCAGTGTACATGAGCAATACCAGCAATACCCACCTGCTCAAAGAAGTGTCTTCTATGCATTTACTTTTCAACTGAATGGAAGACAGCGGTCTGTTGAGATGGGCATTTCCATATCTGCTTCACTAAAAGGGCTTCTGCGATTACATACAAGTGAATAAATGTCTTGGAGTAAACCATGTATATAAATCAGCTCAGGTCAGATTCCATTTTTCTCTGAACTGTGGATGCTATGTTGTTGCAGACAAGAAGGTTTTCTTTGTTTAGACTATCCCTCAGCCTGCATATTCTCCAGATGAAGACCTCAGCTTACACTTGCAACTAGGTGCAGTATACAGTATATATATGTTATGTTGTGATGTTATAGTCACAGAGGTTTTCCATGACCATATATACAGGTCATGGAATGCCGAGGTTACTTCTAATATCTTCGTGTTTTCCAACACGGGTACGTTTTTTATTATAATACACAAGTTTTAGTGAGTCATGTGACAAAAATTACATCACTCAGAACCGTTTATAACGATATAATTTATAATATTCATGGATTTTGTGTATTATATATATAAATATATAGATATTCCCCTCTGATACCGGCATTAAATGTGCCTGGGTGCAGAAACAGCAACAATCTCAATATTTCCAGAAGAATTCGTACTCACAAGACTTAAAAATAAAGAATATTCTATTTTAGAGAATGTTCTATTTTAGAACTTAAAACATATTCTTTATTTTTAAGTCCTGTGAGTAAGGATATATATATATATATATATATAGTGAATAAAGTACCCCCTCTTGTAAATTATAAGGATATTATAAGTTACTGAGGAGTTTCTTGACCATATTCAGGTCATGGAACTCCGAGGTAACTTCCAACATCCTCATATTTTGCAACAGAGGGTACTTTATTTAATATAATACACAAGTTTCAGTGAGTCATGTGACAGAAATTACATCAGTACTCATCGTTTATACCTGATGACATCAGAACTCACAGTTTATAAGGATTTAATTTACCGTATATACTCGCGTATAAGCTGAGTTTTTCAGCACCCAAAATGTGCTGAAAAACTCGACCTCGGCTTATACGCGGGTCATACGCCAATCCCTCACCGGATCCCTCACCTCCCTCTCCCATAGCGCATCAGGACTCTGTGACTGACTGTCACGATCGCCGCCCGGAGCAGGTCCAGGAGCTCCGGGCGGCGCGTCCTTCCCTGCCGGCGTCGCTCCCAAAATGGCGGCGCTCATGGCCGCCACGTGGGTAGCGGCGCCGGCACCTCTACCCACGTGGCGGCCATGGGCGCCGCCATTTTGGAAGGACGCCGGCAGGGAAGGACGCGCCGCCCGGAGCTCCTGGACCTGCTCCGGGCGGCGATCGTGACATTTTTGTAATATGCACCATAGTGTAGTGATTCCCTGTTCAAGTTGTCAGCATAATAATGTTCATGCTGGCTAGATAAAGATCTGAATTCTGATACGGAGCTGAGATCCCTTGAGGTATATACTGTAGCTGCAAATAAATAAAAGTACTGAAGTAGAAGAGCCTGGAATTCTAACAGATTATTTTGCTGTATTTTGAGAGAGAAGGACATATGCTGATGCATCATGGTAGATGTTGGGAGAGTAAATAATATAATATATTGTTTTAGGTGGAAGTGTCAGATGCTAATGTATTTGTAGGAATGGGGGAGCAGTTGTTTGTATGTTTAGTATGGAGGGAGAGGAGGAATGCTTATTGGTTAGGGAGAGGACATGTAGAAGATTTGGGGGTATAGGGAACAGCTGTGACTGGTGTGCTTACAATTTTTTTTTTTTAAACTGTGGGCAGGCCTACCTTTCATTGTTATTCAGTGGGTGCAGGTACAGATTGATTTTCAATCAGCCCCTAGGCTTATACACGAGTCAATAAATTTTTCCAGTTTTCTTAGGTAAATTAGGTACCTCGGCTTATACACGGGTCGGCTTATACACGAGTATATACGGTACAAGATATCCATGGCTTTTGTGTATTATATATATATATATATATATATATATATATAAACACAGTCCAGACAGTGCACATGGTAAACGGTAACCGCATTGTCTGTGTGCTGGTTAAAAATCAATCATATTTACAGCAACAACAAAAAAACGCACCACCAGGTCTTTGTAAAGAAATAAATGTCAAGATGTATTCAACGTTTCGGCTCGCTTACTTGAGCCGTCTCTGTTCCTGAAGGCTACTCAAGTAAGCAAGCCGATACGAAGACCTGGTGGTGTGGGTTTTTTTGTTGCTGTATGTATATATATATATATATATATATATATATATCTTTGAGAAAGGCTATAGGTTTAGCCGAAACGTCAGAAAAAATTCTTCAATAAATTTTCACTTTTTGAACATTTTAAGACCTGTGAGTGCTTACCTTCTTCTTTGTATATATATATATATATATATATATATATATATATATATATATATATATATACATATTCACCCAACTTGTGAATTTTATTATAACAAAATTGCTAGTGTACAAAGACCTGGTGGTGTGGGTTTTTTTGTTGCTGTATGTGTATATATATATATATATATATATATATATATATATATATATATATATATATATATATATACATATTCACCCGACTTGTGAATTTTATTATAACAAAATTGCTAGTGTACTATATAAAGTCTTAGGAGCCTGTATACATATATAAAAAAGCTTAAAGCACCGAGTTAGACTTGAAGCATATACAACTGGTAGATCATTCAAGAACGTAAGCTATTGATTAATATAGCTCAGCATTAGTTAGGATTTTTTCCATGTTAAAACCCATATACTGGATGTATTCAATTTCCTTTACCACATGGTGGCATTATACCAGAGGTTCTAAGGGGGAACCCATACTGCTACAGAGAAAGAAATGTAAATATACTAGAGATCACAGAATAAAATAATCTCTGTGGATTAAAAAAAATAAATTAATCTCTGTGGGATATTTGATCAATAGTTAGTTAATTAAAACATATTCTGTGCAGCAAATAATGTGTTCAATTGTGGTGTGGAGCACTGGATCCCTTGCATGACCCTTTAAACCCAAGGGTTCCCCAAAGGCCATGGAATCTGCGGTCTCTCTGGATTCCTTCATTAATCAAAGATGTTGTGAGGCAAGTGAAGAAGAAATAGCTAGAAAAAGATATAACATGGTTGGTAGTCATGGAAATAAAACAACTTATTTTGTACAAGATACCAGCTATAAAATGCAATGTAACAGTTTGTTCTGTAAGAAGTCTAAGCACACAACTATTAGTTGACATCCATCATGACTTCACTTTGGTAAGGACATTGTGTCACAGTTGTCACCTCTGTTTTTGTCTCTTAAAACGGAATAAATAAATCACTTTTCCTGCAGATACGTATTCCCTTCCTGGTTTGGAGAATAGTCTTAAAGTGTTTTGATCACACTGCTACATATATTTATAAACATTTGCCAAAGTTAAGGCAAAAACACAACAGTCTGGGAAAAAAAACAAAAAAACAAAAAGCAAACATTTGCAGTGCAATGTCCAAAACCCTTATTTAGCTTCTATTATCTATTGGACCTAGCAATAGTTCTGAGTGGAAATAAAGTTACTGTTTTTCCAGGCTGTTATCCTATTATACAATGCTATGGGATATGTTGGCACTTAGTAAAAGAAATGACAAAAAAACATTTCTGAAAAATCTGCTAAGCCTCGTAGCGTTTTAAACCCATTTTAAATGATTTATCAGTGCTCTTAAATCCATTTTCTATTGGTTGTTATCCTTTTTTTATATTTTTCAAAGAGCAACAAATGGTCAGCTAGAAGAAGAAGAGTGCTTCTATTCATCTCCTGTGAGTGTGGTAATAGTCAAAATACCCTTGATGAACTGAAGTTGGCATATTCTGTTACAGGAATGAAAAATGTGGTTTCATCCCTGCCATTCTCAGCAGCATCTAAAATCTACAAAACTCAAGAAGCCCATAAATCTGCAGATGCCCACAACAGGACACGTACAAAGTTGTATAATTATGTCATGGACGCCATTTCTAATATCATGTATGGAACATGTACATCTTCCCATTATTATGGGGTGCAAAACTTCCAGTAAGTTACAGTACAGATTTTAAATGGATTCCTAAGGCAACTAGACATGTGGTAACACCTAACTAGTTATAATCTGTGTATAATTTGGTGGCACTTTACAGAATACTTTGCAGCACAAACTACTACAGAAGAATATTTTTAGTATTTTTTTAGTCACTCAGGTTCCTATTATGCTTTGTGCTTGCTCCTTGATAGTCATGCTAGTGTGTGTCCATGCACAGGTGCTGAGTTAGCCTTTGGCCTTATAAAGGATAACTAAACCCCCCACAATGTTAAGTCCCCACTGCCCCCCTCCATTGGCATAGTCTTACCCCAGAATTCTGTCCCCTCTTGAAATAGTTACCATGCACATGCAGAGTGAGAGCAGCGGAGCTCACGGGCACATGTTTTTCTCTTCGGTAATCTTCCTGTCTTCTTCTTCCCCTTCAGCAATTTCCGTCTCTTTCAGCGCATGTGCAGTTGTCGAGAACCAGATTGCTCCAACTGCGCATGCCCCATTACGCCGCTTACTTCACAAAAATTACCAAAGAGAAGAAGATGGTGCATGTGAGCTCCACTGCGCTCATTCTGCATGTATGGTCACTATTTCAAGAGGGGACAGAATTCTGTGGTAAGACTGTGTAGAGGGGGGCCAATGGTGACTTACCATCGCGGGGGGGGTTAGTTCTCCTTTAAGATGGACACAAAGAAATATTCTCTTACAGGTGATGAGTACGCGTTCCACCAAGGTTTAGACCTTACATGGCCACAGAATCCCTTAGATAACTATAAGTACATTGTACTGTTAGACAAGTGAAAACTTGCAGATGACCATCTTTTCAAATGCCTCATCTTGATCTGTTGAAGCTGTTTATTGGAACCCTCCTTTAAGGAATATAGTGTATATATCTAGAGAAAGATATCTTATGGCTGGTTAGAACTGGTGGGCCACCTGAAAAATGGGTTATTTTGAATTTCATTACTCAAAATTCTAACAATCACAAGATATGCAATCTACTGTGAGCATTTTTAAGAAAGCAGATTAAAAAACCTTAATGGAACATAATACACCAAGAACTAGATTTCTTTCTCTCTGATGCCAATGTATCTGACTTTCCTGTGTCCCTGGTAGCTCATATAATGATTTCATACTGGTAAGATTTCCATTTATGCTAATTTGTGGCACAATTGTTTGGTTAAAACACTTTTATATTTTTGGCATCTGAGATGCAATCACTGATTTGAGAATCAATAGAAAAGCAGACATTTTGGGGACGCTTGTAACATAAATGCAGCGTGAACAAAAGTCTAAATGCAGACTATGAACAGCTGCTTTGATTAGATTGGTCTTGATTTCAAACCAATGGAAATTATGGCATTTAAAGAACACTAATGTCAAAATACAAACTTAAACTCCATGGATGTGAATGTAGTGATAGTCCAAGATTGATATGTCTTGTATAATAAATGTCAATGTCTTAAACAAACTTAAGATACATGATAATACAGGTGCTGTTTTTTTAACAGTCACTGAATACAGGTATGGGACCTATTATCCAGAATGCACGGGGCCTGGGTTATTCCAGATAATGGATCTTTCCGTAATTTGGGTCTTCATACTTAAAGTCTACTAGAAAATCATTTAAACATTAAATAAATCCAACAGGCTGGTTTTGCTTTCTTTAAGGATTAATTATATCCTCATTTGGATCAAGTACAAGGTATATTTAATTTTAATTATTACAGAGAAAAAGGAAATCATATTTTAAAAGTTGCATTATTTGAATAAAATAGAGTCTGTTGGAGAAGGCCATACTGTAATTCTGAGCTTTCTGGATAACAGGTTTATGGATAATATATCCCATACCTGTATCTGAAAAAAACAGCATAAAAAAACAGAACATTAACTTTAAACTCTTACGATTTTTAAACATAGAAGAATACATAAAATCCATCAAATGTTTTACATATTTTTCCAATATAAAATTGATATGTATTTTAATATTAGTGTCCTTTGTATCTATACATTTTTTATCTATGACATGTATCCATGTTACTCTGGATATAAATATATATAGTAACTGACACCAGCAGCAGCTAAAGTAGAGTTCCATCTAAATCAGGAACGTATATAGTGATTGCACCCTCAATATATGTGAATGCAACAAGATGGAAGGTTTTAGTGCCGTTAGACAACTTCTAACCAAAATGTTGATAACAAAAACACACTGTCTTGTAAGCAAATCATTTTCATTCAATGTCAAAATCCCAATAAAAATATTTCTAATGTTATAAATATAGCGATTGACACTAGCAGTAGTTTAGGTTGAGTTCCATCAAAATCAGGGACATTTACACTGAATGCACCCCCCAATGGATGTGAACGCATGGAAGTTTATGGTGCTTGATATACCACCCCACTTAAAGATTCCTAGCAAAAAAAGCACTCTACCATGTAAGCAAATCATTTCCATTCAATGTCAAAATCCCAATAAAAATATTTCTATCACTTTGACACTTTAGGTGTAAAAGGATTAATAACACAAACAGACATTTCAATAAATGTACCTGTAGAGGCGTGTAAAATAAGGAATTAGACACAGTGTTTATAAGTGGCCATACTCATAGTTACGCACTTCAGCAAACAGCATGGGCATTTCTCATGCTGCCTTTGTCCAGGGGGTGCCCTTACCAGTACATACAGCTTTACCCCTAGCAGTGCAAGAGGCACTGGAGGTTTATCTAGCTCTGCCCTTGAAAGGGGAGGGTGTTTGGTGATGGGAGGTTTAAGTGGGGTGAGAGGGGACTCCCCAGAGTTACACAGCTGTGGTCATTTTTTAAGTGTTTTTTTTTTGTTGTTCTTATAATAATCTCTAAATTTTCTCTATATATATGTATAATATTATATACAGAGCGTACAAAAGATTAGTGTACATTGTCCTCTTCACAGTCTGGTCTGGGCTTCAGGGATGTAAATCTCTATGCTGTCAGCACTCTCTGTGGCAGAGTTGTGTCGATAGGAGGCAGCCCGCTTAGCTGCCAGTAGCCTTTTTCTGGCCTCTTGCCTCTGCCGATCAACAGAATCCAAAGAGCGATCCTTAACAGGATGTATTTTCTGGCGGAGAGGCTTCTTTGGTATCGGAGGGGGCAACCTCTTTTCCTCCTTTGAAACAAATGGGAAAAAAAACTGTCTTTGCTACTGAACACATGTATGCAATGAGCATGCTACATGTCAAAGACACATCATATTCAATGAAATGAAACAGAAAAGGTCTTCAGAAGCATTCTTGTATGTTTCTGGATAAGTGGTTGTTTTCACAGGAAAGAGTTGCTGTTATCAGCATTCACTGAGGCTGACTCACTGAGACTCCAAATTTTTGTTCCACTGGGTGACATTTATTTCAGATTGTACTAGAACTGCAGGCTTCTTGAGTGCATGTGGGGTATGCAACAAATTTACTTAGCCTGCCTTATGTTTTTGTCTGACACGGAACCAGATTTATGAGAAGATATGTTAGGCTTATGCCAAAAAGAAGGGGAGTAGAGTTGATATCATTTTCCCACTTCCCCTTTCTCTGTGTTCACTTCCCCTTTCTCTGTGTTCCATTAAATATATTCATTCAATCTGGATCTTTTATTCCATCAAAACATAACTTCTTGTATTCTGCCTTGCACAGTGGAACCTCAATTTAACATCCCCTGATTTTAAGTTGTCCCTCATTTTACATTGTTGTTTTGTGGTCCCACCTATATATTATGCATAACACAATTCCCTGATTTTACATTTTCCCTGATTTCTTCACTATTTTCTTCTGGTTAACTGAAAAACATAAAACGGGAATTCTACTGTATGCCTTTTACATCAGTATGCAAGAATTAGCATCATTACATATTGCAGATTGGGCATAGACATGGCCCCATAAAAAACAATAAAATAAGCTGCTCATTTAATAAAAACCAACAAAATAAGCTGCTCATTTAATAAAAACCAATAAAATGAGCAATACATTAGCACTTCTCCCAAGCAAAATGCCTAATATTCTTTGAAATGTCTCTTGGTCATTATAAAAACGTTAGATTCCCTTTCAGTAGCAGAAAAATCTCTGACTTTACTTACATGCTCCTTAGAGCATGTATGTACTGTAAAAGTAAGAGATGTTCCTGCAAATAGAAAATGCATTTAACCAAAGCCATAAAACTCTGATACAATATAGACTGTCAGGGAAAGGAAACAATTCAGTTCCATTACTGGACCTTTTCCCAGTGTGTATCTTACCTTGCATTCTAACAGTTTCCACTCATTCTCCTTTAGCTGTTGCAGTTCTGCAAATTTCATGCCCACATCTTCAAAGGAAAGTTGGAGAAGATCCCAAAATCCAGCTAGGTCCTGAGAGGTGGGCAGTGGAAAAGAGGTGGGGTCCTGAAAATAGGTAATCAAGCACTGAGATGCAGAATGCAAAAAACAGGAAGCAGCAAAAACACTTGAAATTTGTATTTTATGTTTTTAAAGGTTAGAATATTCTTTTTTTGAAAACTATGAAAAAAATGCTATAGTCATGGGAGTGAAGTATACTTATGGGAACAGGGGGGAGGCATGTGTAAATGTAATATTATTAGGACATTTATGGAGCAAGGCTTCTGTACCATTACTCTTAAACATCAGGGACAAAGCAACACCCTTCTCCCATGACAATTCAACTTTCCCTGCAATCATTTCATGCTCCCCCATGTGCCTGTGTCTCTCCATAATGGTTCCCTCCAAAGGAGGATATATTTTAGTATATGAACACCTATAAATAGCTATTGCCAGGCCTATCAAATACTAGTCATATCCTGCTGATAGAGGCTGATGTCAAGGTTACAGTACATTCAGAGAACCCTGCAAGGAAACACTGAAAGCCATCCCAGTCCCTTACCATATTCTGTTGACAAAGTCGGAAAAATTGCTGCACTTTCTGAGACATGAGGAGCTGGGAGCTTCCCACCGCACTGCGGATCTTCTCCAAGACTACGAGAAGAGAGGGTGGAAGGAATATGTCAGATTCAATAAAAATCTTATATTATCAGCATTTAGAAAGTCAGCAAAAATATGCCAGCAAATTGAAAATATGCAGTTTAATAAGAAAAGGTGAATTTCTTTTCTGAAAGTTTTTTCATTGCAATTACAGACCCCAACACAATTTCAAGATTAAAGACTGAAAGAATTTCAGTACAGCTTGCAAAAAAAGGACAATGCAGTTGAAAAATGAAGATAAATTAATATGTAAACTGTCTTTATGTTGCGAGGGCCCCCCTGATAAAAGCAATGCAGCAAAATACCTATTTTTGGTTGTTTGATTACATTTGACTGTGTGAATTCCTTGCAGTGCAATTAGCATATAATACATGGGATTAAATAGGAAAACTGCAATAGCTGTGTTAGAATCTAAAATCATAAGGCAAATGTTCATATATATGAAATTGTATTTCCTCCAGTTGAGGTCCAAGCCTCACATAGTCAGAGATGTCAACTGACCCCATGTCAATTGGGTCATAATTATCCAGTCTTGGATTTTTTTTAACCTAGTCCCTCGTCACTGAATGGTGACATGAAATAAGGATTTAAAAATGTCCACAGAGGATCATTATCACCCTCATGACCTGGCATTAATTGACATCTCTGCAAACTAGAAGTCTATATTTTCTTTTTAGCTTGTATCTGAACTAGATATGCAGCCATATAGGTTTGTATTTGCTTTTCACCTGCCACTATTCATAAAAGAACCTGTAGGTGAGCTGTGTATAGATGTCTCTCCTCTGTGTTGTTTTGTGCAAGGAGGGAGTCAATACAGGAAGGCAATACAGTAGAAGCAGTGCCGGAACAGTGAATGAGTAAAAGTAAGGTACTGCAAGGTCCTGTGTGTGAAAAGTCAGTAGGGAACCCCAATGATAGAAAAGCAAACTCTATTTATGGTATGGAAGGAAAAGAGCCACTTGTTAGGGCACTGAAGCGCAAAGCCAAATGGAGCTCTTCTTAGGACTCTGAAGAAACTTCTGCATAAGTGACTGGCAGCTCACAGATTAAACTCATATATAGTATGTCAAGTTGCTCCTGGCTGGCAGGCTATATGTATCACGATTATTTAAAAGTATAATGTCCTGCAAATAAACCCATCTGCTTTTTCTCTGTGTGTATAACTGCAGATCATGGAAGTTCCCAGGGAGAGATTTTACCGCCCAGTCTGTCCTGGCCCTGGGTGGAGGCAAACCAAATCATAGTGTACCAGCTCTCCCCTGTAGCAGGAACTCCTTCTGTCAGTGCTAGTTTTCTTGCAGTAGTTGAATAGGGCTACAGGTCCTTGGAGCCAAACAATTTGATCAGCCTGGTCCAGTACATATGACGTCAGACTGAACATAGATCTGCTAGTCAAATGTATGGCAAGTGTAAGACTCTTGCTTCACCAACACCATTCAATAATTGTAAATATTGTATAAAACCAAGAAAAGTATATTTAAAAAGCCTATATTTTACCATATTTATACTAAGATTCAAGCCAGCTTCTAAAAAGGCTCATGGCCGCTTGAAAAGTTCTACTTGTCTGGAGTCTTGAAACCATGATTAAACAAAAGTTTTTTATGGATGTTGTTGTACAATTTTAAAATGTGGACTAAAACTGACTCTAAACTTGAACTTGAATCCTTAACTTTAATGCTTTTTTAAAAAAAGTCAAAAGGTGGAAAGTCAAAACATTTTTACTCCCTTCTTGTGTGACAAAAAATCATGTGATTTTTGGATTCCAATTCTGTTCTTGGCCAAATCTTAAACCGAACCCTGGATTCTCTGTATCGCTACCAATTAAAGTAATAATCAAAGTCCAGCACTAGATGGAGCAAACAGTGCATCAATTTAGTTTAGTACTGCTCGCAAATGGTTCAGCAACAAGTCAAAGCAGAAAATTGAAAAAATTGATTTTGCACATGGCACTTCAGGGGATGCATGCAGAAACTAAATGCAGGCATATTTCCTTGAAAAAAAACCCTGAGATTTGGGGTCCAAAAGCATTGTTTTGTTTTCTGTAATATGCATACATTTTTTTTTAAAATGTACTTTCATGGAGTGGTCAGTAGCTTTCGGGCAATCTAATAAAGAAAGCCTTTTGGCCTTTGCCTTATGACTACGGGGCTATTGAAACACTATAAATCATAAAACTGTGGCAAAAAAAGGAATCTTGGGATTTTTAACTACTGTTAACCAAAACAGTTTATCCATGTTTAGGAAGGATATGTGGATAGAGAAGCAGAAATCATTAGGTATAACACCATTGTCTCCACCAACAACAAAAGAAAAAATGTCTACTATTTGGCTGTAATGGCACTAATTTAGACTTACTTTCTTCTGGGAGATCATACTCTTCTGCCTCTCTCTCCATTTGCTGGCACCAACTTTCCATTCTTTCCACCTCTGCTTGCAACATCTTAATAAACCATTCCCCATCACGATGGCAAGGAGATGCTCTTCCAGAATCTGGAATAATCTGAGTGCCCCTGTCCATCCAGGACTCTTGCTGAGCCTCCTCTGCTGCATCATACTGCATTTGATAGTCCTCTCTGTATGCCCACTGGCCCTGGGTGTGCACTGTCTTGTACACTGAGTACTGCTGGCTTGAGTCCGAAGGCTCTGATGAGTGTCTCTGAAAGGAGCGCCCAAACTGAAGTCCCTTGTCTTCTGTGGGAACTGTGAGCCCTGGAAACCCTTCTAACTCAAGGTCAGCTTGAACCCCAGCTGTCACACTGTTAGAGCGTTTAAATCTTGCTTTCCTTTGGGATTTAAACAAGAGTGAATTAACAGTGGCGGAGGAGTTCAAGGGAAGTTATATGGAGAGATACAGTAGGTTAAAACAGATGGTGGATTTATATGTGGTATGTGGAGATGGTGGAGATATACAGTATGTAAAGACGGCGTTAATAGAGATAGCAGTTATAAGGAACTGATACAAGGATAGACTGGGAGAAATATAGGGTGAATTTATACAGAGACTTATACAGAGCTTTTATTCAAATCACATAACTCCAAGGTGGTTTTAAAACCCTTATACCGGTATGGGAATTGTCATCAGGAAACCTGCTTAGAATTACAGGAAAAAGCTTAGAATTACTGGAAGGCCAAATCCCATAGACTAAAATAATTCACATTTTTTAAATACAATTATACATTTCTTCTTGTAGCTGACAAAGTATAAATATCTAAATTACAGAAAAATTATAGAAAAAGCACATCACCAGCATTCTGGATAACAGGTCTCATACCTCTATTTTATATTTAATTTCCCTCTATTTTATTTAATTCTTAAAACTATCATTATACATAATATAGATATTAAATAACAACACTGTGGAATGTGCTGGTGCTTTATAAATAATGAAAATAAATAGATATAAATGAGTACATTAAAAGGCATTTCCTGTGTCACAAAAAATAATTAATTAGAATCTATATCAATTTGTATCAGTACTTTAAAGCCATTTGTAAATATAATTGCTATTGAGAGCAAAAATGTTTTTGTCATTTATGATCTTTGGTTCTGACTCTTGAAATAATGTACTGTAGCCAAATTCACTCCCCCTATAGGTCTGTTAATAAGCTGGCTTGTCCTAAATTCATTCAGGAGTAAGAAGCAGAAGTGCAGTGAATACAAAGGGGCAGATTCATTAAGGGTCGAATTTCGAAGTTATAAAAAAACTTTGAAATTCGACCCTCGAATTGAAATCCTTCGACTTCGAATATCTAAGTCGAAGGATTTAGCGCTAAACATTCGATCGAACGATCGAAGGATTTTTCGTTC
Organism: Xenopus petersii; assembly: GCA_038501925.1. NCBI lineage: Eukaryota > Metazoa > Chordata > Amphibia > Anura > Pipidae > Xenopus > Xenopus petersii. The sequence goes on along the minus strand of CM076675.1, from coordinate 73,750,283 downwards.
GATCGAACGATTAAATCGTTCGAATCGAACGATTCGAACGATTTTAATCAAACGATCGAAGGAAAATCCTTCGATCAAAAACAGCTTAGCAAGCCTATGGGGACCTTCCCCATAGGCTAACATTGACTTCGGTAAGTTTTATCTGCCGAACTAGGGGGTTGAAGTTTTTTTTAAAGGGTAAGTACTTCGACTATCGAATGGTCGAATAGTCGAACGATTTTTACTTCGAATCGTTCGATTTCGTTCGACTTCGATCGAATTCGAACGAATTTAACCAATTCGATGGTCGAAGTACCCAAAAAAAACTTCGAAATTCGAAGTTTTTTTCATTCGAATTCTTCACTCGAAGTTAGTGAATCTGCCCCAAACTGTTAGATACTGCTTTCACTAGCTATGCCATTTTCAAATAACTTTAAATCCACCAAAATGATTAAATAATGTGTATTAGAAAGTGCCTTAAAATTACACTACTTTATTCAAAACTAGTTCTTAGGTGGAGTTCCCTTTAAAAGTATGTTTTTAAGAATCACTATTAGGTAAGTTATTTCAGACGCTATGCAGGGTTGGATTATTGTATACCCAGACACTGATTGTTGGAAAGATAGTTGATGGCTATTAAAGAGATAGTTCATCTTTATGTTAACTTTTTGTATGTTACAGAATGACTAACTCTAAGCAACTTTTCTATTTGCCTGCATTTTTTATTTTATTTTATTTGCCTTCTTATGACTCTTTCCAGCTTTCAAATGGGCCTCACTGACCCCCATCTAAAAACATATGCTCTGTAAAGCTACAAATTCATTGATATTGCTTTTTTTTTATTTTTTCATCTTCCTATGCAGGCCCTCTTCTTTTTATATTCTAGTCTCATATTAAAATCAATGCATGGTTGCTAGGGTAAGTTGGACCCTAGCAACCAGATTGCTGAAATTGCAAATTAGAGAGCTTATAAATAAAAAAAAGCTAAATAACTCAAAAAACTGAACTAAAAAAAAACCTTCCTTTTAAAAGTTTTGTATCAGAAGTATACATTTGGAATAAACGGTGTGGCTTTATGCTTATGCTTGTCACCATTAGGGATGTAGCGAACGTCTGAAAAAAAGTTCGCGAACATATTCGCGAACTTGCGCAAAAATGCGAGCGGTTCGCGAACGGTTCGCGAACCCCATAGACTTCAATGGGAAGGCGAACTTTAACATCTAAAAAAGACATTTCTGGCCAGAAAAATGATTTTAAAGTTGTTTAAAGGGTGCAACGACCTGGACAGTGGCATGCCAGAGGGGGATCAAGGGCAAAAATGTATCTGAAAAATCTGCCTGTGTGTGCTTGGAAGAGATAGTGTAGGGGGAGAGCTGTTAGTGATTTCAGGGACAGATGATAGTAAGTTTGCTGGCTAGTAATCTGCTTGATACTGCTCTGTATTGGAGGGACAGAAGTCTGCAGGGATTTGAGGGACATTTTAGCTTAGGTAGCTTTGCTGGCTAGTAATCTACTGTTCTCTTTAAACAACTGCCATACGTTGACCTTGTAGGCATTGTTTGCCCAGTTTTTTTGGACGCAGCCACTGAAGCACAGTTGCCAGAAAAAATATGCCATATAAATGCTGAAAATAGTAATTTTTCGCCATACGTTGACCTTGTAGACATTGTTTGCCCAGTTTTTTTTGGACGCAGCCACTGAAGCACAGTTGCCAGAAAAAATATGCCATATAAATGCTGAAAATAGTAATTTTTTGCCATACGTTGACCTTGTAGGCATTGTTTGCCCAGTTTTTTTGGTCGCAGCCACTGAAGCACAGTTGCCAGAAAAAATATGCCATATAAATGCTGAAAATAGTAATTTTTTGCCATATACGTTGAGTCAACGTATGGCAAAAAATGACTATTTTCAGCATTTATATGGCATATTTTTTCTGGCCTCTGTGCTTCAGTGGCTGCGGCCAAAAAAACTGGGCAAACAATGCCTACAAGGTCAACGACGTTGACCTTGTAGGCATTGTTTGCCCAGTTTTTTTGGCCGCAGCCACTGAAGCACAGAGGCCAGAAAAAATATGCCATATAAATGCTGAAAATAGTCATTTTTTTGGTCGCAGCCACTGAAGCACAGTTGCCAGAAAAATTATGCCATATAAATGCTGAAAATATAAATTTTTTTGGTTGCAGCCACTGAAGCACAGAGGCCAGAAAAATTATGCCATATAAATGCAGAAAATATGCATTTTTTTGGACGCAGCCACTGAAGCACAGTTGCCAGAAAAAATATGCCATATAAATGCTGAAAATAGTCATTTTTCGCCATACGTTGACCTTGTAGACATTGTTTGCCCAGTTTTTTTGGTTGCAGCCACTGAAGCACAGAGGCCAGAAAAAATTAAACCAGTAGGGTTTGCACCCTAGTTTGTAACGGTGGCGGAGGGAGGAGGACGCTAAAGGACAGCTGTGTGTGGAGTCATGAGGCTTGAAGAGAAGGACAGCTGCATAGAAGTCAGAACAAGTCTTCCGGCGTGCAGTAACCCTCCGAGATCCACCCCTCATTCATTTTAATAAAGGTCAGGTAATCGACACTTTTGTGACCTAGGCGAGTTCTCTTCTCAGTTACAATCCCTCCTGCTGCACTGAAGGTCCTTTCTGAGAGCACACTTGAGGCTGGGCAAGACAAGAGGTTCATGGCAAATTGTGACAGCTCTGGCCACAGATCAAGCCTGCGCACCCAGTAGTCCAGGGGTTCATCGCTCCTCAGAGTGTCGATATCTGCAGATAATGCCAGGTAGTCCGCTACCTGCCGGTCGAGGCGTTCTTTGAGGGTGGATCCAGAAGGGTTATGGCGCTGCCTTGGACAGAAAAACATTTGCATGTCTGACGTTACAGACCGGCCAAAGGGCTTTGTCCTTGCAGGTGTGCTCGTGGCAGGATTACTGGCACCTCTGCCCCTGGAATGTTGATGAGTTCCTGAAGTGACATCACCCTTAAAAGCATTGTACAACATGTTTTGCAGGCTGGTTTGTAAATGCCGCATCTTTTCGGACTTGTGGTATGTTGGTAACATTTCTGACACTTTATGCTTGTACCGAGGGTCTAGTAGCGTTGCGACCCAGTACAGGTCCTTCTCCTTAAGCCTCTTGATACGGGGGTCCTTCAACAGGCATGACAGCATGAAAGACCCCATTCTCACAAGGTTGGATGCAGAGCTATCCATCTCCGCTTCCTCATTATCAAGGACTGCATCATCCACGGTCTCCTCCCCCCAGCCACGTACAAGACCAGGGGTCCCCAAAAGGTCACCACTAGCCCCCTGGGAAGCCTGCTCCTGTTGGTCCTCCTCCTCCTCCTCCACAAAGCCACCTTCCTCCTCTGACTCCACTTCTGGCACCTCTCCCTGTGTTGCAGCAGGTGCCTGGGTTCGTTCTGGTGATTCCGACCATAAATCGTGCGCTTCCAGCTCCTCGTCACGCTGGTCTACAGCCTCATCTGTCACTCGTCGCACGGCACGCTCCAGGAAGAAAGCGAAGGGTATTAGGTCGCTGATGGTGCCTTCGGTGCGACTGACCATATTTGTCACCGCTTCAAAAGGTCGCATGAGCCTGCAGGCATCGCGCATAAGCACCCAGTAACGGGGGAAAAAAATCCCCAGCTCTGCAGATCCAGTCCTACCACCCAGTTCAAAAAGGTACTCGTTGACGGCCCTTTGTTGTTGCAGCAGACGTTCCAACATAAGGAGCGTTGAATTCCAGCGAGTCTGGCTGTCAGAAATCAAACGCCTGACTGGCATGTTGTAGCGCTGCTGAATGTCAGCAAGGCGTGCCATGGCTGTGTAGGAACGTCTGAAATGGGCCGACACCTTTCTGGACTGGGTGAGAACGTCCTGGAATCCTGGGTACTTGGAGACAAAACGTTGGACTATTAAATTTAACACATGTGCCATGCAGGGCACATGTGTTAAATTTCCCAGTCTCAACGCTGCCAACAGATTGCTTCCATTGTCACACACCACTTTTCCGATCTGCAGTTGGTGTGGGGTCAGCCACCGATCGGCCTGTGACTGCAGAGATGACAGGAGTACAGATCCGGTATGGTTTTTGCTTTCCAGGCACGTCATCCCCAAGACAGCGTGACAACGGCGTACCTGGCACGTCGAATAGCCTAGGGGGAGCTGGGGGTGCACAGGTGTGGAGGAGGAGAAGGAGGACCCAGCAGCAGAGTAAGAAGAAGAAGAGGAAGAAGACGAGGTAGAGAGCGATGGAGGAGTAGAGGTGGTGGCAGAACCGCGTGCAATCCGTGGCGGTGACACCAACTCCACTGTTGTTGTTGTTGTTGAGCTACCCATTCCCTGCTTCCCATTCCCAGCCATTACCAAGTTCACCCAGTGGGCAGTGTAGGTGACATACCTGCCCTGACCATGCTTGGAGGACCATGCGTCAGTAGTCATATGGACCTTTGGCCCAACACTAAGTGACAGAGATGCGGTAACTTGGCTCTGCACATGTTGGTACAGGTGTGGTATTCCCTTTTTAGAAAAAAAATTGCGGCTGGGTACCTTCCACTGCGGTGTCCCAATTGCTACAAATTTGCGGAAGGCCTCAGAGTCCACCAGCTGGTATGGTAAAAGCTGGCGGGCTAAGAGTGCAGACAAGCCAGCTGTCAGACGCCGGGCAAGGGGGTGACAGTCAGACATTGGCTTCTTACGCTCAAACATGGCCTTCACAGAAACTTGGCTGGTGGCAGATGACTGGGAATGGGAACAGGTGGTCAAGGTGGAAGGCGGAGTGGAGGGTGGTTCAGATGGGTCAAGGAGAGCAGAGGTAGAGCAGTAAGATGCTGGACCAGAAGGAGTGTGGCTTTTAGTTTGCCTGTTGCCTTTGAGGTGTTGCTCCCAAAGTGCTTTGTGCTTGCCGCTCATGTGCCTTCGCATAGAAGTTGTACCTATGTGGCTGTTGGGCTTACCAAGGCTCAGTTTCTGACTGCACTCATTGCAAATTACAATGCTTTTGTCAGAGGCACACACATTAAAAAAATCCCACACTGCTGACTTTTTGGAAGTGTGCGATCTGGCGGTAACAGTAGAAGTTGGCGGCATTGGCGGCAATGGCGGGTGCGTTGGCCGGCTGAACACAGGTGCCGATACATGTTGTTGCCCTACTGATCCCTGCGGGCTGTCCTCCCTGCTTCTTCTAAGTCTTATTCTCCTACTGCCTCTCTGACTCTCCGTCTCTCCATCTGAACTACCCTCCTCTTGCTCTCTTCTACTAGGCACCCACAAAACATCAATCTCCTCATCATCATTCTCCTCAGATGCATCAATTTCTTCTGACACATCACAGAAGGAAGCAGCAGCGGGGACCTCCTCCTCATCACTCATCATTATGTCCATCTCTGTCGTGTTCTCTGCCAGAATTAAATCTGGTGTAACGTCCTCATCTCCTTCATCTTCTTCTGCCAATAATGGTTGCGCATTACTCAGTTCAAGAAACTCATGGGAAAATAACTCCTCTGACTCCAGTGAAGAAGGGGCACCGGTGGTGGAGGAAGTGTTACGTGGGGTGGCCATAGCAGTGGAGGATGAGGAGGATGTTGTGGTAAAGTTAGAAACGGTAGAGGATGGGGTGTGCTGTGTAAGCCAGTCAACTACCTCTTCAGCATTTTGGGAGTTCAGGGTCATTGGCTTTTTAAAACTGGGCAATTTGCTAGGGCCACAGGATTGCATAGCAGCACGGCCCCTAGCACGGCCTCTGCGTGGCGGCCTGCCTTTGCCTGGCATTATTTTTAAAAAAACAACAACAACAAAAACTCAGTTGGTTTTTCTGGAAACGATAATACACACAGCTAGATGGCAGTTTGAAGAAAACAGTGTGCAAATAATGCCTACAAGGTCAACGTATACACAGCGGTGGATACGGATTACGTAAAATATATGAATGCTGCTTGAAAAAAAGTAACTCAAGTGGTTTTTCTAGAGACGATAATATTATCAATATTTAGACAAAATGTGAACAAGCTCACACAGCTAGATGGCGGTTTGAAGAAAACACTGTGCAAATAATGCCTACAAGGTCAACGTATACACAGCGGTGGATACGGATTACGTAAAATATAAGAATGCTGCTTGAAAAAAAGTAACTCAAGTGGTTTTTCTAGAGACGATAATATTATCAATATTTAGACAAAATGTGAACAAGCTCACACAGCTAGATGGCGGTTTGAAGAAAACACTGTGCAAATAATGCCTACAAGGTCAACGTATACACAGCGGTGGATACGGATTACGTAAAATATAAGAATGCTGCTTGAAAAAAAGTAACTCAAGTGGTTTTTCTAGAGACGATAATATTATCAATATTTAGACAAAATGTGAACAAGCTCACACAGCTAGATGGCGGTTTGAAGAAAACACTGTGCAAATACTGCCCACAAGATCAACGTATACACTACTACAGCGGTGGATACGGATTACGTAAAATATATTATGGCTGCTTGAAAAAAGTCACTCCGGTGTTTTTTCTGGAGACGGTAATATTATGGATATTTAGACAGAATGTGAACAAGGTCACACAGCTAGATGGCAGTTGGTTGAATAACACACTGGGCAAAAAATGCCTACAGGGCAAATAATGCCTAAAAGGTCAACTTATACACTACTACAGCGATGGATACGGATTACGTAAAATTTATTATGGCTGCTTGAAAAAAGTCACTCCGGTGTTTTTTCTGGAGACGGTAATATTATGGATATTTAGACAGAATGTGAACAAGGTCACACAGCTAGATGGCAGTTGGTTGAATAACACACTGGGCAAAAAATGCCTACAGGGCAAATAATGCCTAAAAGGTCAACTTATACACTACTACAGCGATGGATACGGATTACGTAAAATATATTATGGCTGCTTGAAAAAAGTCACTCCGGTGTTTTTTCTGGAGACGGTAATATTATGGATATTTAGACAGAATGTGAACAAGGTCACACAGCTAGATGGCAGTTGGTTGAATAACACACTGGGCAAAAAATGCCTACAGGGCAAATAATGCCTAAAAGGTCAACTTATACACTACTACAGTGGTAGTAAAATAAAAAAAAGTAAAATAAAAAAAAAATGAATATTAAAAAAAAAAAATTACAGTTGGTGCTGCTGAACTACTAGGAGCAGCAGATTAGCACACCAGTCCCACTCCCCAACACTGCTAGACTAATAGCACTGGGCTCTTATAGTAGTAGTAGTAGTAAAACAACAAAAAAATAAATAAAAGCAGTCCTTACAAGGACTACTGTTATTGCAGCAGTCAGCAGATGAGATCAGAAGCAGGACAGCTGCCCACTGCAGCTACATACAGAGCACTGCAGTAGAAGGTAGATTACTAGCCAGCAAAGCTACCTAAGCTTAAATGTCCCTCAAACCCCTGCAGACTTCTGTCCCTCCAATAACAGAGCAGTATCAAAACGATTACTAGCCAGCAAACTTTCAACTGTCCCTGAAATCACTAACAGGCAGCAGCTCTCTCCCTACACTATCTCTTCAGCACACACAGGCAGAGTGAAAAAACGCTGCAGGGCTTCGGTTTTTATAGGGAAGGGGAGTGGTCCAGGGGAGAGCTTCCTGATTGGCTGCCATGTACCTGCTGGTCTGGGGTGAGAGGGCAAAAAAAAGCGCCAACAATGGCGAACCCAAAATGGCGAACGTCGCGCGACGTTCGCGAACTTCCGGCGAGCGCGAACACCCGATGTTCGCGCGAACAAGTTCGCCGGCGAACAGTTCGCGCCATCTCTAGTCACCATCCAATATCAGTGAATAAAAGTTTACGTTTAAAGGACGTCAACCGAAAAAAAAATGTTTGCATAATAAAAGAAACATAATTCTAAGCAACTTTTGCTGCTTTCAATAGCAATTGCCTTAACAAATAACATTTAAAGCTAGGGTACCTACATCACCTACTGTACAAGCACATCATTCAGTTGTATGCAAAACAGCAGGAATTTCATGAAAACAGTTTTTATTTTCATTGGGGTTGTTACAAAAATTATGTAAATGGTATTGATGGTAAAGAGCTATAACATGTATAGACCTGCTGGTATACGTCTCTGGCTTCATTCCTACAGTTCTGGAACAGTGATGAGGCAACTGTTACTTGCGAGAGTGTTCAACAGAGTAAAGTTATATAGTGAAAACAAAACTCAACCTTTAAAAATTGACCCCAAAGTGTTCAACTAATTATAAAAACAGCAAAACCAAAAAAAAGTTATCTGTGCATGATCATAGTACAGGTATGGGATCTGTTATCCAAAAACTCGTTATTCAGAAAGATCCAAATTATGGGGAGGCAGTCTCCCATAGACTCCATTGTAATCCAAAAATTCCGATGATTTCTATTTTTCTCTGTAATAACAAAACAGTTGTACTTCACCCCAACTAAGATAGATTAATCGTTATTCTCCTATTGGGTATATTTAATGTTTAATTTTAAGTAGCGAATGTGTAGAGATCCAAATTACAGAAAGAGCCCTTTTCCCAAGCATTCTGGATAACATGTCCCATACCTGTACTGCACAGTGATTCCATACCTCCCAAAATGTGAATACTGAACCGTGGGACAAATTAGAGCACACCCTAATCCTCACTGGGAAGTAAATTGTTTAGAGCATAAAACTTGAATCTTGAATTAAAAAAAAAATATTCCAGATTCATGTTCCAGGATCTGACTGTGCCGTGTAAAAAAACTGAAAAAAAAAATAGCAATACTCATACTCTGTGGATACTGCAGAACTACATGTTCCATATTCCTATAACAGTCTTGAAGGTTCTCTGTCTACACTGCAACAGAGGACAATTGCTGCTTGCTATATAAATGCTATCTTTACAAATTTCACTAGGTGGCAGGATCAACCATACCAATGACCTGAAGTTACATTTTTGGATGCATAATATACAGTAAGTGTATATGAAGCATATGTGGGTAGAATATTCGATTACATTTAGTTTTCCAATATTTTCTTTTCATCTACGCATGGTGTATGCGCATATATATTTTATTTAAGGCATCCGACAAAGTAAACATCAGCATACACTTCTTATGGTGTATAAGCCTAGGGTTGCTCATGGTGAAAGCAGATTGTGTATATCTACAATGCTTTTTTTGTGTGCTTTGTTAATATATGGTGTGTGATACTATCTTCACATGAATATCTTGGTGGGTGAATGAACTATTAAATAAACCATTGCTCTATTAGTATACAAGAGTTTGATTGTTGAATGTGGTTCTGCAGTATCCTTGTTTCCTTACAAAACAATATGTAGTGTGATTCTGTCTTGTAATCAAGCTCAGGCTGCTGTATATTTATTTTAGTGATAATAAATGCACCTTAGCCATGCCCTCAGATAGTCGAGGGGTTGCATTTTGTATGGAGGAATTGTGTTCTGCTTTATCCCTGCCCCTTTTTCTGCTCATTCGATGGGCAGTTTTTATTAACGTACTGCAGCTATACCACAACCCTAATTAGTTTTTACCCAGCATCCTCTCTGGTTGGTCTGTTGCCACGGTAATACATACCAGAGGTTTGTTGTAAGAATAGCAATAGGGTATCAAAGAGACCTGATTATGAAAATATCCCATGGAAACAGTCTGGATACAATGAACTCAGCAGCCTGTCATCCTCTTTACTTACACCCGTCTGTCACGAAACAGGACTGCTGTACAAGGTTTAATTTCTCTATTCTTTTCTATTCGCTTCCAGCTACTGACTGTGTGATTTCATTTATCCTTGAGCCAGTAATATAATAAAGAAAAATATATAAATATTATGCATCCCTATTGTGCCGAGTGTCACCATGTCTCATAGCTATGTGGTATTTTACTGATGTCAATATAATTTGCTTTCTTTTCATATTGGTATATGGATCTGTATATCTATGACTTGTTTAATCTCTTTCTCTACATTCTTTTGTAATGCGCTGCATCTCGCCACATACCCTCTTTGTAGCATGATTAAATTGTACTACATTTAAGCACCAGCCCCATTATTCATTTGCATTATGTCATTATCCCATGCACTATTATGATTACATGCATATATTTGCTTCATGTAAATGATTGCCTATTGTGTGATTGCATTGCGTGCTTTGATTTTAATTACACTGAGCTGTGAATCACAATATGGCTTTATACATAATGGCATATTGGCAATTTATTTAAAGGTTAAAAAATCAAGAGGTTTCCAAAGGGATCATAGTGTTTTTTTTCCTTTGATTATAACGGAAGGACTTCCTGTGACTTTGGGGGCAGAAATGTTAAGGGTCTGTGGGACCCTAACTGATGTACAATTTAAATATGTATTTTTACAGTCCTAGAGTTTTGAGGGTTTAGTGGGACCACTTACTTCTAGTCATTGTGTGATTATGCAATGCCCAACTAGGAATGAGGAAAGAGAGAAAGGGAGTGAGTAAAAAGAGCTCAGGTGGGAGAAATAGGGAAGGAAAGGATAGGTATAAAAAGAGGGAAAGATTGGAAACAATAGTGGTGGATATGTGAGGAATGTGTGGGTGGGAAAGAGAGAAGTGTAGGAGAAGAAGAATTTGGGTTAAGAGTAAGAGTGAATAGTCTGGGAAAGAGAGGGAAAATATAGGAAACTGAGAGTTTGGAAAGAATAAGGGTATATAGGGAAATCATGGGTGGAGGAGAGCTGGGAAAGAGAAAGGGTATTTAGGGTAATGAGAGACTGGAAACAGTAGAGGTGGGGAAACCATGGCTATGGGAGAGCTGGAAAAAGAGAAGGGAGATTTAGGAGAGGGAGAGATTGGAATCAGGTGGGGTGGATAGTTGGGAAAACCATGGGTATGGGAGAGCTGGAAAAAGAGAAGGGAGATTTGGTTGGGAGAGGGAGAGATTGAAACAGTGAGGTTGGATAGGTAGACACTATGGATATGGAAGAGTTGGGAAGAGAAGGAAAATTAAGGGTAGGGAGAGATTTGAAACAGTAGGAGGATAGTTGGGAGAACGTGTATGGGAGAGCTGTAAAAGAGTGGAAGTGTAGGAGAAGCAGGGATTGGAAAGAGTAAGAGATGCAAGAGAGAGGGGAAATGTCAGGAAGGGAGAGATTGAAAAGGATAGGGGTGGAAAGAGTAGGGGTGGATAGTTGTGGAAATGTGTGTATGGGAGAGCTGTAAAAGAGAGGGAAAATGTAGAGAAGGGAGAGATTGAAAACAGTAGGGGTGGAAAGAGTAGGGGTGGATAGTTGGAGAAACCTTGGTGGAGGTGGAAATGAGGAAAGTGTGCACATGGGAGTAGAGGAGAGAAAGAATAGTTTTTGTTGTTGTCAAGTAATATATAAGGCAATATGAAAAGATTATTATTGAGCAGCTCAAAATGATGGAATTCTGATCAAACGTCATTTGATTTTCAAACTTAATTCTACACAACAGAAAAATGCACCTTCTGTCATCTTCTACTTGTACTCCAATCGAGTGAAACTCTCTCCGGCTTTTTCCTTCTGTCTCAGAATCTGAGATGTTCTCAACCTGTATTAAATATAGGTCAACTGGTGAATGAGCCATAAAAGAAAACTATATGTTCAGAACAAATACTTATGGTTCAGAACAAATACTTATTGGACCTCATATCCACTATGCTACAACTGCTTTTTCAATAGAAAAAAAGGCTTCCATGTTGCCAATTTCTTAAAAAATGTCTGTGACTTCTGTTATTACCTCTGGTGGACTGGTAATGGTATTACTACACTAAGGGGCCAATTTACTAACAATTGATTTTTTTTTTCCACAAATCTCGAGGTTTTCCTTGATTTCAAAACATTTCTCAACTTTGCCAAGTAAAAGTTTTCAAGGTGCTTTAGAGGTCAGTGGGAGCAGCCCTGATCCTATAAGACCATTTTTAATCCATTAAGAATGTTAGAGGTAGAGTAGAGGTAGAGTCCATGAAAATTCATTGACAACCATTATTTTAGAGTTTGTGAGTTTAGTTTTGGTTTCAAAAACCTCTAAAACCAATAAACCAATAAAATAAAATATTACTGGCGTACTGGCACAGGCACAACTAATAAACACGACCACCAGATTATATCTGGGTGCTCAAATCCCAACTGCTTGAATCTCATTGCTTAATGTGGAAGAAAAGGGGACGATAATATTATATGCGACTATTTTGTCTACATCATGAAACTCACCATGTGGCAAATTTTTCATTGCAAAACCATACATGGTGAAAACATTTGCTCATCCCTAATGCCTTTTAATATTGGTACTTACCCTCCAAAGATTTTACAATATGCCCAGAAAAGTTTTTCACTACAAGAAGCATGCAGATCACTATTCATTCTACAAGCCATACTATTTCAAATATCTAATTGAAACTTGAGCTTTGTGTAGTAGTTCTGATATTCATGAAAAAGAGGTACCTGCACTCCAATGGAAGGGCGCCATTTTCTCTGCCTGAGAGCTCCTTTCAGTTCTTCCTGCAATGGCAGAACTTTGCTGATCACAGTGGGAGGTTTGGGTGAAGCTCTGTGCTGGGCAGTTGCCAGATCCAAAGACAGTCCCCTGGACTTAGTTCCATCCAGGCTCTCACTGGAGTTGCAGTGGCCCTTAGTATCCTTGGACCAAGGCAATCGTGTAGGCTCATTGTGCAGAAAAGTTTCATGGGTAGATTCTGTGCTACTTTGGGCTGTCACTGAGATGAGGGGCTTGGAGAGGAGCCTAGGTGGGATGGGTGGTGGAGCTTTGCGGTAACTGAAGGCTGTAGTAAAAAAATAATCACATCATTTAGAAGAAATTATAATAAAGTAAGGTCTTTCAAACTTCAAGGTTCCGCACACACCGAATGTTAGGGATATGTATTTCTATGAAGTGAAAATGAGAATACAGGATTTTAATCATCATCTGGGAAATGTGTGTGATGGTTTGTAAATATCACCTGTATGCTGGAGGGTTCCGCTAGGTCCCAGCTGGACCACAGTTAGGAAAGCATAGAGTCAAAGTTGAAAAGCCAAAATGCTATTTTATTAGACTTGATTCAGCAATAGGTGGTTTATGTCCTTATAAAGCAGGAAAGAACAACAATCTGGGTGTATTTTGCCCTCATTGATTTGGTGAAGTTACACATTTTCAATACATTTATGTTTAGCAGGGCCAGCCTTGGTGGTGGGGGCCTGCAGCAACTATAATGGGGGAATAAAAGTTTTCAAAGAGAAAAATAATTTGCACAAATAAGAATAAAAATTTGCATTTGGCAATGTAATAATCTTCTTTGAACGGTTATTGCACTGCAAATTTTAAGAAATGCTTGAAAGTGTCGTAAACTTTTGGAGCAAACGTAACTTTTTCAGTAAGAAGTTTTATTGAATTCACTGCACAATGATGCAAACAATTAAATTTGCAAACTTTCTTCCACTGTAGCAAGTGACAGCTAAACAGTTTCCGGATTTGCAAATGCTATATTAAATCCACGCAAAAAAAAAATTGTTTGCTCATAAGGCATAACTTTTCACACTGCAAATATTTTTTCCATTACCAACTTTTATTATATTTCCCCCACAAGTGTTAACATTGCACTTTGGCCACACTATACCTTGTGTTATATAGTCATAGCCCCTTGACTTGATGATGTTACTATACTATACATGCACCTACTATACATTACATGCACAGAGATAAACATATGGTTTGCTATTTAGCTACTGAGAAATGTCCCAGGAGGCCCAGATCAGCTTTCCTCTAATTTGCTTAAAGGAATTTTTCAGTATAAAAATAAAATCTGGTAAATAGGCTGTGCAAAATAAAAATGTTTTCAATATGGTTAGTTAGCCAAAAATATAATTTATAAAGGCTGGAGTGACTGGATGTCTAACATAATAGCCAGAACACTATTTTCTGTGACTTGGAGGGGGCACATGGGTCATTACTGTTTGCTTTTGAATCTGCATGCTGAGGATCAATTGCAAACTCACTGAACAGTTATGTCCCATATGACCCCCTTCAAGTCACTGACTAACTCAGAGTTAGAGAAAAGCAGGAAGCAGGAAGTTGTGTTCTGCTCTGTTAGACATCCAGTCACTGAGCAAAGCAAAACTTGCATTCACTCCCTGGCCCTCCTTTACTTCTGTAGCCTGGTGCTCAGTCCTCTAGGGAGACGGCCCTCCCCTGAATCAAATGGAATGAACAAACGAGGTACCGGCACACAGTAGCACTTGCAACAGGGGGTTCACCCCTATGTGTTTATTGTGTCAAGCAAAATTCCCAATGTTCCGGGGTTGGCCCCTTCGCCAGGTGATTTGGCAGTCATTAATTACAGCCCTTAAATAATCTAAAGGTTCTCCCACCAAGGAAAAAAAGAAGAAAAAAAAACATAAAAAAACAGAAAATGTCCTTTAAGTCCATATACAGTACATACAAAAGTCCATATTTCCAGGCAAAAATCAATCTGAAAAATAAAGAAGGGTCCAAAAATACTAAAAACCTAATAAACAGGGTATGGTATACTATCCCTACTAATAAATAAGTTTACCTCTCCCTTGGAGTATTTCAATTTAGAAGTTACAGTATCTGTAAGGTGAAAAGATACAATGAAAATCATTTTAATTAATACAGATACAAAGTAACAACTGTTTTGGTCTACATGGATACATGACACAGATACACTGTAACTGATATTCAGATATCAGTAGGGATGTAGCGAACTGCCGTTAATGTGTTCGCGAATGCCGTTCGCGAACACCGGCAAAAAAGCGAACAGTTCGCGAACAGTTCGCGAACAGTTCGCGAACAGTTCGCGAACTTCGAACGCTCGATAAAATCGTTCGATCGAACGATCGAAGGATTTTATTCGTACGATCGAAGGATTTTCGTTCGAATCGAACGATCGAAGCTATTCGATCGAATGATTTTAATTCAATCGAATGCTTATAATCGTTCGAACGAATGGAAATCGTTCGATTTTAGCGATCGAATGGTCGAATGGTCGAACGAAATTTTACCTCGAATCGAACGCGAACACCAATTGGCGAACGTCGCGCGACGTTCGCGAACATTCGGCGGACGCGAACAGTCGAAGTTCGCGCAAACTAGTTCGCCGGCGAACAGTTCGCTACATCCCTAGATATCAGTG
Organism: Xenopus petersii; assembly: GCA_038501925.1. Classification (NCBI taxonomy): domain Eukaryota; kingdom Metazoa; phylum Chordata; class Amphibia; order Anura; family Pipidae; genus Xenopus; species Xenopus petersii. The sequence continues at coordinate 73,735,185 of CM076675.1, read as the reverse complement.
GTTTTATCTTTAAGTAACATGACAAGCTGAACTCTTCATTTAGTCCCCTTGGCATTTGTGTTGCAGTAACCAAATCCAATAACTTTCACGTTGTAGCAGTTTTTGTTTCAAACTCTGTCCACCATTAACTAGCACTTTCTCTAAAATTTGCCACCGTAATGGTGATATTCTATGTTGTTTCTCAAAAAAGTGTTTCGCCGGTGTGGTTTCATGTTTCATGTATTTATTAGATATATTTTCCTCCTCCACTGTAGGTTGGAAATAACGTATAGTGGATTTGTGTTCATTGAGGCGTGTTTTCATTGGTCTGCTTGTTTGATCAATATAGGCCATTCCGCATGCAGATTTAATGCAATAAATCACATTCGGGTAGTTGCATGTGTGGAATCCCTTTGTGTGATGTTGTGTACCCTTGCTGGCATGTGTAACATAGTCCCCTTTTATGATGCTAATACAATGTCCGCAATTGTGGCAAGGGTAAGTCCCAGGAGGTGCCTTTTCTGGTTGAGTACTACCTTTCTTGTACCTAATCATGTCTCCAATATTCCTAACTCTTTTGTAAGAGAAAATTGGAGGGGCAGAAAACAGTCTCCCAACTTTGGGATTGTTTTTTAATATCACCCAGTGTTTCAGGATAATGTTTTTAATGACTTTAGAATTAGTGTCATATGTAGAAATACCCAATCAGATTTATCATTCGATTTCCTGGTTTGTTGTATCTGTATTTACAGATACAAGGTTGCACCATGGGGGCAAACATGGCGCCCGCCTATGCCAACATTTATGTGGATTATTTCGAGCAAACTTTTATATTTAATAATACTGATTTTTCAGGACACATTCATTCATATATGAGATTTGCCGATGATACCTTTTTTATTTGGACAGGTACACAAGTTGAGCTGGACTATTTTTTAGAATATTTCAATATGGTACATTCCTCGATTAAATTCCTCCATATAGACTAAAAAAGTGGTTACTTTGTATCTATATTAATTAAAATTATTTTCATTGTAACTTTTCACCATACAGATAATTTTAAAATTGATTAACTTCAAGGGAGAAGTAAACTTATTTATTAGTATGGATAGTATACCTTACCATTTTTATTAGGTTTCTAGTATTTTTGTACCCTTCTTTATTTATCAGATTGATTGATTTTGCCTGGCAATAAGGACTTTTGGATGTATATGGACTTTCTATGTTAAAGGACATTTTCTGTTTTTTTGGTGTGTTTTTTCCCCTTTTTTTCCTTGGTGGGAGGGCCTTTAGGTTACTTAAGGGCTGTAATTAATGACTGCCACATAACCTGATGAAGGAGCCAGTCCCTGAAACGTTGTGAATTTTGCTTGACACAATAAACATGTTGCTTGCTCATACTTTCTTACCACTGTTAGGAACTGGGAATGTGCTGTATATTAAACTTCTGGCAGAATTCTGCATAACCAAAGAACACTGGTAGTGATCAATATTTGAAGGCATGGTTCACATTTTAATTACTTTACCTTTTAATATGTTATGGTATGTCCTATTTTCATAGATTTATAGTATTATTTGCCCTCTTCTTCTTTCCAGCTTTTAAAAAGTGTGGGGGAGTCACTGAGGCTATAATTTTATTATTATTGTTACTTTTTATTACCACTACCTGGTTGCTAGGATGGACCCTAGCAAACAGGTATTTGTAGAAATTCACAAGTGGAAAGATCCAAGAAGTTCATGTATAGTTTTGATACTATCATGCCATTGTCTCCTTTGCAACATATTTTCTTCATCTGCATAACATTTGTTGTCATTTTGATTTCATTTGTTTAATATGAAAATCAAATAAAATATTTTAAACACAAGAAGTTCATGCATGCAGGATCAAAGTATAATATATATTGTGTAAAAGGATCAGCACGAATCATTCCAATTTTATTATTTATGGTGAAACACATTACAATCCATCATTTCTTCCCACCTGGGAGCCTATTTAATCCTTGAAAAAGGTCCAGATGGGACCGAAACATTGGATCGTAATGTGTTTCACCATGAATATTTAATGATTCATGCTGAGAGAGTGCTGATTCATCTACATCTACAAATTAAATTGAAGAGAGTACTGGTCCATATTATTGTATATATAAATGAAGACCATTTGCAAATTGTCTCAAAATATCATGGTGTATAGGATATTAAAAGTTACTGTAGAGGTGAACTACCCCTTTAAATAGAAGATTAATGGAATTAACAGTAAAAAATGACAAGTAAGCAAACTTGACAAGGGGACTCCTCAGTTGACCCTTAGCTTTCAGCCATCCAATTCAACCCCATTGTTACATACCTTAATGAAACACCAGGAGTCAGAAATGATGTAAAAGAGCCGCAGCATTTATTCACATTTTATCAACTAAATAGGACCTTGTCTGCCTAACCCAAGTTAATATTCAAAGCCAGAGTTCTATAAGAGATCACTACTATGCTCTTGAGTAGTGATGGGCGAATCTGACCTGTTTTTTTCTTCACCGAAAACTTGCGAAACTTCGAAGAAATGCATTGAAGTCTATGGGCAATATTCCCTGGATCAAGCATTTCACATTCATTTAACATTCATTACAATGAATACAGGGGCGCTCCTGCCATGAGGCAAGAGGCATCAAGTGGCCAGATAAAATGGGCAGCAAAAAAGCCACCATTGTAACTTTAATAGCCGAAATTCGGCTAGTGCATAGAGCTCTATTGCGCTCAATGCATTAGCGATGCTGCCCTCCTATGCCCACTCCGATGCTGATTTTTAAGTGGGAGAGGGGGCCCCTGGATCACCCCTGCATGAATAATACCATGTAGACTCTCACATTTATATTGTATAACCGTACTGAAATCACAATATAACAGTGCATGCACGAACATCCACATTCGACTATTAACAGATAATATAGGAACATAAAGAAGAAAAAACTAGTGACATTTCACAAAATATGCAAAAAGGGGAGGATGGGATGTTTCAACCTGTTCAGAAGATAAGGAAGTGAACTCTTCTTCCCTGACATAACATCCTTCTCTTTCTCCACCCCAGCCCAGCTTTCCCCTGCCTTAACTCATTTCTTCTCACCCAATCACAGATACATCTGATTCTACCAATCTCTAAGCATAAACTAGTATAATCTGGCTGCTGGTGATTTGGATCTCTTGTTTATAGCTACAGGGATTTTCTTTCCTGGCAATTTTGGATTTTATATTTTCTGTTATCAATTTATCACCATACCTATATACATATAACTATAATATTTGCCTAGTCTGTTGTCCTCGTGTTTGTCCTTTGGGAGCCTCAAGGCATTCATTGCCTTTCATCTGTTCAATTATGTGCACTTTGTCAGCAATTTCATCTATTGCAAGCATGCATAAAAGCATCCAAAAGTTGATTCTGGACATGTAAGAGGAAGAACTTAGGCTGGATTCTTTGCAGCAGACATATGCATATTTTTGTATTGTGCTCTAACTAAGACATAGGTTGCTGTGGTTACCCTATGGGTGGTTTAGTCTCAAGATAAAGACAGCAATAAACCCCACTTCGTGGGACAGTACTGCTTCATCCATACTGCCCAATTGTCACATATTTGCTCCCGACTATATTATTGCTCTGACAGCCCTTCCCTTCACAGAGGATTATAGTTTATACAGTGTGGAACAAGATGAAATTATAATCAGGAGAAAGTAAATTCCCCAGAATTACATTTCCTGAAGCACTTCCTTCCTTTGGCCATAACTATCCAATGCGAGTTTAAAACCTGAGCACTAAAGAATTAACTAAGGCCCCTAAAAAAGTGTCATTCCAGATTAACCTATATCAATCTACAGTGCTGCTGTACTATTTCAAACCTACAGCAGCACATTTTAAATTATACTAATTATGCTTCTCTGATCTCTCCTCTGGGGATGTCTTTCTTCCCTCTAGTTCTCCAACACCTAACTGAAGCCCTTACATTTAATACAAACAATAAGACACTGCTTGTTAGGAGGATTTAGTTATTAAAATGATGAAGTTGAGGCAGCAGCTTAAATTTAGTGTAGAGAAGAAATATTTCATTTTCAATATTTAAAGAACAGAGAACATATATTCTTATACTTTATTTCCAGCTTGTGGTTCTTCTATATTGACATCTCAAAACCATGGAAGTAGAATTTCAAGGTACTTCACCCATACAGAGGAAGTTGTCCGTCTTTTCTCTTCAGTGAAGCCATTAATGTAGCACTGCCATCTCATCTATCTCCACTTTGCATGAAAAGATTGATGTAGAAGGATCAAGTCCAACGCATTTTGAGAGAGCTTTGGGACTTTTCTGAAGAATGACTCCCCTTGAATGACATTTGTGTAATAAGGGGTAAGTCTATAGCACAGTGACTCAGACCCAGAGGCAAGAGAACAATGAAGGGCAAATCAAGAAGGAATGTATATTACAAGCACGGCAATGCTGTGCAATGACTGAACCATTGTACAACCCAGCTAATAAATAAACATGACAACATAAATGAACACATAAACTGAAAAATTAAATCAGCTTGGAACAGTGTATCCTACCAACCTTGATTTTATGATTCCTTAAAAAATAGCTCAGAGAACAACAATAAGGGGCCGATTCACTAAGGGTCGAATATCGAGGGTTAATTAACCCTCGATATTAGACTAGGAATTAAAATCCTTTGAATATCGAAGTCGAAGGATTTAGCGCAGATAGTTCGATCGAACGATCGAAGGATAATTCCTTCTGATTAAATCCTTCGTATCGAACGATTCGAAGGATTTAAATCCAACGATCGAAGGAATATCCTTCGATCAAAAAAAGTTAGCCAAGCCTATGGGGACCTTCCCCATAGGCTAACATTGACTTCGGTAGCTTTTAGATGGCGAACGAGGGGGTCGAAGTTTTTTTTAAAGAGACAGTACTTTGACTATCGAATGGTTGAATAGTCAAACGATTTTTACTTTGAATCCTTCAATTCAAAGTCGTAGTCGAAGGTCGAAGTAGCCCATTCGATGGGCGAAGTAGCCCAAAAAAACTTCGAGATTCGAAGTTTTTTTACTTCAAATCCTTCACTCGAAGTTAGTGAATCGGCCCCTTTATGTCCTTTGGCTCCTATGGAATTTTAAAGGGGATGTAAAGTCATCCTAATAGTTACGGGATTCTAAAAGAATCTCTCAAAACAAGGACGTTTCCAATATACATGCTTTATTTTTTTTTTCTTTCAGCTGTAAATATAAACAATCCGATGTCTTCAACTCTAACAACCAGCGAGCCCTACCCAAGTTACTCAAGAAACTTAGGCAGTCGCCAAAGACTTTACACATAGCTATGAGCATACTTGCTTCTGATCAGCTCCTGCTGCACATGGGGAACAGCAAAAGTGAAGCACTGGCTGACTGAGGCCGCTTGTTAAAGCTAAAGACACCAGATCGTTTATCTTTACACCAGTAATAAAAAAATAATGCATGTATATTGGAAACTTCTTTGTTTTTAGGGATTCTATCAGAATGCCTTAACTTACTGGAATGACTTTTTTATTATGAAGCTATTATTATATTATTGTTGTCACCAACATCTTGCAACGAGAACTGGTAAATAGTATCTCTGATCCCTTGACCAATAAATGTACCCATTATGGCCTATGGGTTTGTTTAGCCTGAAACAGCAAGTCAGTTGTATGAGTAGGTGCAACCCTCTTAGGAAATCAGAGGAGATGTTTATTCAAACAAAATAATCAGATCACTGCAGCAAATAACTTGTCAAAACCAACTGTTGATCAATTGTTTCTGGAAACTTGACTGGTGCAAATTAGCACTTATGTTACTAAATTACCCCATAGCATATTAATTCCCAGCAATAAAACTACAGTATACAAATGAATAGGGAATTATACAGTAGCATATATAGCTTTCAGTTAAAAATCCATTTTTTTTTTAAAAAAGTCCTTGTATTATATAAGCAATAATGTATCCTTGCTGCAAATTATAAATAACATATATATGATATATTCATTATTAATAGGGATTATATATGAATCACTAAGAAATGGCATTGCCATAAAAAGACACAAAACCACAAGTTAATTTATATGGGTCACAGAATTCCAAGGCGCCTTCTGATATCCTTCACAATTTACAGTTAAAAAGTATATTATGTCTTAAAATGCAGGAGTGATTGATTTGAAAATGAACAGAACATGTTATTAATAAGAGCCTGTTTGGTGTTCCCAGTCCTGTGACTTGGCCTTGCATATAAATATTATTCCTTATAAATAACAGTTAAATATTGCTATACTATATTATTCACATAACTTTCCCGCTGTGACATAAAGACTTGATCATTAAATTATCTAAAGAACATTACCATAGTATTAACATTGCCTCCTTATTCTACCTAAGGCAAAGTGATAAAGCACACGTAATTACAGACAAGAGACCAGAGACAATGATCGCCAATAGAGTTGTTAATTTGTGAATTCATTTGTAAATATATGCCTCAGTCTTAATAAGTAATACATAAATAAATGCTTTAGTAACAATATATTAGATATAGGGATAAGAAAAGAAAAAGACAGCAGAACAGGTTCCAGGGGACCAATCTCAGTTCTGCTGCAACCCAATATTTATAATGTCTGTGCATTACATACAGCAAACAGACTGCAAGCCAGAGGTTACCAAAATGTTACACTGGGAGAATGAGATTGTTTATATTTCTCTTTGAGGGTGGAAAGTATATATCAACGCAATCACCACTTATTTTAAGCTATGGGTCAAATAAAAGCAATAAATGCAGTACAGCATCACTGATAGTCTTTTCAAATGGGGTCATATAGCAAAGAAATTATATATAAAGAGACTAAACTGTTGGTATTATAAAGAGGGAAGTGTTTTCTGTCAAGTTGCATTTCAGCTAAATTTTATAGCGGTAGTAATGTTTACAAAGAACTTTGGGTTAACAAAGGTTACATATTTCTGTGATAGTTTTTGCAGCTTAAACCACATGTATATATCTGTTCCTTTTCCATCCAAATAAATGTATTTACACACTTTTGCTTTGTGACCATGATGGCTGTGATGCATACTGTATGTTTAGTGCCTCGATTCACTGAAAAATGCAGGCTGGGACTTGGGAGAAGGGTTTTAACAACTATAATGTGTGGACAGTCTACTGAAGGTAGGTATGGGTTGACTGCATGCCATATACAAGAAATAGACAAGCACTGAGCATACTGTTACATAACACATGGCAGACAAATAAGGCATTGGGTCACTGTGCCAGATAGAGATTTATAGCTAAAAAGCAGTGCCTTTCTGCACCCGGCACAGGAAATTTATCTAATTTCTTATCTACCTTCAATTCCCTATCCATCCCCTATCATTGTTTTAATTTCTTGTACCCAAAATGCATTTACAAGGGCTTATTTACTACACATCAGTGCTAAATTGCACTAGGGCAGTTACACAGGGCAAATATAAAGGATTTTGTTTTGTAGATCATCATGTTGTCACATTTAAATAAATTAGTTTAGGAATAATAGCATTGTCTTTGCAATCAACAATGCAAAGACATGAATAACTGTAATAAACGTCATTCTCTTGAAACACTTAACACTGATCATTTTGTGTAATTTTACTGCTTTTTAATAATTAGGTTTAAAGCTGTAAGCAACCTTTGGCAATTCATCAGAACTTAAAGTTCCATCATGTAGATAAAAGGTTCCAGGGGGGCTTAGCTCTGCAATAGCTACAGCAAATAGTTGCTTAACGTTGGTTGGTTTACTGTTGTAAGCAAATTTTCATTATGCATATTGGTATAAAGCCAATCAAGGATTGGCTATGGGAAGCCCGGCCTCTGTGCCTCAGGCATATAGGTGGGGCAGTCAATTATTTTCACTTTCAATTCAGCACTTTCTAAATGTTTCTGCGTTCCTCACAACCCCCCTCCCTCCTCATCATTTAATTCTGCAGCCAGTGAATAGGCATGGGCATTAGGTCCCCCATTCTGGCACATTCACTAAATTTGGAGTGACACAAAACGTTTTGCTTAATAACAGTGTCCACCATATGGCACCACCTGCTTGCTGTGATGTGAATTCCAAGGGAACAACATTTAAATTTATATAGTGTAAATAAAGTTTATTTTGCTCCATTAACATGAAAGAAAAAGATTTGAGATTATTTCTTAGGGTGACGGGTCCCTTTTAATTTTGAATATTACAAATACTATGCACTAAACATAACTGCAATACCATGGCAAAATGAGAACCTACTTTTATTTTACTTTGACTTAACTTGTGATAAACACTGCATTCTGGAACCTCTGCTGCTTATGTATTCCCATCTCCTAAACAGGGCCAGTGGCAGTGCATCTGTGTGCAGCCAACTGTGTACTGCAGATATTTCATTGTCTCCTGCATCTCTGTATATTTATATTGCGGGCACCAAGATGTTGAACGGACACAAACAAAGAAATGAATTAGAAGAGAAAGCCACTGATTTCTCAAGATGCTCCGGTGTCCTGTGAGTAAGAGATTTAGGGCGAGGTCAATGCAGTATTACGATGGGATGCTTCATCTGAGCCATTTAACATTCTGCAGAATAGCATACTCTGTATTCTGAGCTGATGCATTAAATAAAGATGCTATCTTCAAAATAATGCACACGGTTTAGTACAGATAAACTATTAAACCATTCACTGTTCTTGTATCTTACCTTATCTTGACTCAGTTACTTACTCTGCAGCATATAGGATCTGGTTCATGCTCTTTCTGCTCTTTCAGGGGTAATAAATAGATTACCAAGGCTAAACAACAAGAGCAACAAATTGCCATGCAGTATTTTATGGTATGCTACTAAAGGCAGACATCTGATAATTTACTGTGACTTGCTAGACCTATAGCAAATTTCCAAGCATTATAATGACTCCCTTTATTTACTGCTATAATAGATTATGGTGTACTAATCAGAAAATAATGCTGCAAAACACAGCTGAAGTCACATGACCAGGGGCAGCTGGGAAATTGACAAAATGTCTAGCCCCATGTCAGATTTCAAAACTGAATATAAAAAAAATCTGTTTGCTCTTTTGAGAAATGGATTTCAGTGCAAAATTCTGCTGGAGCAGCACCATTAACTGATTCATTTTGGAAAAAAATGTTTTTTCACATGACAGTATCCCTTTAAATTATCTTTTGACATGTTGTAATCATTTAACCCACTGATGAGCCTTTAGCTGCTAAGATAAAGCTGGGAATTTTTCTGGTGGGCTTCCAGTTTCCAGTCAATGATGTAATCTGTTCTCCTTCATCCCAGTTTGCCATTTGTACAGTGACAGTATGTGGTCTAGAAATCAAAAAGGGGGTTGAATACCAGGAGAGAACACAGATAAAAGTTGTGATTGCTGGACTTCATTCACAAGCATACCTCCCACAGTCAATGGTAGGAATTCAAGCGGCAAGTTGGGCAAAGCTGATTTACGAAATCCTTTCCATTAACTGAGAACCCCAGTCTTTCTGGGCACTTCTTATGTCGAGAACAAATAGCTGTACAATGATTATATAAGCACAGACTATTACAGCCCAAAAGATTTGTGAAGGGCATTGTTGATTTATCAGATAATTGTAATTAACTGCTTCTAAGGGCCTCAGCTGGCAACTGAATGTCCTTGCACCCGCTGGGAAATGAGGAATTCAAGACTGAGGCGCAGCTGTATGCTAGTCGGTGAGGTTTTAAAAATTGGAAAAAGGTCAAATAATTTAGATTCCCAGCTCATTTCCTTGTAACAATACATATTGATTCTGACCATCTTCAGCAGATTTGTGTTTTTAATCAGTGGTATATTGTTAGGAGCCCTTTCAAAGAGAAAATGATTGCATTTGCTCAAATTAACCATGGAAATACTGAGGCACTTCTGGTTAATTAAACATCCACCAATGAAGTTACAAAACTTTTTTAGATATCCCATTTCCATGCTTATACCTGCCCAGTTTCTTCTTTAAGAACCCATACAATCCATATGATCTAAATGGATGCCTCTGTATCTGAAGGAAGGACCCACTGGTAAATGAAGCATTTGATAATATTATATGGCCTCCTAATATATTTATACACAGTTAACATATCTCCCCTTAAGTGCCTATTTTCCAAAGCAAACAAACCCAACTTGGCCAGACGTTTTTCAGAACAAAGATATTTCATACCCATTACCAGATTAGTTGCCCTTCTTTGCCCTCCATGTTTAATAAAGACGTTAAATATGTGGTAGTGTTATATTAGAATATATGAAAATACAAATGTTTAATATTTGTGTCCTTGAATGCCCGAGACACAAAAAAAATCACTTGGAAGATATATGATATCCTCCTGTGACCATGTAACAGAATTTCCTCCTCTCAGCAAATTCACAGTTGTCCAAAGCACTCTTCCATTTTTAGCTCAGTGTATAGACAGCCATGTTAGCAAGATGTTCTGCTGAACATAATCCATGTTTTGCTTGTTTGTTGCAGTATAAAAACAAGGTATCACCATGCCAGTTGGTTAGTGGTGGTTATTGTTGCTAGAATTAATAATATAGTGAATAAAGTACCCCCTCTTGTAAAATATAAGGATATTATTAGTTACCGAGGAGTTTCGGCCGAGTGTTTTTATACAGGTCATGGAACTCCGAGGTAACTTCTAATATCCTTATATTTTACAACTGGGGGTACTTTATTTATTATAATACACAAATTTTAGTGAGTCATGTGACAGAAATGACATCACTACTCACCGTTTATAACTGATGACATCACTACTCACCGTTTATAAGGATATAATTTACAGGATATTCATGGCTTTTGTGTATTATAATTCTATACATATATTATATATAATATAACAAATAAAAACAATTATTTGTGTTGCTTATTAATAAACATACCCTTATGTAATTTATTGTTGGTTTTAACAAATGGGATGTAGAAGGCATTTTACCTGGGTCCCATGGTGGAAGAGAAAGTTTTTTAAATTTACAAGGATTATTTTAAAGTGTGACAAAAATTGTAAACCCAGAAGCTACTGACAGTCAAAGGCAGTTAGAGGATGGCAGGTTGGACATCATTTATCATTTTTTTCCCTCATACAGGGGCCCTCATTTGCCCACTTTGACCAGGACTCCATTGCGGCATAGATCTTACCAATTAAACATACCCCCATATGTAATAAAATGTCCAACCTTTGCCCTGGTGCAGTAACCCATAACAACTAATGAGATGTTTGCTTTCAAACAGGTGACCAGTAAGTGCTAGCTGCCAATTGGTTGCTATAGGTGACTACACCTGTAGCAAATGTTGCATATTTTATTGCATAGCCACAATAGTGTCTGCAATTCAAAAATAATAAAATGATGGCCACGGGCAAATAGCCAAGGGCAAGAACTCAAATTTTGAATAAAACCAAGACCTCTATGAGAGTCTCTGTGAGAGCCCCTTCATCAATATAATGGCCAATATCTTTAATTTTCAGCTGGATCAGCCACGCCACATGAAGAAAGCTACAAAAGGGAAACAAATTATAATTTTTAACAGTAAGCAAAAAGCAATACAAATAAAGACACATTTAATGAATCGCTTCAGCATCTTATTTATTGTTGTAAAACATGAAAAAAGCCAGTGCAGCATTATCCATGAGCATCCCCAACCACTTGTTTAGGGTGTACACGGGGACGGCCACGAGGCTGTCCCCGCCTGCGTAGGGGGCCAATAAGTCGACTACCGGCCCAGGTGGGGTTCTCACTGCAGCCCCTGGCAATAGTGCTTGGCATAGAAGACCCAGTTCTTGGATCCTGCAGAAAGAACTGAGCAAAAGAACATGGGAGTGTGGCAGATACTGAAGAAATTCTGGTTCCTCTTGGGCGTGACAAGCCTCCCCGAGCCCTCCTTGCAGTTGTGGTGGTACCACTACATGGTGTTCCCCTGCCTTCTGAAGCCTGTCCCTCTTGGGCGAGTACACGTTCCTGCCTTCTTTTCCTCAGCTCATCTCGGATGTCACCAAGTACACCCAAGAGTTGCCGATGAAGCTCTCTGTCCCTTGCTCGTTCTTCCTTTTGACGGGTCATCTCCTCCTCTTTCAAGGCAAGCTCTTGGCGGTACAATTGATCTCTCAACTTTTCTAATTGCAGTAGGCGATGGAGGCTAGCCCTCCAACGAGCTCTTCTGTCATCTTTAGCACGAGGACGACCAAGTCTCCTTGGCATTGTGGCACTGGATGCCTGGTCACCTTCAGGGTACTCAGACGAAAGGAGGGATTCATTACAACTGTGTTCACTGCGCTGAGAAGATGCTAGTTGATGGTCTTCCTCTCCTTCTACATCTTTTCTGTTATCCTGAAGCAAAGGCCACACCATTCCACCTCGAAGGGAGCCTAAATCAGTTTGCTGACTACCACCATCTCTCTCAGACTGAGTAGAATCTGCTGACTCTGGAACTCTATCAGATGGTGGGATGTCTGAATCACTCTCATCCCCCCAACCAGTGTGTGCAGACAAGTAGCAGAGAGGATCCTCAGTTGAGGAAGCTAGAGGTCCAGGGGACACACGTCTGAAGGACTGCTTTATTTGCCTCCCTACAGTGAGAGAAACTCTCACTTCCTCTTTTGCTGGGGACCAGTGCTCTAGGTATGGGTTGATAATCATTCCTTGGCACCTTCTGTTTTCAATCTCCTGGTCTTCAGTATCTCCCTCCACTGATGTAGTGCTATAGGTAACCAAGGTGCCACTTCTTTGAGGTGGTGATAGTGCTGACCGCATGGGGGACCTTTGATTTGGCAATGATGATGCTGTAAAATAAAGATACTATGTTTAAGGATAAAGTGATGCATTGCAAAAACTACAATTTTATAAATATCAAGCTTTTCTGATCTATTAATTCTAACAAAGACCCCTTTTACATTTTTCTTTCTGCAGATAATTATGTGAATTATTCTCTCAAGCTAAACGTTGGTGTTGAGTGCTAGGTGTTTAGAGTAGATAATTGTTTGTGGAAGTAAAAAACTAGTGACAGCAAAATTAACCCTGCACAAGTCTGCAGCAAATTCAGAGTTCAATGAAATGTACAATATGTAATTGGGCTAAGATGAAAAGCAAAATATAGTAGAACATTAAATAAAAACTTTTAAAAATCCATACCAAAAATGGTCATCTGATTATGGGCAGTGGTTGCCAGTTGGCTCTTGAATCAAGGTTTTCTATTCCAGGTATTTAATTCATTGTCAGATTTTATTAATAGATACACTGATGCGCCCAAAAAATATACATCCATCTCCAATTTTAGAGAAGAGTTTTCATATAACAATTTTTTCATATCTTCAGTTCCATTTTTAAAGACCTGTACTTTTTTGAGCCAAATGGAAACCCATGCAGAAATGGTGGCACCTACTGTCTTCATGGCCTGCAGCGCAGCAACGTATATCACATGATCATGCTCAGGATAGACATGGAAGAAGCGTGGATTTGATGCAGACTTTTCCCTTGTGCAGGTGCCTGTACTGCTCTGACTTTAGCCCCTGCCGTTGCCTACAGAATCCAGAATAAAAATGGAAATAGGAGAGTGGGCCTCGGCTATGGATCTTGAAGTGCAGGACCTTCAGCAGAAGCTAAAGAAGAGGGCTGCCTGGAGGAGTTGTGTTGGCTGGGATTTCTGGCATCATATATGCATCTCAAATCTTCAAATTGAAAGTACAGCAATATTACATCTAATATATTGCTGATCATCGGCACTAGAAATCTCTACTAAAAGACAAGTTATAGTGAACAATGCATACCTAAGTAAATGAGATATATTGAACTACACCTATACACGGGAGAATAAATAGTAAATTATTTTTTTAATTAATAGATAGTGTGTGGAGTTGTGGAGCATATGGGTGTAATTAAAAATGCATTTTAGTGGCCATTTAAAATTCTCCTTGATTTTTGATTTCTAACACATTCTTCAGATAATTTTGAAAGAGTCCTCCTATGCACACCCTATAGGGCTGGGCACTGCATTCTGAATTTTGCTGGCACTGAACTGGCATATTACTCATACTCCGCTCTTGCATAAACTACAGATATATCCCTGAGTAAAATGCATTATATTTAAGTCCATTGAGCTTACCTGGATCAGCTTTGATGCCTTCCAGCTCACCCACCATTCTGCACAACATGCAAGAAAGGAGGAATCCCTTCCCCTCTTACAGGGAAGGGTATAATGAGCAGGGTGGCCCCTCCTGGCAGCCCTGATGGGGAAGCTTCTCTTTAAGTCTCGCCGAAGGTCCAGGCACCCAATGTCTTGTGTTGAGACTGTTGGTACATCATGCATAGCCGAGGCCGCTGGATCTGTGTTCACAGCTGGGGCTCTCTTGTTTTATATTTGGGAAGTGGGGGATCAATGGGATAATATTGTTTATGTATTTTTTTCAGCAGGGAGGGCAAAGACAATTTTGTTGAAGTTTTAGAGAAGTGCTGCATTTCCCTATCACTTAGAATAGGATCTCTTCTTGTAAGGGGCACATGATCAGCTGAATCTGGCATCCTATGTGTCAGTAAAGAGGGAAGCACATGGGTGATTTTATCTAAAAATTCCTGCACCAAATGAACTTGTTGTGTCCCTGACTTTAAATGAAAATATGTCACTTTGGTTTACAACAAATGAATGCAAAGAACTTGCTATGTTTTGCTTGTGTTTTTAGTTTTTCTAGACACATTTCCACATAAATATACATTACTATTTATATTTCAATTCAATTAAATACATTAAGAATATCCAATGAATCCATCCAATGCTGAAAAAACATGTTCATATATTCAACATTACCTGCTATACCCAAATTAATTTTATTTGCTCTGTAGGTAGAATCAAGGACAGGTGATGGGACCTATAGTCCCACAACTGCTGTAGGATCACAATTCTGACATCCTGGATTTATCTGATTGAAGTGTATTGTCTGACTTGACTTATGGTAATTTACAAATTTGAATGGGCCGGTAAGAGTAGTCAATAGTCATTCCTTAAAGGAGGAGCTTAAGGGGTGTTATTAAAGGAGAAGGAGATATACATTCACTGAGGTTTGTCACACCTGAATGATTGCAATCATTAACTCTGGGAAAAAGATCCTCGTCCCGTGAACTTTTTAAAGAAGCACACCAGACCAAGATAGGACATAAGTGATTTAAGTCACTGGCTGTTTTACCAAATGTCCACCCCCAGTCAGTTGACATTTCAGTTTGGATGAGCTTGAGTAACCAACACCAACATGCTTTCACATGAAAAGTAGATGCTAGCTGCTGATTGGTTATTATGGATTAATTTATTAGTTCTGGGGCAAACATTTTGACTTTTACTATATTACCCCTAATCTGTACTGAAAGTTTTTTTCAGCATTAGTGGCATTAAGCATAATCAAAAATGTCAGGCATTTATTCAAAGTTTGCAGTATCAAAATCAAATAAAACCATGTGGCTAGCTCATCTTTGCTTAAGGATTTAATATATAAATCTGCAGTGATTCAAAGACAAACATAGGAACAAAGTTTCTTTTGGACAGTACAGAGCAGACAGAACAGACTAGCATAGAAAAGCAGAATGCTGACAGATAAATAATGCTACAATGGTGGAAATTGATGAATACTTATAAGAAACATTTCCTAGTCTAATGGGATCTAGGTCACAGAGGGACATAAGTTGTTCCTACTTCTTGTAGTTAGTTTGGTATGAAACCTTTTCCTAGCCAACTACAAGGAGCAGTTTCTAACCAGCCTATGTGTCATGAGCCAGTCAGGTACTCTTAAATTACTTGAATTAAGAGCTGTGATAACTTAATTACTGATGCAGTGAGTGGCATGATATATGATTTAATGACAGAATTAACGTGTCCACCTATTGAGAGAATTTATATATTCTTCTTTATACATTTGAGGAGCTCTTTGCCTTTATAAACAAATTGGCCAGTCCAGCACTAATTAAAATATTATAATGGATGCTAATAAAATAAGCATCAAACAGGGCTATTTGAGGGACATTTATAAGGGACCCTTTTTCTACAAAACAGTAACTCTGATAGATGAATCGACAATGATTGCTGATAAATTGGTATTAGTGCACACTGCTGTACAATTTTAATGTGTTCTGTTAAAAATACTAACAATACTCACGTATAATAGACTAAGTATAGTTGTATAAAATAATAAAATATTACAGATTCATACAAAGTTTGAAGTAGAAGCCTAGAGTATATAAAACAGCATACAGTAACAGTAACACAGATAAATTAGTATATAGGATTTCCATACATAATTATAGATACATTATTTGGGGTATGAAAAAGGTTATTTAGACTACTTTTCTATGTAATCATCCTTATATAAAATATATAATAATATTTTCTTTATTGAAAGCAAATTACAGCCTTCTGGCAAGAAAGTACTGAGTGCAATTTAAAAGCATTTCCCCAAATTGCTAAAAAGCAGAGCCTGTAGTACAGTTATATCCTTACACCGCATTGACATCTTTACATGTACTTATGTGACTATTATATTATGCTCTAATATGAGCAATAGAGATGGCGCGAACTGTTCGCCGGCGAACTTGTTCGCAGCGAACATCGGGTGTTCGCGCTCGCCGGAAGTTCGCGAACGGCGCGCGACGTTCGCCATTTTGGGTTCGCCATTGTTGGCGCTTTTTTTTGCCCTCTCACCCCAGACCAGCAGGTACATGGCAGCCAATCAGGAAGCTCTCCCCTGGACCACTCCCCTTCCCTATAAAAACCGAAGCCCTGCAGCGTTTTTTCACTCTGCCTGTGTCTGCTGAAGAGATAGTGTAGGGAGAGAGCTGCTGCCTGTTAGTGATTTCAGGGACAGTTGAAAGTTTGCTGGCTAGTAATCGTTTTGATACTGCTCTGTTATTGGAGGGACAGAAGTCTGCAGGGGTTTGAGGGACATTTAAGCTTAGGTAGCTTTGCTGGCTAGTAATCTACCTTCTACTGCAGTGCTCTGTATGTAGCTGCAGTGGGCAGCTGTCCTGCTTCTGATCTCATCTGCTGACTGCTGCAATAACAGTAGTCCTTGTAAGGACTGCTTTTATTTATTTTTTTGTTCCAATACAGAGCAGTATCAAGCAGATTACTAGCCAGCAAACTTACTATCATCTGTCCCTGAAATCACTAACAGCTCTCCCCCTACACTATCTCTTCCAAGCACACACAGGCAGATTTTTCAGATACATTTTTGCCCTTGATCCCCCTCTGGCATGCCACTGTCCAGGTCGTTGCACCCTTTAAACAACTTTAAAATCATTTTTCTGGCCAGAAATGTCTTTTTTAGATGTTAAAGTTCGCCTTCCCATTGAAGTCTATGGAGTTCGCGAACCGTTCGCGAACCGCTCGCATTTTTGCGCAAGTTCGCGAATATGTTCGCGAACTTTTTTTCCGACGTTCGCTACATCCCTAATGAGCAATATGAATTTCAGTCTCTTTAGACACTGTGCAGAAATTGCCTGATACATTAGTAGTTGACTACTATTGGCTCTGTGTCTCCCTTAGCCCATGTGAATGGAGACTTCAGATGAGGAGAAGTTTGGAGAGCTTTGCCAGTAACTCATGGTTCATCCATGAATGCTTAATGCACACTTATATCTGAAATTGGATTCCTGTTCCTTCACTCCCAACCTAAACACGACCTGATTTGCACACTGCTTAAAATTCATTGAAGCGCAGGTTCCATGAAGAGTAGGCAGTGCTGGGAATCAGCATGGCAGTGGCATCTGCTAAGAACGATCAGAGGCATTGCAGGCATTAGAAATGAGCTGGCAAATTAACCCCACAAGAATACTGATTTTTCTGTGACTTAATGTACAATATCCAGCCCTAACTGGCTTATCATGCTGTTTGTTTTTGCTGCCACACACACACAAGCTGTTTTTTTTTCATGCTAAAATGTTTTTTTATTTACAAAATATAATGTATTAATGGTGCTGTGAAAGTTCATCATAGTTAAACCTGGTTTGGGTTAAAGAACTAGAAGCATGCTTTATAGTTTGGGAAACACTAGTGAACTAATCTGTTGTTACAAAAGTGTGAATATGAATCCCTCCCCAACAAACACATGCAGGGAAATACCAATATTGCTTCTAAGATTTGAATGACTCTTTATAGGGGTAATAGAGGTCTCCAATGCCATAATAAAACCCAAGGAATTAGACTATACATGGGCCTTAATTAAGGCGACCAGATTTTCAGAGTGAAATTTGGGGACAAAAGAAAAGATGTTGGCGCAAGTAGAGCTCCGCAGTACAAATTTTGGACTACACCCTTTGCAAGACACACACCCCAATAACCACTCCCCATTTTACAAATACACCCTCATGAATATATAAATGAATGCATTGGCAATTCCATGTATAATACCCCAGAATTCAAAGCAGGATGGCACAAAGGCAATTCCATGTATAATACCCCCAAAACTCACAGTAGGATGGCACAAAGGCAATTCCATGTATAATACCCCCAGAACTCAAAGCGGAATGACACAAAGGCAATTCCATGTATAATACCCTCAAAACTCACAGCAGGATGGCACGAAAGCAATTTCATGTATAATACCTCCAGATCTCATAGATCTCATAGGCCCACATTACGCAGACACATTGTCTAAAACTACCAAGTTCCAAAAATTACTGATAATAAATGCCATTTTTGTAATATATGGTAGCAGTTTGTTCTTCCCGTGTCTACATGGGTTGCCTCTGGGTATTCCTGTTTACTCCCACAGTCTAAAATCATACAGGCTTCTTATAAATATTGACCATAGTGAGTGCAAATCCTAATGTAATGGGAAGCTCAACTGGGGCAGGGACTGATGTGAACACTGTATAATCTCTATCAAATGCTTCTGAATATTGGTATGTCAGCACTATTTAAATATAAGATAATAACACAGGTTTATTATCAGTTATCTGGAATGCTTGGGAGCTGGTGTTTTCCAGGTAAGTATTTTCTTATAATGGACTTTATGTAAGATGGTCTTCATGTAATTCTGGAGTTTTCTGGATAACAGGTTTCCGGATAAGGGATCCCATACCTGTAGTATTTTTTATGAATTTATGTCGTAACACAAGGCTGGCATGCATTTGAGAACACATCCAACAAACTGAAAGCTATATGCTGTGCCTTGCACAAATACTTCTATAGAAATCCATGTATTAGCCTCAAGTTAAAAAAAGCTGAAATAACCAGGCCTCACAGTGCATGCTTGGTTGACCTAGAGACGTGAATTTACAGAATGCTGACTAGGATTCTGTGTGAATCAGTTCTCACAATTATATTTAGAAGCCTATTGTTTTTCTTTCTACTGATTCAAACACAAGTGAAATGGGCCAGTTTACCCCACAGGGAAATCAAAATCCAAGCAGCAAACAGTGGGCTCTGCAGAGGATAAAGTATCTACATAATACCATGTTACTTTACTTTGCACACTTATTATGGCAGGGATATCTGGTAATTGTATGTACCATTTGCATAACAGATGCAGGTATGATGATACATTGCATAACAGATGCAGGTATGATGATAAATGCGTCAATTAATTTAAAAATTTCTTTACATCTGGAAAATTTTGATGAATCACAAAAGAAATCAGTCTGTTGGAAATCTTTCTGTAGTCCCTATTTCGATATATTGTAAATCAGGCCCTTATTTCTACAAATACTTATAGGAGAACAAAAGACTGGTTAATTACCTTGGTCCCCTTCAAAGACCTTTGTCCATCCTTCCTGAACCCCACCACTTGGGACTAGCGAAGTGTAGGTTGACAAAAAGGTAATCTACACCAGATCTTAAAGGAGAACCAAACCCTTTTTATTAATATCCCCTATCCCCCCACCCTACATAGACCCCCTCCCTGCTCCCTCCCAGCCTAGGTGTTACCCTAAGTAAATGTCCCTAACTCTTTACTTACCCATCGTTGCAGATTCAGGGCATCAGAGTTAATGGGAGCCATCTTCTTTTCGGTAATCTTTTGGAAGTGAGCGTATCACTTTGCGAAAATTTCTGGCCTAGAATAACTGAGCATGCGCAGAAAGTCATGGAAATTGCCAAAGCGACGTAAGAAGACTCGAAAATTACGAGAGAAGATTGTGTCTGTGAACTCTGATGCCTGAATCTGCAATGAGGGGTAAGTAAAGAGTTAGGGGCATTTACCCAGGATAACACATATGCTGGGGGGAGCAGGAAGGGGGGTCTATGTAGGGTAGGGGGTAGGAGATTTTAATAAAAAGGGTTTGGTTCTCCTTTAACTTACCTACTCCCAACTCACCCAAACTGACTAGTCATCAGTATTGATAGCCACTGAATGGCATCGGTTAACCCCACTCTCTATTTTTCTTTTTATAACCAGAAAATCGCTCACATGCAATCTATTAGTACTGGAGCACTAGCACCTAGTTGCTAGTGCCCTGGAATCAAGCAAATTACTCCTGCAGCTGGGCGGCATACTGCCCCTTAATTTATGCCGCCCTAGGCCTGGGCCTTTGTGGCCTTGTCGCAAATCCAGGCCTGTTTATGACATTGCTTTAAAATCCAGCAAAACTATTTCTCCTATCAGTCAGCACCATCTCAATAAATGAATCCCTCATAAAACACTTGATTGTATGTAACTGAATATACAATCCCCCTGAAGAAAAATTTGGTGAATCAAAAATCTCACTTATCTACATTATCCCTTGCAACCTGCTCACACAAAAATATATGACAAAAATATCAGGTTTAAATCTGCACACTTCTCTGAAATGTTTGGAGGCATTAAATTAAGTGAAATTAATTGTTTGACAGGGGGCATGGCCAACCGAGGAGCAGCAAGGGCACATTTTCAAGGTGCTTCCAGGGTCCCCAACACAAGACCACAGGCAAATCCTCATCTGAATCCCTAGCCCAGCTGATTGAAGCTAGAACCAGCCGTCTAGCTCCACTGGAGCCGAAGATCTGACTGAGGGCAAGTCCGTGATGGAAGCCGCGGCCTCGAGTAGACGCACTCCCGCAGCCGGACCGGATCTGTTGCCACACCCAGCCGCATTAAATTAGACGGTCAGCCAGGAAGCCAATGGGCAAAGCAGCAGGGAGAGAGTGCCACCTAGACCCGGGGTGCCCTTAGTGAGTGGGGGAAGTACCCAAAAGCCAGCTCCTTCCACAGTAACCCCCAGCAGTGCCAGTAGTGGGTATGCCCTGCCGTATGCCAGGCAAGCCCCCCCCCAGAGTTGCTCCCAAGACAGCCTTGTGGTGACAGCAGACTCTCCCTCCCCACAGTCTGAAACCATGACAAAGCTCCTGCTAAACGCAATGAAAGAATCCTTCCCCTCAGTCTCCTTCTTGCCCTTTTACACAGTAGAACAAGCCCACAGAGTGCAAGGTAAGAGTCCCCCTCTGGGAACCCCTCCTATGCTCTTTCTGATACGACTGCTCAACTTAAGAGGTTGTAACTCCATACTGTGAGAAACTCGACAAAGCCGGGGCATTATGGTGGAGGGAAAAAAGGTGTCCATGTTCCCTGATTCGGCAGAAGTCCAGAGGCAGCCTGTAACCTTTACGGCAGTCAGAAGACGCCTATGAGAAGCAAACATGCAGTATGGTATGCTCTACCCAGCAAAGCTGAGGACCCAGGCTGGCTTATAAGGTGTATTATGGTTCCCAACTTGGTGGCCACAACAAGGAATCCAATGTATACTTTAGATCTGATAATCCCTACAACAACATATACAGAAACACATGATGGGGGGCACACTTAGACTCCTTTCTTGGAATATCAGAGGATTGAAATCCAAGTTCAAGAGAGCTTTAATGTTTGACTATATCAAGAAATATGCCCCTGATGTCCTCCTCCTCCAAGAAACGCACCTAATAGGTCAAAGACTTATTGCACTAAGGAGACCATGGGCTGCATTCACATACCATGCCACCTTCTCTTCCAATGCTAGAGGCACTTCCATACTGATCTGTAAAGGTGTGCAATTTGAATTGTTGGGCAGACCACTACCGTCAGTATTTACACATGGCATGCAAGATTGTTAATCAATCTCTGATCATATGCTCCCCCTTTGACTGCAATCTATTGGACACCATAATAGGTAAAACAGCAAACTTCCCACCTGCCCCGATGCTTCTTATGGGAAACTTCTACACCCTCATAAATCCTTTGCCTGACAAACTGATCCCAGGCCTATATCTCACACTAAAGTTCCCCTTATGGGTCCAGGCCATGAATCTCACGGACCTTTGGTGCTGGAAAAACCCAGACAAGCAAGTATTCTTAGCAACCTATCATACCCTGTCCCAAATTGACTTAGCCTTGGCCTTAGTACATCTACTGCCCTGGATGGCCTCAGCAGAGTATTTGCCCAGAGCCTTGTCAGACCACTCCCCACTGTTGGTACATCTTGCCCTTATCCAAAGCCCAGGGGAACAACTCTGGCTCCTTAGCCCTAATTGGCTGTCACAATTCAACATTAGGGAAGCAAATTACAATGCTCTACAGAGTTCTGGGATATAAATCCTGGAATTGCAAGCATGGCAACAGTGTGGTAAGCTTGTAAAGCCACAATGAGGGGGGCATTGACTTCAGCAATAAGAGCTAGAGGAGAAGCAGAGAAATCCAGTGGAAGCAAAAAAGCACTACATAGGAAATACAGGGGCTGCTACACTCAGTGCCTTTAGAGCTGCACAGACAGCACTGGAGAGGGCCAGGATAAAAATGACTAAAAAAAGAGGCTGATGTATGCCACAGAGAACTTTTGACAAGAAAAATGTGAAAATCTTAGCCTATCTCTCCAGATCCCAAACCCTGCCCAACACTATCCCAAAAATGACTTCCCCATCAAGTGTCATGGTCACAAGCCCTCCCAGATAGCTGAAGCCTTTGCAGCATACTACCAAAACCTATTTGCCAGTATGCACTTCCCACAGTTGGCTGCCCTCTTGAATGCTCCCATTTCTCTGGTGGACGTACCTAACAAAACACCCAGCCCGGATGGACTCCCACTAGATTGTTATAAAGTCTCCAGTGAAATCCTTTCACCCTGGTTACATAACACCCTGATAAATTTAATTGAAACAGACCCCTCTTTTAATGAGGTGTTAATAATGCTCATTCCAAAAGAGGAGAAAGACCCTATCAATTGCAAGTCAAATCAGCCCATCTTCTTTCTTAACACCGATTCCAAGGTACTTGCAAAGATACTGGCTAGCTGACTTAAACAGGTCATAGTGGAAATCTATTTATGCCTAACGGGTCCACTAATGAAAACATTCTCAGACTGTACACTAACCTATTTGCAAAACATAGCAGCAGGGTTCATGAATAGTACTGTCCCTGGACGCAGCTAAGGCCTTTGCCTGAGTAGATTGGGCATACCTCTGGGAAGTCCTAAGAAAAATTGGCCTTAGGGACCATTTCATTCAATGAGAGAAGCTGTTATATAAACAGCCAGTTGAAACAGTCAGGGCTAACAAATACTCATCACCAACCTTTAATCTGTGCAGAGTACACAGGCAAGGGTGCCCTCCATCTCCACTTCTGTTTGCCCTGGCCATAGAACTGCTAGCAATTCTGATCTGCCAGGCAGATAACATCACAGGTTTCCACCTGGAGAAAGTGGAAGAGCGTATATACCTACTGTATATGTGGATGAAGTCTTGTTATTACTAGATAGCCCAGGAAACTACCTCCAGGCAGTCCAGCGTACTGTGGGCCAGTTTGGGCAGTACTCAGGCCTGGAGATTAACTGGGAGAAATCCAGACATTACCCCAACCCCTCTAGTGTGGGTGGACTTTTTCAAGTACCTTGGGATCAGGACTTCATAACAACTTCATACCCTCCAACCAATCATCTGCATCATGAAAGAAAAACTATAATATAATATAAAAATATGGGCAAATCTACTCATCTCAATATGGAGCAGGATCGACTTACTCAAAATGGTACTCCTCCCCAATTTTTCTAACTCCCGTTTTCACTCCCTGCACCATTTTTGCCTCCCTGGATGCCACTCAAACAGTCTTCCTATGGGCAAACAAACCACCCAGGTTTGCCAGAGCTAAGCTCAGGGCTCCAGTGAGTAAAGGGGGCCTAGGTTTTCCACACTGGTAGCTCTACTTACCAGCAGCAAAAATCTATTATATCCAATGGTGACTTAGCCCAGACCCATCTAACTCCAACTTCCTGCTCCAGGCCACATTAGCAAGCTCGTTAGAATCTCATAGATATATACCCTTCTGCAAAGTTTCAGACCTCCACACTGAACATCCAGTGATACACACACCATACAAGGCATGGTTGGCATAACTCAAAGTATGCAGCCTAATGTCATCCCTAGGAACACCTCATCTACCCCTATGGGGTATATTGCCGCACCTCTAGACCATACTAGAGTACAGAATCTGGCTACAATTGTCTTGCATACACTAGGGGACCTACTTAATGATGGAGACATTCTCCCCAGGAACGAGATAAAACATGCTCAGACCCAAGAGGCTTTCCCCTGGATCTCATACTTCCAGTTGAGGCAGACGGTCTGAACACAATTCCATGGGAATATCATACGGTCTGCAACCACCAACCAAGAATTGGCTCTCCGGCCTGCCTGCACCTAAAAACTTGCTACCCCACTGTACTCTCTGCTCCTATCCACCATTAAACCCACATTTAACTCAGCAGGAACAGTCTGGTGCAGAGACATCCCAGAATAAGATGACGATTACTGGGTAGAGGCAACCAATAGGGCCTATGACTACCTGGTCTCTATTAGAGACAGATTAATCCAGTTTAAAATCCTAAATCATATCCATCTAACCCCACTTCAATTATCTCGCACAAACAGGCGACGCTCATCCCAGTGCACAAAATGCAGTGCCCCAGTAGCAAACTGCCTACACCTTATCTGGCAGTGCCCTTGAATTGAAAACATGTTGGGTTAAGGTTCTCGCCTTATAGATGAGGTTACC
Organism: Xenopus petersii; assembly: GCA_038501925.1. NCBI lineage: Eukaryota > Metazoa > Chordata > Amphibia > Anura > Pipidae > Xenopus > Xenopus petersii. The sequence goes on along the minus strand of CM076675.1, from coordinate 73,710,185 downwards.
CCAATAGCGGCTCTAAGAACCAAACACTTGGCAAATGAGCCAGGATAACAGCTGAAAGTCTGACCCTATTTTCCTGCTGTCTGGGAGTAGCCAGTAGAATATAAGGTTAAGGTTTAACCGTGGGGACCCCATAATTGTACTTTACTTCTGAACTGGACAATAAATTGTTGCATGGAATCATTGCAACAGACTGTGGAAACATTATTGTTTAATGTTTGTTGTAAAATGCATAAATACAAACCTTGAATTGATTTGCCAAGGTTGCAAGCTTTTCATTTTTGATATCCTGAAATACAAATGTATTCAATAAAAAATTACATTTATACTCCTCCCCGGCCCTCAATTAGTAAATGTCAATTCCTTACGGTTGTATTTTTAAACCAGAATACTTCAAAAGTGATGATAATTTGTACATTGTCACGTCTCCAATTGTTCTTTAGTTTCTTGCTCAACTTGCCATTTAATAAAGATCTTTGTCACTCACTTTAGCTAAAATAAAGTTAAAATTAATTTGCCAGTGCAGAATGGGCAAAACCTAATTTCCTGTGAGAAAATGAAGAACTTGTATTTGGCAAAACGAGACAAGGACGATATTTTCTGATAATTTTTTATTTTTTTTCTAAATTAACATATTCATTACTACTTTGACAACAACTTTACTTTCTCCAAACTTTGCTGGATAATTTCTAAAGCTTTCTCCATTTCTAAAGCTTTATAGATAAGTGAGAAGGACATAAAACAGGAAGACGTGGCAAATAAAATCCAACTTGAAATATATGTTTGTGTACCTGGTACACTACAGAAATATCCTGAGAACCAATTCTTTTATTTTGTTGTGTAAAATATATTTTATATGTATTTATATAAGAAGCCAGTTATATGTTCAGTCATGCAGAGCATACCAGCAAGTACTGTAATCAATGAAGCCTACAACTACACAGTATGGTGGTTCTTCACAGTCAGTGCTTAATTCCATATCTATATTTCACCTTGGGATTTTGAAAGAGGTAAGCCAAACACTACGGTTACGGTTTATTGTTTGATCAAAAGTGTTATAGTATTAGTGTTATAATTAAATCTGTGAGTAGTAAATTGCCATAATAAATACATAAAACAGTGTGTATGCGTGCTCCTTTCAGCCACATATCTACATACTGTATCTACATGTTCCTTATACCATGCTCATTGACTCAACAGTACCCCATAAAGAAAGTGCTAAATGATTAAACAAATGTACTCCCCACCATGGTACTGTTCAATAACATCACTCTTTAAACCAAAAATGATTTAGTGATCTAATCTAACTGATTCTAACATTATTGCTGCCTTTATATCTATCACTTTCATAGCCACAAGGTAGTACTCCTCTATCTCATTTCAGCAGGTACTTTTTTCTTGTTATGTTTTTGTGTGCAAAGTGCTAGCTGATATCTGTCACCATGAATATGAATCTGACTTCACATTCCTATTAAATGTCTTCTTTTAATAATATACAGAGGAAAAGATCTTTTGATTATTGGATAGATAAAGAGTTTCGACTGTGTGTTAAGCATATGAATTATGATATGATTCATTTTAATCAGTAAAGAGATATGCACTGATATTTTTATTAATATTCTCCTTGATACTTCAACGCCCATATGATCAGGGATTGTCATATACAGTGAAGCTATATCACTCATAATCCATTGATATCCAGTCATTTTCAATCATTTTTAAAATTCCCATTGCTCCGGTCCAGATAATGAAAATTTGCACGAATAAAGGGGAGGGGACAGGGGCGACAAACCGCAGTGGGCCTAGAGTGCCCACTATGTAAATCCGGCCCTGTTAGTAATAGTGAAAATTAGTGAGTATGAAGAACTAGCTTATAAATTGCAGGTAACGTGGCTGCCTAAAAGGCTTGCTTTGTACATAGAGTTCATTAGAATAGCACCTTAAAGCAAAACTATACCCCCAAACAATGTAGGTCTCTATAAAAAGATATTGCATAAAACAGCTCATATGTAAAACCCTGCTTCATGTAAACAAACTATTTTCATAATAATATACTTTTCTAGTAGTATGTGCCATTGGGTAAATAGAAAATTGCCATTTTAAAAAATACGGGTCGCCCCCTGGGATTGTACGATTCTCTGTGCACACAAACAAACCAAACTAACTATACTTCTTAGGTCACATGAGCCAATTAACAGACAGAGTTCTGTCTTTTGCTTCCACACTTCTTCCTGTTACAGTTAGAGAAAGGGGGTTCAAGGCAAGTGATCTAAAAGGGCAATATTTACTTAAATATATATTCCAGTTTGGTAAGACTCTTTACTATGCCACTTAATATGATATAAACTATATGTTGCTTAGGTATAGTTTTATTTTAATAGTCCATCTAGCAAAATCAAATTTTTTTTTTGCCATTTTTGCCATTGAAAGTCATGAAAGCCTGTTTTTTTCTGATATTTGGTTTTATTATACTATATTCATCATTGTCACTGTAGTTTCTAATGCCAGTGTTTTGTAATTCAAATAATATTATATTAAACAGAGTAATCACTGTGGGACAGGAATCTTCTTACGTGGCCTTAAATATAACTGTAATTTGTATTTATTTATATGTTATTATTGTATTGATACCTGTCTTTTCCATTAATAAACTATTCTACTGTACAGTGCTATGTGCACAATCAGCGCTGTATAAATAAATTTATACATACATACATGGGACATATTAAGGAAATATACTACTGTTGTTAGGCCCGGATTTGTGGAAAGGTCACCAAGGCCGGGCCTAGGGTAGCAGGATTTTATGGGGTGGCTTGATGCCTAACCACACCCACATTGGTTCAGAAACACTGGGGATGCGCAGGCGATACAATAGTAGAATTTCCCATGCACCAATCCCCATTGCTCCCGTCCCAATGATGAAAGTTTGCACGAATAAAGGGGAGAGGACAGGGGCAGTGGGCCTAGGGGCGTCTGCTAAGTAAATCCGGCCCTGACTGTTGTTGACAAACCGGTTTTGGAAATATGTTTAGTATAATTTCACAGTTTGTGCCCAGTACATAATTGTAGATTTACACAGTAGGCACATCGGAAGTATGTACTGCCCAAAAAACTATAAAAACAAATATATCTAATTTCCTCTGATTTACTTCCATGATTTACTTCTTCCATCATTATGAACAGCAAGGCAAAAAGAGAATAACTAACTTTGCAGCATCAGTCCTGAAAATAACTACTATGACTTTTTCTAAACTACCTCTAAGTATATGTAGAAGTTAGTGATGTTTGCAATTTCATGCTTTTCCTCTGGATTGATGCACTTGATGCACTCTGTTTGAAACAAGAAAGCCAGGGTCAAATGTATGTATGCATGCATAATTATTATTATTGCGCCAACATATGCTGCAACATATGCTGCCGTTTGCAAACCCCCCTCCTCGTAAACTCGCACAGGTGTGAGTGCATTAGTTAAGGAAGAAGAAAAAGAGTGATGGGGAGGGGAACTTGAAGGCTATAGAGGAAGTAGACCCTGTGGTCTGAGCCCCCTTTTCCCAGTTCCCCGTGACCGCTGGGCCTGCTTCCTCTATAGTTACGTCACTACTGCCGCCCTTTATAGAGATTATAAATCCTGCCCCAGTGCACTTTATAATCTCAGGTTGCCATCACATTCACATACTGTAGTCAATTTTATCAGCAGCCATTCTTCCTGTATATTGTGGATTAGCGTGTGCTAGTAATTCAGATTCACTATTTAAAAAAAATCACCAGCACACCCTCCAGTCCTTCAACGTTAAAAAACAAAATACCAACACAATGATGAAATTGCACACCAGAGAAGGACCCAGCATATTCATTTAGTCCAAAAGGTGTACTAATGCATGCGCCCTATTCAGTAAATAAGAGTATCTGAAGGAAAACCACTTAGACTGGAGATGCCATGACTGGAATCATACCTGCGACCCCAGCACTGCTAACCACAAACGCAAAGCATTGAGCCACTGTGTTTTCAGATATGCAGCTAACTTTGCATGGCAACCAATATGTATCACTTATATTTGTCGGCATAATAATGTTGTTTATGATTAACTGGACTCATTTTCTGTACCACTTTTCTTTTACACACATTGACTGTCAGAATCAAAATATGAATGAATTGAAACAGTACACAGCTGCAGGTAGTTTATGGTGGGTATATTCTAATTACATCTGTAAAGCAACAATATGGATGTCTCTGGCCTACTAAACAATAACCATACTATGCAGTGCTGGCAGGATCCCTTGTGTTTGCTGTATGTTACTATCAGAAACATGAATATAATGACGAACATACTTTTGACAAACTTAAGTTTTAATATTTGCAGTGGAACCATCTAACAACTGACAAACATACAATCCTGCTTGTGGGGAAAAGATCTAGGGGCAAATTCATCAAGAGTCGAATTTCGAGGGGTTAAATCCCTCGAAATTCGACTCGGGAATAGAATCGAATAGGCAATTCGGGCGAATTTACACGCTGGCGAATAGTCGAATTGGCGAATATTCACCAGGCGAATAGGCGCTTGATCGAATATTCGCTCGAAGGATTTTCATTCGATTGAATGCCTTTTTATTCGATGAAAAACTTGGAAAACAGGCCTACGGGACTTTCCCATAGGCTTTTAAAGCAATTCGGTAGGTTTTAGGTGGCGAAGTAGGCAGTCGAAGTATTTTTAAAAGAGACAGTACTTCGACTATCGAATGGGCGAATAGTCGCAGCGTTTTTGCGCTCGATCCAGTACTTCGACTATCGAATGGCGAATAGTCGCAGCGTTTTTGCGCTCGATCTATTCGAATCATTCTACTCAGGCGAATTTACGCCAATTCGATTGTCGAGGAGCACAAAAAATCCAAGTTTTTTTACTTCGAATCCTTCACTCGAAGTTAGTGAATCGGCCCCCTAATGTTCCTTTTGTGCTGTCCACCCTCATCTTCACAGAGATTATTCTGGTTCTATCCTCAGGGCAGACTTTTGTCTGCTCTAATTTGTAAATTCATGCCTAATAACAGTTTAAGGTATTCTGTCATGGAAACACATGTTTTTTTTTAAAAACGAATCAATTAATAGTGCTGCTCCAGTAGAATTCTGCACTGAAAAACATTTTTCAAAAAGCAAACAGATTTTTTTTTTTATATTTAATTTTGAAACCTGACATGGGGGTTAGACATATAGTAAGTTTCCAAGGTGCCCCTAGTCATGTGAGCTCAGTCACAGTCATGTGAGCACAGTCATTGTGCTCTGATAAACTTCAGTCACTCTTTACTGCTGCACTGCAAGTTGTAATGATATCAACCCCCCCAGCAGCCTAACAACAGAACAATGGGCATGTTACCAGATAACAGCTCCCTGAGACAAAATAACAGCTGCCTGGTAGATATAAGAACAGCACTCAATAGTATAAAGTTCCACTGTGACTCATTCAGTTACATTGAGTAGAAGAAACAACAGCCTGTCTGAAAGCAGTTCCATCATGAAGTGCTGGATCTTTCTGAAAGCATATGAACCAGGCAAAATTACCTGAGATGGCTACCTGCACACCAATATTACAACTAATTGGTCCAGGAATACATTTTTATATAGTAGGGTGAATTATTTGCAGTATAAACAATGTAATATAGAAATAAAAACTACAGAATAAAAATCATGACATCATCCCAGTTCCTGGTTAAAGTTCTACATAAACTACAAAATAAGCACAAGATATTACAGACCATACTTTTATACCAGTAAGAACAGGCCAAGTAATGACTAAAGGGAGCTCAAATGTAGCCCAGCAGCAACCAAAGAAGTCAGGCAGGAGATGTTTGTGCTTCACAATGTCTTTACCCATAAATAAAATTTGTAAAGCACTGACTGATGAGTGCTTCTTAGCAAAGTTTAATCAACTTTTGACATCCAATGCTATACATCTACTACATTCTTTAGCATTCTTCATTTTCTGAAAACTGACACGTATTCTATAGTATTCTACTCCCTTCTATCAATATAGCAAGGTACTGATATTTTTATATTCAGTGTCTGATAAATCATATCAGTGACTTTCAGGCTGACAGAAAGGAATCACATCATTCATAAGACAACAGGGTCTATTATTGATATCTCTATTGTACACTGTATTTACAAGACAAACCTTCAAATACAATGTTGATCCACAAGTTCCATCCTACACTAAAGAGGTTTCGGAAAGCCTTAGCAAGGTAATAGAAAACTAGTGACTAGCTGTGTGTGATGTGCTGTACTCAGTGTCGGACTGGGACACCAGGGGCCCACCAAAAAACCTTAGACCAGGGGCCCACTCTCAGTACTGTTATTCTTCCTCTCCTCACTCAACCTCTATTTTCCTAGTCGCTTTTGTTTGCATACTATAATCAATTATTCCATCTATTTAGCCTCTTTGTTCTCATAGAAATAGGAATTGGCCATGAAATAGGCCAAATGTTTAGCAGCATGAGGGCCCACTGACACCTGGGCCAACCAGGACTTTTCCTGGTATCCGGTGGGCCAGTCCGACACTGGCTGTACTTTTAGAGATACTGTACATTGATACAGTGCAGAAGAGAGAAGAGTGATATAGAAGTGAAAACAGAAAGACAGGGCAAATCAGAATAGCTTTTTTGGAAATGAATGCACAGAGACAAGACAAATTGGTAGTAACATGATCCTGCAGTTACTGCACATCAATAAGTCTGACAATGAAAAAACTAGACTTACAAGTGTTGGGCTTTAGGATGTTGCTGGCAAGAGCATGTCCTGAAGGAGCGGACACAGAGAAAAGAGAGATGCAATCGTCATCCTGGGAACAGCCAGCCTGGATGGCACGGAGGTAGCTGTGACTGCGCATTCGGAAACAGCCAGGTAGATCCAAGGCTTCGACAGCGTGAGATTCCATCTCACTAAAAACTGACTCACACATGGCCCCGGACTGATGGTTCAGCTCCCCTTTTACCTGAAAGAAGAAGAAATATACATTCAGAAAGCATTCTGCCAATATACAGCATCATTTTGAAATACATTCTGAAATACCACCAATTCTTCCAGTTTCCATTTTGGATGCCCATGGACTACTTGTGAAAGTATTTGGAGCTTCATAGCAAAAAATAGAAAACAATGTCTGATCCTCTTTTTTTTTTTAAAGGGACTGTTCAGCTTCAAACACTTTTTTTCACTTCACCAGATATAAATGAAATATATATTGTTTTCATATTTGTGAACATTTTTCTAAAATTGAAGTTTAATTTTTCACCTTGTGTCTTTCTGAAGCGGCACCGATTCTGTAACTGTTTTAAATCAATACATTATTTAAAATATACCTTATCTTTGGTAGCGATGGGCGAATTTATTCTCCAGGCGCGAATTTGCGGCGAATAAATTCGCAAAACCGCCGCGAAAATTCACCGGCGTCTGTTCTTTTTTATGCCGGCGCATTTTCGCCGGCAAATGTGAGCCAGCATCCATAAAAACGGATGCCGGGGCCGTTTCGCGAACGACCCAAATTTGCCCATCACTAATCTTTGGCCCTGCTGAGCAGAATTTCAAAGTTTCCTTAAAGGCAGCTGTTAGAATTGATACAATAATTCCGCATATATTCCGCTAATATTCTGCAGATGCTGCTGAGAAATGTGTCAACTAATGCAACAAATTGTAACAGTTCAGAATCAGCACCTGGATCACTGAGCTACCAGACTGAAAAAAACCAGACAGGAACATTCAACTTCAATTTTATAAAAACAATAAAAAAATAAAACATAGGAAGCAAATGAAAAACATCATTCTATCAGAATCTGAAAACAAAAAAAGGTTTGATAGGTGAAAAAAAAGGTGAAAAAAAACATTGAAAATTTTGTTGTAATACCAACTATAACATGATGTCATTTGATCAGAAGTAGCTGGCAGTGAGCCTATTTTTGAAGCTAAACAGAGAAAACAACCTGTTTAGGGCAAGACAGGCTAAAATGTGCGCTGCCCTTATATTTGCAAGTTTGGAAATATGGCTCTGAACTATTAGGCTGTATCTGTGCTATAAAAGGGCTATAAAAGGGTAGGGAGCAAGAAAATCAGTCTCAGCAATAAAAGTTGAAATTATGATGCAGTAACATTAGAGGCAGTGATATCCTTTGTTCAATAAAAATTACTTTTACATTTATGGATTTTAGAATCATAAATAAAAAAAGTTAACGGAAAGAAAATAACGTGCACAACCGTAATGACATTTTGAGAACTTTCTAGATTCATAGCAAATGTTTTAAAGGGAAACTACTGTATATCCATGAATCTTGCAGGTTTCTGTATAAAATATTAGATTTGTTTGTGGATAAAAAGTTTTTTTTTAAAATAGAAAAAGTTGTTCTAGTAATATGTGCCCATACTGAAACACTGCCATCCCCCCTATTCTTCTGGCTTTTGAAGAGGCATTGTGCTCACACACAAACCAAGGACACACATATCATGCTAGGTTACAACAGTATGTTTTTTATGTCTTTACTCTTCTTACTGTTCCAATTTGAGCCTATATTTTTAGAGGTGTTTAGCAAGTGACAAACAGAACAGGTGTCTCAATTTAAAACTGTAATAAGGCATAATAAGGTTGAGTCTGTAATGGGTCACTTAATAATACTGTAGCTACTACAGGTATGGGACCTGTTATCCAGAATGCTCAGAAGCTGAATTTTCCAGATAAGGGATCTTTCCATAACTTGAATCTCCATACCTTAGTCTACTTAAAAATTATTTAAATATTATATAAACAAAAGGGCTGTTTTACCTCCAATAAGGATTAATGATATCTTATTTGGGATCAAGTACAGGTATGGGACCTGTTATCCAGAATGCTCAGGCCCTGGGGTTTTCTGGATAATGGATCTTTCCGTAATTTGGGTCTTCATGGCTTAAGTCTACTAGAAATTCATTTAAACATTAAATAAACTCAATGGCCTGGTTTTGCTTCCAATAAGGATTAATTATATCTTAGTTGGGATCAAGTACAAGCTACTGTTTTGTTATTACAGAGAAAAAGGAAATCATTTTTAGAAATTTGGATTATTTGGATAGAATGGAGCCATTCCATAATTCGGAGCTTTCTGGATTTCCAGATAAGGGACCCTATACCAGTAGAAGGAACTGTTTTATTATTATTGAGAAAAAGGAAATAATTTGAATTATTTTATTCAAATGAAATCTATGGGAGGTGGCCTTCCCGTCATTTGGATGTGCTTTATAAGTGTTTTCTGGATTATGGATCCTACGCTTGTAGAATGCTACATAGTTATATAGTTACATAGTTAGGTTGGGTTAAAAAAAGACCAAAGTCCATCAAGTTCAAACCCTCCAAATGAAACCCAGCAGTCATACCCACACACACCAGGTGTCACAGCATCACCTGGCAGTGCATTCCACAACCTCACTGTCATCACTGTGAAGAACTCCCTACACTGCTTCAAATGAAAATTCTTTTCATCTAGTCTGAAGCGGTGGCCTCTGGTGCGGTGATACATTTAATGGAACAAATTAGATCTCCCACTAGCTGTCTATAATGTCCTCTAATGTACTGAGTAATCATGTCCCTTCGTAAGCATCTTTTCTCCAAAGACAACAACCCCAACCGTAACATTCTACCCTCATAATTTAAGTCTTCCATCCCTCTAACCAATTTAGTTGCATGTCTCTGCACTCTCTCCAGCTCATTTATATCCCTCTTAAGGACTGGAATCCAAAACTGCACTGCATACTCCAGATGAGGCCTCAGCAGGGACCTATATAGAGGCATAATTATGTTTTCATCCCTTGAGTTAATGCCCTTTTTTATGCAAGGAGTAATTTTATTTGCTTTAGTGGCCACCGAATGACACTGCCCAGAATTAGACAACTTGTTATCTACAAAAAACTAGTGATGGGCGAATTTCTCCCATTCGATTTTTGACGCCAGCGACAATTCTGATGCTGGCAACAATTCCCACTCTAGTGACAATTCTGAGGCCCATTAAAGTCAATGGGTGCCTACAATTGTCGCCAGCATCAGAATTGTCGCCGGTGTCAATATATTTTGACGCCGGCAAATTTTCGCTGCAATTTCGCAAATTTATATGCTGGCGGTGAAACTCGGAAATTTGCCGCAAATCTGCTCCTGGCGAATAAATTCTCCCATCACAACAAAGACCCCTAGATCCTTCTCAGTTAAGGAAACTCCCAACACACTGCCATTTAGTGTATAACTTGCAATTATATTATTTTTGCCAAAGAGCATAATCTTACATTTATCAACATTGAACCTCATTTTCCAGTTTGCTGCCCAGTTTTCCAATTTAGTCAAAGCACTTTGCAAAGTGGCAGCATCCTGCATGGAACCTATAGTTCTGCACAATTTAGTATCATCTGCAAAAATAGAAACAGTACTTTCAATGCCCACCTCCAGGTCATTAATAAGCAAGTTGAAAAGCGAAGGACCAAGTACGGAGCCCTGTGGTACTCCACTAACAACACTGTAGTTCCATTTGCCGCCACTCTTTGTAATCTATCCTTCAGGTAGTTCTCTAGTACCCTGGGATGAAAATCGTACTCTCATACGATAAAATCTTTCAAATCATACAATTTGAAGTACGATCAGAGTACTACAATTGGAATATGATTGTACGATGAATAAAATCCTCCGACTTCGAATTCAAATGTAGGAGGATTCTATTCGATGGTCGAATTTTGAAGTATTTTCCACTTCGAAATTCGACCCTTGATAAATCGGCCCCTAGGTCTCCCAATTTACCTGATAAACTCCGTGCATTTGCCAGCATACAATGGAGGTTACTACTTTTCCTCTGATATTTATATTATTATAAAGGAAAATTACATTAAGGGGCAGATTTATTACGGGTCTAGTGAAAATTCGAATAGTCAAATTTTTTTTTGCTCAAAACTCTACAATTCAAATTGTGAATTATCCAAACGCTCTTCGAATTTTAATTTTAATTCAAATTTTGAAATTTATCATACTCTGGCCCATTAAGAACCTCAAATGTAACTATTCGCCACCTAAAACCTGCCAAATTACTATATAAGTCAATGGGAGAGGTCCATGGATCAATTTGGTGATGTTTGTAGCCTTCCTTTACTCAGATTGATTTTTTTAAATTCGAATTGAGTTTTTATAATTCAAATCAAAATCGATTTGGGTTGTTTAAATTTGTTCGAGTTTAAAAAATTTGGTTTTATTAATACATTTTGACTTGTTGAATTTCAAATTGATGGGAGTTTAGGGGAGTTTAAAAAAACTCACATGAATTAGAAATTCGACCCTTTATAAATGTGCCTCTTAAAGTTACTATAGTCTGTTTTTCTTGTAACAGAAAAATCTCCCTAGCTGGTAAACCATATGCCCCCTCACTTCTCTCCAATGACCCCTTACTAATCCCACTGCCCAGTCTACCCTAGCTTCCCTATAATTATTTACCTCACCCCATCATTGCCTAGTTTAAACACTTCTCCTACCTCTTAGTCATTCTTTCGACTAGCACAGTGAACCCCCTTCCATTGAGGTGCAATCCATGATGACTATATAGATTGTACCCTTTGAAAAATCAGCTCAGTGCTCTAGGAACCCAAACCTTTCCTTCCTACACTTAGGGGCAGATTAATCAAAGGTCAAGGTGAATTTTCGAATTGAAAAAAATTCAAATTTCGAGCTATTCTTAAATAGCTATTATTTGAATAGTCCAAATTCGAAAAAAAATTAGAAAATTCAAATATCGAACTTTGCTGTCTCATTAAAAATTTGACTTCGACCATTTGCCATCTAAAACCTGCCAAATTGATGTTTTAGCCTATGGGGTCAATAGGTGGACATTGAAAAACTTAAGTTTTTGGTTTTTTTTTTAAAATTGACCAATTCGGCCAAAAAAAAACTTCAACTTAATTTCGGTTGGTTTTTTTGTGTATGAATTTTAAAGTTTTTCAAATTCGAAATTCAACCCTTGATAAATATGCCCCTAAGTCTTTAGCCACACATTTAGCTCCCTAAGGGCCATGCTCCCTAATGTTTATTTATGCATTTTTAATGTTGTTACCAGAGTGTATATTTTTAGATTGATATTAACAATGGTTAGTTTCCTTTTTTTTTCATTTTTGTAAATATTAGAAGTCCAGAGTCTGGCATTATTTTGATTTATATATATTTGACAATTTAAAAAGGTTCTCAAAAGTTATAATGTAATGCAATGTAGCATTATCCAATTTTTCCAACCATTTTGTATATCCAAATCTATAACTGCAGGGTTTTGACTGGCTGCTATATGCTGTGTGCCAGATGCAGGAATTATGGTGCTGAAAATTATATGAAAAGAAAGTGATAAAAAACAGTTATATATTTTCCCCATATTTCTTTTTTCACTATCATCTATGAAGGCTTTACTGGCAATATAAACCTCAAATGTTACAACCTTCCATAAATCTGCTCTAGTTACAAAAAGCCAGCAGAAAGCATGGCACAATAGACATGGGAAATGTGGTCTTTTGGAACATGATTAGGCAAACTTTGCATAACTATGTAAATGACTATTGTCATTTGCTTATAGACTGCACAATAGAAGACTGTCCATGACAATGCCCTTCCCTATGTGCAGACACATTCCAAATAAATATAAAAATGACTGCTATGGCAAATGCTGGCAGTATCATGAACGAATTTGTGTGTCTCCAAACATATATCAAAAACAGCACACTGGTTGAAACACAACAGGTCTGACGTTATCAGAGAAACACTCATAAATTATATGAACCACAATTAAGGAAGGAATTACTGAGCCAACTATGTGAGGGCTTTAAAATATCTAAATAATGGTCTAATAATGGTCTAATGGACTTTGTTTGCTAATCATCTTTTAAAGCAATTTGCTGACTTCCATGGTTTGGTGCAAACTGCCTCCAAGATGACAAAAATAGCTGGACAGGAAGTACAAAACTGGACAAGCCAACCAAATCTGTATGGCCTGACATACTCTGTTAGGTATTCTGGTGATTTATCAAATTGTCAGGCTCTGAGCCACACTAAAACCAGAAAGCCTATGGGTTGGATACTTTTACAGAATGGCAAAATGTGTATAGTAGTGATGGGCGAATTTATTCGCCAGGCGCAAATTTGCGGCAAAATTGCGTGATTCGCTGCCGGTGAATAAATTCGCAAAACGGCTGTGAAAATTCACCGGTGTCAAAAAAATGTCAAAAACCGAGATGCTGGCCCCGTTTCGCGAATTTTTTGCCGTTTCGCGGGAAATGGCGCAAATTCGCCCATCACTAGTGTATAGTGATCCTGAATGAGCCTATGGGTCTGTAGGTAAGCTGGTTTTCTGTCTGATCCAATTAAGACTTATTTAGTTGCATCAGACTGTGATAACCAATCGAATCAGTAGCAAAATACACACAAATGCTGGAGATAATATCATTCTGACTGGTTGATCCAACTTTTGCTTTTGGAACAACTAGCAGTTAGGCAGGTTATATACTGTATAGACTTGATTGACGTTACTATGTTACTATGTTTACTCACTTATATTATGATAATTATGGGGTCTATTTATTAAGCTTTAAATTTCTATAGACAAGTTTTTTAGGGGGAAAAAATCTGAATTTGTAGAGGGAAAAAAACTTTCCAGATTTACTAAGCTGTAATGTTATTGAACATCCAAATCTAAAAAAAATACAGCTAAAACCTGGCAAAGACTTGTAAAAGTCAATGTCAGATGCCCCTTTAACATTTGGAAGATGTTCAGGGGTTTCATGCTGTTTGAAGCTGTTTTTTTTTTTTTTTGAAAACTTGAAAAACATTTTTTGGTCGTCAATTCAAAGATTTGCAGTATGCGTGATTTTGTTAGGACTTTTCCGCACATACAATTTTCATTTGGATTTTTTAGTAAATTAAGCCAAATCGTGGTTGGGAGGTAGGACCAATTTTTATTTTTAAAATAATGATAAATTTGAGTTTTAATAAATACCATAGATACTCCCTACATGTACCTGGAATATTGCTTGGCTTCCTCTTCAATGTACGCATGGGGACTCTAAATATTTGGGTTGGCAGCAAATACTTGTGAGTGTGTCCCGAAAAAAAGGTTGTGCATCAAAGCTAAAGGAGCTAGCAACAGAGCTCTCTTCAAATGTTTGGTCCACTAGCAAATTAAAGAGGAAAAGGAGCTGTTTTTCGCATGTCTAAAAATATAGGATTTGTCTAGGAAAGAAATCTATAGGATACATGCTATACATGCATACAATACAATTGTATGAGATACAGACTGTGCAGAATGTCACGGTCAAAGCCATGTATTAGCAATGTGTTATATAGATTCCTAGAGACATATTCCCTATATTCCATATTCCCTAGAACTGAATATTTGTAATTTTACCTCTGTAGCTTTGCATTGTCACAGAGACTGAAAAAATGCAGCTGGTGCATCATCTGACTGCTCCACTTCTATATATATATATATATATATATATATATATATATATATATATATATATATATATATAAATAGTAAATCCAGAGTTTCGATTATATATATATATATATATATATATATATATATTCCTACAATGCTTCAGCATTCTGAAATAAGAAATGTTCTAAATATAATCAATTACAAATTTTGACCTGTTTCTGAAATAATCAAGTTACTCTTCACTCCTCCCAGCATCTGTCTCTCTTCATTCTGTATTCTTGCAGGAGTTGGGTGTCAGATTTCCATTGACAGTTAGATCCAATATATCTTTTAGGGGGGACTCCTTTTTCTAGCAGATGTGAGCTTACTCAGATAACTGACTCCAGCACAAACAAAATTAATCAAAATAACTGACTTTGGTACAAATCCTGCATGTAGAGAGACATGATGTCTGTTAATTTTAATACAATGAGCTCTAATACATCTTCTAGGAAAAATTAAGACCCCCCAAGGGCTGCAGATACTGAGCGCAGGAGAGTGAAGAGTAACTTGATTATTTCTGAAACAGGTCAGAATTTACAATTGATTATACTTAGAAAGTTTGTTATTTTTGTATGTTGAAAAGGTATACTATATTTTCATATTTGAGATAGTTCCCCTTTAAAGGCCACCTGTTGGGCATATATACTGTATTATCCCCAACCAAAAGTGCAGACTAATAGAGTTTGCACTCCGGTTGGGGGTAACAGTATTTTTTTTTCTATAAATTGCACCTCGCCAGTGCTAGGACATGTCATATATAGCGCATGGGCATAATGCACTTCTGACGTCACGTATTCAAAAAAATTCTGTTTGTATTGGGAAGCATTCAAGGGATAGGGGTGGGACTAGGGATAGATATGAAGAGAGAGACACAGACAGACAGACTGACAGATGGATACATGCTTTCATTTGTGAAAGTGCCTTTCTGTATTAGTACCAGTAGGACAAAACACTGAAGATTCTAGGTATGGTATTATGTTGAAGCTAGGGATGGCGAATTTTTGTCACCTTGTTTCGTCATGGAAATGACACCCATAGACTTGTATGGTGTCATGCTTCAAAAAAAAAAAAAACGTGCCCATAGACTTTTATGGGCGATATTTAGTCGGCGGCGAATTTTTGGCGAAACGAAACGGGTCAAATTCGGCCATCCCTAGTTGCAGCGATGGATTTGTTTTTCCATAATACCATTTGAATTCACATGCTGTCAGGGCTGAACAGTATAATCATCCATTTGCAGAGAGCTTATTATTGAAAGAGGCAATAATATCCCAAAACGAAAGAGCACTTATGTAAAAATGATATATTATGGGATAAGGAATGATTCACCATTAAGATAACTTTTAAGTGTGTTATAGATTGGCCAATTCTAAGCAACTTTTCAATTGGTCTTCATTATTTCTTTTTTTATTACTGTTTGATTATTTGCCTTCTTCTGACTGTTTCCAGCTTTCATATGGTAGTCACTGGCCCCATTTAAAAACAAATGCTTTGTTTTTGCTACTTTTTATTACTAATCCTTCTGCAGGCTCTCACCTATTCATATTCCAGTCTCTCATTCAAATCAATGCATGGCTGCTAGGGTAATTTGAACCCTACGAACCAGATTGCTGAACTTACTAACTGGAGAGCTGCTGAATAACTAAAAAAACACAAATGATAAAAAATGAAAACCAATTGCAATTTGTGTCATAATATCAATCTCTACATCATACTAAAAGTTAACTTAAAGGTGAACAACCCCATAAACAAACTTTTCCATTTCCATTTTTTCCATTGTTCGATAGTAAGTTAGTAACAGCTAAATAGTAACAGAAAAAGTAACAGAAAAATCGGTGTGAACGTTGTTTATGTCTTTTTACCAATCATTTAAAATGAGAGTTACTAAACAAGAAGCCGACTTTGTGCCGGCTTTAACCACCATGAAATGTTTTGTTTATAGTACAAGAATAAATATAATAATAGATTTGGTAATTATATGTAATGCTTGGCAAATTTGAATCTATAAAAAAATCAATGATCATTAAAGATGTAACAAAGTCTTTTCTGTGCTGGAACGATCAAGCATAGAAAACAATTGTTTGTATCCTTTATCCTCAAATGTCATTTTAGAGCTCTGTGTTTGAGCTGAACTGCAATACACCAAGGATTAATATCCCACAGAAAACAATGTGTTCAGCTGCTCAAATCAGTCCAACACATTCTGATGAATTGCTGAAAAAT
The DNA here is from genome assembly GCA_038501925.1 of Xenopus petersii. Taxonomy (NCBI): domain Eukaryota; kingdom Metazoa; phylum Chordata; class Amphibia; order Anura; family Pipidae; genus Xenopus; species Xenopus petersii. The sequence goes on along the minus strand of CM076675.1, from coordinate 73,693,469 downwards.
CTCCTGGATTCCCCCATGTGATCTTTCATAACTGTGCTGGCATATTTTGCTTCATGACAAGGCAGGAATAGCTTTTGGAACTACTTTTTCTTTTTTCTAACAAAACGAAGACACAAAGTATATTCAGCAAATAGATGTTCTTGTTTATTGAGCAGTGATATGTCTTTCTATCTCTACTTTGCCAGAAAAGAGGCTGCACCCTCACACCTAAGCCTCGAAGGTCAATTTTATCAGTTGCAAATGCTTTTCGACAGCATTTTGCGTTAATTGAAGTTGTTTTAAAAGCCAGAGAGACATTTCAATACCAACAGCAAACTGTTGATAAATAGGCCTTGTGTTGTTTTACATAAGTGCTGATTTTTTTTAGCATTATTGTCCCTTTAATTAGTTCCTAAATCAAAGTATTATTTTTTTCAAATGCAAATTAGGCAGGCAAATGTTTCGCCTTCATGCATTATGCTACCATTCCATTCAACTTCAGGCAATATTCCTAAATAAACCAAGCATTTTTGCATCTTACCTGACCCGTGATGGAGAGACCATAGCCCCGTCCCTTAGGATGGATTTTGGGTGGAGTGCAGCAGCTGGGACAGTTACAGAGACATGAGTCAGAATATCGCTTACATGGAAACCTAATAAAGAGTGAGAAGAGGGAACTAGTTCATGCAAACAAAGCCATTTGTTTCATCTATATAACCAGCAACAACCTGTATCTTATTTACCATACCTCCCAACATTTTGGAAATAAAAAGAGGGACAAAAAAGTTGACGCGCGTAGCGCAGTGAAATTTTTTGACCATGCCCAATTTTGTGGCCACACCCCATTACCATGTTCATTTTACAAAATTTGGCAGGTTATGAAAGTTTGAACATATTTCTGTGTTTTTTTTTCAGTTATTACAGTTTTGCTAATGAAGGTGAATTGCCCTTTATGCTGTGAGTATAACTTTTCCCAAGAGACCTGTCATCTTATATTGTTATAATTACTTATTTGCTTATCTAGAAATTGATACAAAAGTATCTTATCTTCTACTGTGGCTGTTCTGGGCTCTCTGCCAAAAGCCAATTAAGTTATAAACTTTGTTTCTTTTTTTGGCTGTTTGGTGCAGAGAAAAATGGGACTTTCCAGTACAAATGAGGGACTGCGGGTTGAGCTATCATAAATGGGACTGTCCCTCTAAAAAAGGGACAGTTGCGAGGTATGATATACTGTGAAGGAAAAAGGCTTGCCCTCTAATACTTACAGAAAATCAAGTAAGGCATACACGTGACATCACTTATATGGTGAGCATTAATGTAAAATTCCTTATATAAAAGCTATAGATCTAGAGCAGATCTAGAGCATTTTTCAAAAGGTTATCCAGAGAAATACTTCTAAATAAAGAAAATTATTTTATTTTTTAATAAAACATTGCCACTCTCTACCTACACTTTAGAGATAACCACATTCCCCCACCCTGGGTCATATCAGTTCCTTTCAAGCAGAAAGAACATCCAGTCCTTGAAAGATTCCCTTTTAACAGGTAGTGATACTTACGGGCAGATTTATCAACGGTCGAATTTCGAGGTGAAGGGAGTTTTATTAAACTCGAGTAAAAAAAGACCATTCGAAATTTATTTAAAAAAATCTACGTTTTTAACTTCGGGTGAATAGGCTGTATTTGAATCGTTTGAATAGAAGTTTTACCACATTCGATTGAATTCGAATCGAAGGATTTGCCCCAAAAAATTTTGATTTTTCAAAGTCCACCAAATGACTCCAAATAGGTTCTAGGAGGTCCCCCATAGGCTAAAACAGCAATTTGGCAGGTTTAAGATGATGAATGGTCGAAGTTTTAAAGAGACAATACATGATAAATTTTGATATTCGAATAGCTGAATTTTTTTCAAATTCTAATTTTCACTTCAATCCTTGATAATTCTGCCCCTTAATGTGAAGATGCAGCTCCCTATTGCGACATTCCTCCCTTCGTTTTCAACTGAAAAAAGAAAATGACTAGACAGTGACTGAACAACAAAGTGAAGGCTGGAAAATAGTGGGCTGTGGCTTTGCTATTGATTAATTATTATTGGGAAAAGAGTAGGTTCTGACTTATAATCATAATTTATTTATAGAATGACAGTAATGAATAACAAACAGGCATCTTGCAATAATTTAACAAATAAACAAAGCATAATAGAGATGTTATCACAAGAGCTTACAATCTAAGGGGAGTTAAAGTCAAGCTGTGGCATGACTGTTAAGGAATTAAGATAGGGAAGACGGTTGCCTGTGGCTTATCTGTGATAGAATTAAAAGAACAGTAACACCAGAAAAAGTTTTTTAAACAATTGAATATATAATGTACTTTTGCCCTGCATTGGTAAAAATGGTGGGTTTGCTTCACAAACACAACTATAGTTTATATAAACAACCTGCTGTGTGGCCATGGGGGCAGCCATTCAAGCATGGGATACACAGTAGATAACAGATAAGTTCTAAAAATTCCCATTGTGTACTAAAGAGTTTATCTCTTGCTATCCTGTGCCTTTTCTCCTTTTCCAGCTTGGATGGCTGCCTCCATGGTTAGACAGCAGCTTGTTTATATAAACTATAGTAGTATTTCTGAAGCAAACATGCCAGTTTTACCAGTGCAGCATTGTAATTGTAATTATATTTTCATTAGTTCAAAACACTTGTTCCTTTAAGATGGGGATGAGGGTGGGCTTTGGCTTCACTGTGGTGGGATTGAGAGAGGGAAGAGGTTGAGCTGTAGCTTAGCTGTGGGGGAATTAGGACAATGAAGAGATTGGGTTGTGGCTTAGCAAGTGGCAATTCTGGGGCTGCTGCCATCCGAGGCAGCAGCCCAGATGCCCAACCCCCTCCTGCTCCATGTTTAGAAATCAGCATCAGAGCGAGTCAAAGGGGGGTAGCATTGCTAGTGCGTTGAGCGCAATTAGGCTCTCTGCGCTAGCGGAACCGAATTTCTTGGATAAAACCCGGAAATTCGGCTCTTAAAGTTACAAGAGGAGGCTTTTAGCCACCCCTTGTACCTAGCCACTCACTGTCTCATGGCAGGAGCAGCCCTGGGCTTAGCTGTTGCAAAATTAAGGTTGGGAAGAGGGTGGGCTGTGGCTTAACTATGGTGGAATTAAGATAAGTAAAGGAAATGGACTAAAGGTTATTTGGCTGAGCAGTTTGCAGGGAGAGAGCATGGAATGCAGACAAGGAGTAAAAGCAGGTAAGTGAACATAGATAGGAATATGGAATATATATTAAAAAGGGAAACAGAAGTTTTAGAATAGACAAAAAAACATTAGAAAGTTGGGATGAATATGTACAATGATGTCACAAGAAAGGGAGGTTGTACATACTATACAATTAATAATACAAGAAACTGAGAACTAAAATGCAATGTAGTCAAATGTGTTAATTATATATGCACACATCATTTGAATTCTTTGTGTGCAGCCATTTTCAATATGCACTTTGTCTGTACTTGTAATTGGTTCATGCATTCATTATGTGTGAGTGTAATATATTTTCTAAATATTTCACAGTTGGTTGTGCTAGTGTCATCATTTGGATGTGTAGAGGAAAGTAAACTGTGAGGGAACATTAGTTACTTGAGTAACCTGGCAACAGCTGAACTAAAACAAAAGAACAAAAGTGGGCCTGAAAAGAAATGTAAGTAATTGAAATATGGTTGCATTTTAGGGACAGAGGTAATACATTCAACAAACTCTTATCACTTAGACTAAACAAGACTTATTAGAATTAATTTGCTAATGTATTTTAAGAAAAATGTTATAATATATATATTTTTTATTCCCTCAATGTGGTATAGTGGAAGCATATTTAGATGTTTAATCTTATTAAAAGTAGTAACCCTCTCTAGTGAATAGCTTTGTGGTATTCCCTCAGCTATAATTTATCTGTCACTGTATCACCAACTATACAGAAAATCAATCTTGATGAAGCACCTCCTATATTTAGCTACAGTATCTATCCATCCCTGGCACAGAGCTAACAGTTTCAGAGAACTGCAACTGAAATTAAACTGAATAATGTAAGAGGGTGCTGAATTAAATGCACCCACCAAATGTACCTCTTGATATTCAAGGAAGAAAGGAATTTGAGCAATACAGAAAAAGGGAAAGTCGTCATACTACTATATTTGTCTATTTTTACATTTTCTTTGGTAGAAGAATATGAGTAGATGAGCTTTAATAAAGCACATCATTTTTAAGTAATGCTTATTAAGGGGGGGGGGGTTGTTAGTAAGCCATCCAATGACCATTTGCCATCCAGTTTTGGAGCCAGTTTTTACTAATCCCCACTGAGATTCAATTAAATGTTGGAGAAAGATGTTGCTCTGAAAATATAAAACAAAGTTTTGCTGTCTTATTCTTAACATACCATATGTACATTTTAGTTTATTTTATAGCAGATGTTTCACACTTCCCACATTCTAACTCTAGGGAATATCTTATTAGTGGTAGATGCCACCCACCCTCACATCAGTGGCTGATAACAGATGTCATATATGTTGAGGGAGTCGTGTTGATCTGAATAGAAAAAAGGTAAGGGGACCCCAGAGCAGTTTGGAAGAACCTGGAATAATGTAGAGATTTCTGCTGATGAGACATCCACCTCAAACTACTGAACTCCCTGCCACTGCCATTCTTAGCTACTCGTCCACCTTACCTGGGGTTTTGAGAGTGTAGAGAATATTGCTGCACTCTTAAACTATAAAAGCCAAACTTCTTGTTAAAAATAGGAAGTTGAATTCTTAGGGTTTGTACACATGGCAGTCATTTTATGGATTTATCCATTAACATGGCCATTGGTGATGGGGCTGATAGAAATTGTAGTGGCATGAAAGAAAAGAGCACATGGAACAAGGACCAAGCAGATAGGCAGACATGTGAACTGAGTTGTACCCATATTAAAGCAGCAACAAAAGTGAGATACTGACTGAAGGACTATAAAACCGCAAGTAATCACTCAACTAAAGGAGCGCACCATAGAAAAAGAGGCTTGGGCAACAATTCCTTAATAGGGCTGTCCATTAGTGATGTGCGGGTCAGGGTTTCTTTGACCCGCACCCGACCCTAACCCACCCTTCCGGGGGTCCTTTTATAGACCCGCACAGACCTGCCCTGCCGACGATGTCACAATGACATCACAAAAGGGGCAGGGCGAGCAGGAGTATAAAACAAGAACCTGGAAGTCAGATGCCGGCATTTGAAGGTGGTGAGGAGCACTGCGAGGTCGACCCAAACCCGCCCGAACCGCGGGTCCCGCGGGTCCCGGGGGTATCAGGTTGGCCCGCACATCACTACTGTCCATCCTCTGAAAGAGCACTCCCACAGTAGATGGAAGCTGTTACTACAGAGGATGCAACTGCCACATCTAGCAAAAAGTACAGGTATGGGACCATTATCCAAAAACCCGTTATCTAGAAATGAATTACTGATCTCCCATAGACTCCATTTTATTCAAATAATTTATATGTTTAAAAATGATTTCCTTTTTCTGTAAGAATAAAACAGTACCTTGTATTTGTTCTAAACTAAGATATAATTAATCCTTACTGGAAGTAAAATCACCCTATTGGGGTTATTTAATATTTACATGATTTTCTAGTAGACTTAAGGTATAAAGATCCAATTTATGAGAAGATCCATTATCCAGAAAACCCCAGGACATGAGCATTTTGGATAACAGGTAGAAGTATTTATAATGAACTGATGCTTGCAATACAACATTTAGGGGCACATTTACTATGGGTCAATTAACTCTCGATATTCGATTGTCAAAGCAAAAGCCTTCGACTTCGAATATCGAAGTTGATAGATTTACTGCATTTCCTTTGATCGAATGATTGTAGGAAAAATCGCTCGATCGAATGATTAAATCCTTCGAATCAAAGGATTTTAATCCATCGATCAAAGGATTTTCCTTCCATCAAAAAAAGCTAGGAAAGCCTATGGGGACCTTCCCCATAAGCTAACATTGGTGCTCGGTAGGTTTTAGGTGGTGAAATAGGCGGTCGAAGTTTTTTTTTAAAGAGACAGTACTTCAACTATCGAATGGTCGAATAGTCAAACGATTTTTAGTTCGAATCGTTCGATTTGAAGTCGAAGTCGTAGTCGAAGGTCGAAGTAGCCAAAAAAATACTTTGAAATTTTTTTTTTTGAAGTATTTTTTATTCTAATCCTTCACTCGAGCTAAGTAAATGTGCCCCTATGATTATTCACTGTATTATGTTTATGTATTATGTTTGATTTCTGTATTAGAGAGCTCTTAAAATTTACATATATATTTAGAGGTTTACCTTTTACCCTGTGTGCAATATTTATTTTCCTAGTGGCACAAACTGAAGTTATTCACCCAATAGTATACCAGGTATTCAGTCTTTTAACGCACCAACAAGGAGACACCCAGGCTTGTCCTGTGTCAGTTTGTAATTTTAAAAGTTCCAGGGATTAAAGTTACCTAGAAGATGACCAGATTTTCAAGGACAGGTTGCTAGCGATTGCATTACATGGAGTGGCATAAATGTGATACCCAATATATAGAAATATTACCTGTTTGTACAAAAATAATTGCTAAGTTCTGTGCAACATGTGTGCACTACTTACATAAGTGATGATGATTATTAAATATCATAAAATACAGTCATATGAAAAAGTTTGGGAACCCCTTTTAATTCTTTGGAGTTTTGTTTATCATTGGCTGAGCTTTCAAAGTAGCAACTTCCATTATAAAATATAAAATGACTTATGGAAACAGTAGTATTTCAGCAGTGACATAAAGTTTATTGGATTAACAGAAAATATGCAATATGCATCATAACAAAATTAGAGGTTTTAGGTGCATAAATTTGGGCACCCCAACAGAGATATTATTTCAATACTTAGTTGAACCTCCTTTTGCAAATGTAACAGCCTCTAGACACCTCCTATAGCCTTTGATGAGTGTCTGGATTCTGGATGGCAGTATTTTTGACCATTCGTCCATTCAAAATCTCTCCAGTTCAGTTAAATTTGATGGCTGCCGAACATGGACAGCCTGCTTCAAATCATCCCATAGATTTTCAATGATATTCAAGTCGGGGAACTGTGTTGGCCATTCCAGAATATTGTACTTTTCTCTCTGCATAAATGCAATAGTAGATTCGGAAGTGTGTTTAGGGTCATTGTCTTGTTGGAATATCCAACCCCTGCGTAACTTCAACTTTGTGACTGATGCTTTAACATTATCCTGAAGAATATGTTGATATTGGGTTGAATTCATCCGACCCTCAACTTTAACAAGGGCCCCAGTCTCTGAACTAGCCACACAGCCCCACAGCATGATGGAACCTCCACCAAATTTGACAGTAGGTAGCAGGTGTTTTTCTTGGAATGCGGTGTTCTTCTTCCACAACATTTAGACTATTCATGTGACAGTATTATGTTTTATTTCTGTAGTAGAGAGCTTTTTGTTATGACCAAATAACTAAATTTTTGTCTCATCAGTCCAAAGCACTTTGTTCCAAAATGACTGTGGCTTGTCTAAATGAGATTTTGCATACAACAAGTGACTCTGTTTGTGGCGTGTGTGCAGAAAGGGCTTCTTTCTCATCACCCGGTCATACAGATGTTCTTTGTGCAAATTTCGCTGAATTGTAGAACGATATACAGATACACCATTTGCAGCAAGATGTTCTTGCAGGTCTTTGGAGGTGATCTTTGGGTTGTCTGTAACCACTCACAAACCTCCACATATGCCGCTCCTGTAACTGTGCCTGTGGCCTTCCATTTCCTGATTACATTCTTTACAGTTGAAACTGACAGTTTAAACCTCTGAGATAGCTTTTTGTAGCCTTCCCCTAAACCATGATACTGAGCAATCTTTGTTTTCAGATCTTTTGAGAGTTGCTTTGAGAATCCCATGCTGTCACTCTACAGAGAACAGTCAAACAGAAGCACAACTTGCAATTGGCCACCTTAAATACCTTTTCTCGTGATTGGACACACATACCTATGACGTTCAAGGCTTAACAAGATAATCCAACCAATTTGGTGTTGCCAGTAATCAGTATTGAGCAGTTACATGCATTCAAATTGTCAAAATTACAAGGGTACCCAAATTTTTGCACAGCCAGTTTTTCACATTTGATTTAATTTCATAAAACTTCATACTGCTTCACAGAAAACACCCCAGTACTCAGATGTTCCTGGGAAATGAAAGACATATCACTGTTATCTTTTTTGTTGAAAGTGGAGTAAATTATTATGCAGGCTGAGAGGGGTTCCCAAACTTTTTCATATGACTGTATAGTTAGCCATTAAAGGTATCACATTATGCCAACCTATTTATGCCAACCTCTTTATGCCATTTAGTGCAAAAATACTGGCTAACATGATAAAAGCCCTTTTTCTGGAACCAGGTCTTTATATCCTGCAATTTTTCATCTGCGAAAATAAACTGAAGTATCACATGCTGTGTCAGAAGGAACATCATGGAAATATATAATCTCAATGCAAATATATTGGGTTTTTTAAAATTTCCATCTTGTAAACTGGTATGGGGCACTATAACTGAAATATAGCCTTTTGAGGCATGTTTAACTAAATCACTTTTTGAGTTTACTTGGAAAGTTTTAGGGCAGGCCAATGGCACACAGGGATGTGGCTTGGCTTTTCTACACCTGCGTTTTCTAGAATTCGAAAACTATGCACAGTCCACTACATCTGCCAAGGAATAACTAGAAAATCAGATAAGATGGGTGTGCTCCACTATTTTATTCACTGGGCCAGGGAAAAAATCAAAGAAAGAATTTACTTGTCCTTTAATACAGTAAATTCACTGAAGAGTGTGCCAAACGCAATATGCTGGCATATCTTCTGGTTAAAAGTCAGTATGTTTGAGCAGATCCAAGGATTACGGACCAATTTGACAGCAACCAGACATCAAAGGCCTAAATACGGTCTTTTAACAATTTCTGGAACGACGATATCATATGGGGAAAATATGTAGTGTGTTACCAATATTTTACATGTGCTGGTGTGAATTGGTGATTTTATGGCCAACTCATACTGCAGCTACTACAAAACACTGTTACATAGGCTAAATTAACCTTGTTAGATAATACACAATTTACACTGTGGTGATCCATTGCAAAATGCACAGAACAACCACACATATGTAATTACAAATGCATGAAATGTATATCTAAAAAGGCCCAAATGATTTAAAATATGTAAAATCAGTGTAATTGGGCCAATGCAAAAGTGCAGTCTAGCCACTGATTGAGGAATTTTTTTGACAAATTCAGTTTATAAACCATACACAAAATACGACAAATACAAATATAGAGGTATGAGACCTATAATACAGAATGCTCTCTGGACCTGGGGGTTTCCATATAACACATATTTCCTTAATTTGGATCTTCATACCTTAAGTCTATTAGAAAACCATGTAAACATTAAATAAACCCAATAGGCTGGTTTTGTTTCCAATAAGGGTTTATTATATTTTAGTTGGGATCAAGTACAAGCTACTGTTTTATTATTACAGGGAAAATGAAATCTTTTTTCAAAAAGTGGATTTTTTTATTATAATTGAGTCATATGGGAGATGGCCTTTCCATAATTTGGGGATGGATAACCGCTTTCCTGATAGCAAATCCCATACCTGTATATTTCATTTCATTTCATTGCTCACTAATAGTACTAATTCACTTTTACTGATTAATATAATATTAATCAGTAATGCACAGAGTAGCAGGGAAAACATTAAGCAAATCAAATATCCAATTTAATAAAATCCTCCTACTCTAAGGCAACTACAACTTAATCACTTGATATTTGGCCAAATAGAAACCACAATAATTTAGAAACACAATTCAGTATGAGCTGGTGGGCATTTCTACAACAGACTGGGGTAAGAAGCCTGGAGCATTAAGGGGTACAAGATCACGACTCATTAGTGCTTATTAAGCAGCATTTCTTCTCCTGGTCTGGTTGCAATCGCACCTTGCTCCATATAAAAAATAAAAACACTCTGCAATTCCCTAACTATATTTATGTCTTTATTTATGTGTTAGAGTCACTCACGTCCCATACCTGTGATATTTCCCAGAATTATAAAAGATCCAATTAATAAAATGTAGTGGAGCATAAAAGAGGATTGCATGATAAAAATGAATCCATAGGTTGTGTTATAGTTTTCTCTATTACAGCTTGTCAGTAAATATGTTGGAAATAAAGCAAAGCCCCCCTAAGGGCAGACACACACAGGCAGATTCTGGGAGATTAGTCGCCCTGTGACGAATCTCCTCTTCTTCGGGGGCGACTAATCTCCCCGAACTGCCTTCTCCTGCCTTCCCACTGGCTATAATGAAAACCATAGGCGGGATGGTACTCGGAGCGCTTCGTTTTCCAAAGTCGTCCGAAGTTTCCTCGTGAGGCACCTTTGTGACCCATAAATTTGTTGGGGAGTAGATTTTTACTGTACATGTATGGGACCTGTATACAGAATGCTTGGGAGCTGGGGTTTTCAAGATAATGGATCTTCATACCTTGGGGCAAATTCACTAAGCGCCAAAGCTAGTCGCTAGAGTTTGGCATTTTCGTTACTTCGCAAATTCACTAACGAACGCTGGCATAGATTCACTAGTGTTACTTCGCACCCTTTCGCCTGGCGAATTTTCCCTACTGACGTAACTACACAAATTTACTAACGCACGCAGTGTACTGAACGCTACCTATTACGCTAGACTTCCTTCGCCACCTCAGACCAGGCGAAGCACAATAGAGTAGATAGGGATTGCTTCAAAAAAAGTCAAAATTTTTTCTAAGTCCCAAAAAACGCTGGCGTGTTTTCTACATTATGGGTGATAGGCTGAAAAAAATCGAAACAATTTTTGGGGCTCCCCTCCTTCCCCTCTACATTTCCTGACTCATGGCAACTTACCTAGACAGCGGGCACATGTGTAGGGCAAAATAAAATTTTTATTTGATGTTTTGAAGGTTTTCTAGGCATTTATAGTGCTGATACGTATTCCTCCATTGAAATTTTAATTTGGCGCCGTATGCAAATGAACCATCGCTAGCGAAACTTCGCTTCGCTTGGCGAATCAACGCTAGCGCAACTTTGCAAACTTACGCTACCCCAGTGCGCAACTTCGGATTTTAGTGAATTTGCAGAGCGCTGGTGAAACTACGCCTGGCGAAGTGCGGCGAAGCACGGCGAAGCCTGGCGCAACTTCGAATCTTAGTGAATTTGCCCCCTTAAGTCTACTAGAAAATCATGTAAACATGAAATAAACCCAATAAGCTGGTTTTGCCTCCAATAAGGATTAATTAAATCTTACTTTGGATCAAGTACAATGTATTGTTTTATTATTACTGAGAAAAAGGAAATCATTTTTTAAAATTTGGATTATTTGATTATAATGGAGTCTATGGTAGATTGTCTTTCCGGATAAAGGATCCCATACCTGTACTAGGAGATCATAGAGACCAGCATCAAACAGCACAGGGACCCATAGAATAAGAATCCCACTCACCACTCAACTGCAGTTTTTATATTAAATTTGCCTTCAACCTCAATCAGCAACCTGTATCAAACAAAGTTGCAGGTAAATGTCACAGCAAATAAGAAAATAAGACTGAGGAAGTGAGGGTAGAAATTGAAAGAGATCTCTAATGAGTTTCATACTTGGTTCTGGGATGGTCGACACTTGAAGATCTGCGATACTTCTCCCGTCTGGTAGCACCCTTGGGCGACATTTTGGTGCTGGTGTCAGAGTCTCCACTGTCGTCGTCCCCCATGGCTTTAATATAGCTGCCACTTCTCATTCTCCTACATGGGATCTCTCCTTCTTTGCCTGGTGCTGGGTAACCCCCCCATTCATCTGGTGGAACCTTTACACAAAAATGTAAACAGTCAGCCAAATAGACACAAACCACTTAATTTCGTTACATACATATGAATATTTCTATGCAGCATGTGACTTTGAAAGATCTTCTTATTTTCATTTTTGTACAGGGGGGACCTAACTGCTCCAAGTTCTGCCTTGTGTTTTAGACTTCTTTGGCACAAAGACATAACAAGTTCCTTATATCGCATCAGAGACACAAATGTAAATGAGAGATTTATTTCCAAGAGCGCACAAGATAGGTGCATGCATATACAGCATGAGCTGGTGGGTGAAGCGAGAATTCGCTGGATCTCAATGCTGGGCCTGTGCTCTCTCTTTCCTCACAATAAACCACTTAAAGAAACAGTAACTTACAGATGCAGCCACATTGGTTTGTCTGTTTGACACAGAATAACTAAACACAGATATCCCATTTATATCATTTAACACAGAAAACTGCGTCACAACATCCCATCTACTTAAAGCATTCACCATTGTGAACAATGGAGCTTTGGTATGCTAATGAAAAGGTTAAATGCATTAAATGAGTTAAGATGACTTAAGATAACACAGTTTCTTCAATTACCCCTGAGTCATGACGCATTTAACTCACAAATCCAAGTGGCTTCATCTGTAAGAAAATGAAAGTGCTTTTAAGCAATAAAAATATAATGCAGTGTTGCCCTGCACTGGTAAAACTGATGTGTATGCTTCAGAAACACTACTATTGTTTATATAAATAAGCTGCTGTGTAGCAACAGGGGCAGCCATTCAAAGGAGAAAAGGCTCAGGTTACACAGCAGATAGCAGATAAGCTCTGTCTGTCTAATGGTGTTATTTGTTAACTACTATTTAACCTGTGCCATATAGCCTTTTTCAATTTCTGCCATTTCAACATAGCAGCTTGTTTATATGAACTATAATAGTGTTTCTGAAGCAATCAGATCAGTTTTACCAGTGCAGGGCAACAGTACATTATAGTCTATTTACTTTAAAATACTTTCATTTTTTGTTGTTACTGTTCTTTTAACACAGTGAGGATTTTTAACCAAGTATTTATCAGCACTACTCGATGCTTTCAGACAAAAAGGTTTAACAGCTTCAGTGGGAAATGTTCACAATATATATTGGCCCAATGAGCAGATGCTGCAGAATCCGTCTGCAAACTTGCCAAATTAGCTAGGATGATCTGCTGTTGTTGGCATATAGGTCAGCCAATCCACCCATGACAAGCCTCTAGCACCAATAAATCCTGCTGAAAAATGAAAATATCTCAGTGCACCAAAACATGACACGGGTTAGTGGTCTCTAAACTGTTTATACATAATTCCTTTTCTCCATTACTTTAGAGAATTGTTTTTTTTCTTCTTAGATGGTAATGTGTCATTTTCAAAGCATGCTGTTTGAAACAGAACCCACTGAGAATCCTCATCAATACTCATTGATAATGCCACACATTATCCTCATATGCTGCTTATACAATTTTGTTTGCATTTCATGTTTGAATCACATCTTTTTTACTTTAAACAGACAGCAAGTGGTTTTTATTCCACAGAGTACTTTGTTAGATCCTGCAGAAAAACTGACCTGTAGGAAGAAGAATTTCCCGCAAGTATATATATATATATATATATTTGGTACCCCTAATATACAAATATGTGATCATTTGGAAGTGCTATGGAAACCAGAAGCTGATCCCAGGTCAATTTCTTACTAGCACTGTAGCCTATTTTACTTTTTGGGCTAAAATTTGCTCACAACTTTGGAGTAATCAAACGATTATACAATGATAGTGATGTATTAAACAATATTAAGGAATCTCTCATATCACTCTGTCCAATTCCATGGCTCTCTAACCCCGACAAAGCCTCTCAGAATCAAATGAGAAATTCAAAACAAAAGGGATGCAAATATGTTGATTTCTTGTTGATGTATAATGGATATGGTGCTGTATACATGTTATTAGGCAAACTACATAATATTTACTAGTCAATAAATAAATCTTCATACACGATTATCAGCAAAAATTGTACAACTCCAAATTCACAATTCAAGGGAAAACGCTGTTTCCTAAATCCTTAATATCTTTTTTTTAAAAGGAAATCTGTTTGCTTTAGCTTAGATCAGTGGAGAGGAAAATTAGATTTTTCTTAAAAGTCTCCATTATGTTACTATAACCAGGCTCAAGTGTGAATTTCAGTATAGTGAAGTATAAAGTGAGAAATTTTAAATAGCTTTCTGTTTGTGATTATTGTATATAGTTTGCATAATATATTTCATTTTGCTATTTTTTTACATGTGGAATAGAACCCTGCATATATAATGTGTATTTGCATATTTCATATACATTGATTGCATTATATATGAATAATGATTAATCTGTTCATCACTCAACATTAAGCACAGCGCTCTTTACCTCCCTCTTGTAAATGATTTGCATTATGTAGGCCTTTGGAGCAAAAACTGAATCAGAAGCCAAGCCACAAATGATAAATTATTAATTGCAAATATGAATGCATAACAAGCAGGGGCCATTTGAAAGGCTGCAAGAAATGCCCACAAGGATCTGAGACCTCAACCCAATCTCAGGTTCAAAATAGTATGGAATTTATTGTAACAACCAGGAGTGTACATGCCAACTGTCCAAAAAGCTGATGGAGAAATAAAATATATAATAACTCAATGTAAATGTGGTTTTCAGCTTGTCCTCATCGTTCCTCAACAGGATATACCAGTACTATTTGGTTATCTGCAAAGCACAGGAGGAACCTCAAGGGATTGCCTAATTCTGACAGATATGTTTGTCTTATTGCTGTTCCCCCTTGGGGTGTCACAAGGGAGGTATGAGAACAAGTGACTTTAGACATCGTTTTTCAACCATGACCCTGAGTAACACCAATAGTTTATCAGTTGAGGAGCAGGTAGAATCATTTAATTGCTAAACACACTTGCTCAGGAATCAGTTCATTTACCACTGCATCTGTGATTGTACTGCTCCTACTTATTGTACCTGATGTTGCTCACTTTGTTCTTAAAGCCCTTATTTGAATGATTCTAATAAGTAGAGCTATGTACTGGATCCATATCATTTGTTTATGAGTGACAACAGTAGATGATTAGATTAGTGGTTTTATTCAGAAACTGAAGTTTGCAACATTCTAGGTGATGTTCTAATTACAGTTTGGGATCCAGTGGATCCAGTCCAGCGCTACTCCTGGTTCCCTTTCCATCATTATTCTAAAGCTTGTGATAAAAATCCCTGCCCTCTCTAAACTTTAATTGCTTAAGGGAGTTATTCCTTTTTAGAATCACTTTTCGAATGATGTAGAGAATGCTATTCTGAGACATTTGTTTATTATGTGTGGTTATTGAATTGTTTAGTTATTTGTGCAGCAGCATTTTAGTTTGGAATTTCAGCAGCTATCTGTTGCTAGGGACCAATTTAAATTAGCAACTAGGAAGTGGTTTGTAAGAGAGACAGAAACACGAATATGGTAGGGCCTGAATAGAAAGATAAGTAATAAAAAGATGTAGACAAATAATTCAAAAACTTTATAAAAAAAACTTTAAAAAATGAAGACCAGTTAAAACATTGCTAAGGCCATCTGATAACATGCTTAAAAGTTAACTTGAAGGTGAACCACTCCTTTAGGAGAACCAAACCATTGCTAATAAAAACCCCTACCCCCCCTACCCTACATAAACCTGTTCCCTATATGAGCCTTGAATAACTGTCCCCATTGGTTATACCAACGTTTGTTTATATAAACTATAGTTCTGTTTTTGAAGCAGACCTACTAGTTTTATCAATGTAGGGCAACAGTACATTATATTTTAATCACTTTAAAACTTTCATTGTTTTGTGTTAATGTTCCTTTACAGCGTAAATCCACAGCACTAATTTGAAATATAAAGATGTAAAGAAAAACACCTTATCATTCTCTGTCAGGTAGATTATGTTATGGACAAGGTGCTATGTTAGAAATTGCATGTAGCTAAGATTTTGTTATTAGGGATGTAGCGAACGTCGGAAAAAAAGTTCGCGAACATATTCGCGAACTTGCGCAAAAATGCGAGCGGTTCGCGAACGGTTCGCGAACCCCATAGACTTCAATGGGAAGGCGAACTTTAACATCTAAAAAAGACATTTCTGGCCAGAAAAATGATTTTAAAGTTGTTTAAAGGGTGCAACGACCTGGACAGTGGCATGCCAGAGGGGGATCAAGGGCAAAAATTTATCTGAAAAATCTGCCTGTGTGTGCTTGGAAGAGATAGTGTAGGGGGAGAGCTGTTAGTGATTTCAGGGACAGATGATAGTAAGTTTGCTGGCTAGTAATCTGCTTGATACTGCTCTGTATTGGAACAAAAAAATAAATAAAAGCAGTCCTTACAAGGACTACTGTTATTGCAGCAGTCAGCAGATGAGATCAGAAGCAGGACAGCTGCCCACTGCAGCTACATACAGAGCACTGCAGTAGAAGGTAGATTACTAGCCAGCAAAGCTACCTAAGCTTAAATGTCCCTCAAACCCCTGCAGACTTCTGTCCCTCCAATAACAGAGCAGTATCAAAATGATTACTAGCCAGCAAACTTTCAACTGTCCCTGAAATCACTAACAGGCAGCAGCTCTCTCCCTACACTATCTCTTCAGCACACACAGGCAGAGTGAAAAAACGCTGCAGGGCTTCGGTTTTTATAGGGAAGGGGAGTGGTCCAGGGGAGAGCTTCCTGATTGGCTGCCATGTACCTGCTGGTCTGGGGTGAGAGGGCAAAAAAAAGCGCCAACAATGGCGAACCCAAAATGGCGAACGTCGCGCGACGTTCGCGAACTTCCGGCGAGCGCGAACACCCGATGTTCGCGCGAACAAGTTCGCCGGCGAACAGTTCGCGCCATCTCTATGTAAGGCCCCGTTTTATGATTTTCTCTGTGCTGCCTCAGAGATCACCTGACCTGAAATACTGCAGCTCTAACTGTAATAGGTAGAAACGTGGAAGCAAAAGACAGAACTTTGTCTGTAATGTGACCTAACATACTGTACTGTATATGGTTTGTTGTGTCCACTGTCTTAAAATGGCAATTTTATATCTTGGTTTACCCAATGGAACACACTCCAAAAAAGTATGTTTGTATGAAAATAGTTTATTTAGATAATGGATTTTATGGATATATTTTTATAGAGACCTACATTGTTCATGGGTATAGTTTTGATTTAATTAATGCACCCATAGGAACCCTCTGCTCAATAAGAAAGCACCAGAAAAGACCTTGCCATTGGGAACTGTAGAAATTGTACCAAATTTCAGAAGAAGGCAATTTCAACCAATTATATGATTCATATGTTTTACCTGAGCCTTATACCTGAGCAGTTCCCAATAGCAAGGAATTTCCAGGCACAGTGTTTTGATTTCCTCATGATGACAAAGTGCCATTTTGCCATCACCCAAAGAAGCATTACTGAGGGGCATATTTATCAAAGGTCGAATTTCAAAGTTAGGGTCTAACATCCGATCAATACGAAAGATCTGAAAATTAGAATTGAATTTGAATTGACTTCATATCGAGTTTTCCTCTGAAAAAAAAGTTGAACGTCAGGAAGGCAATTAACATCGTCAAATGGTTCAACAGATCTCTGACTTACAGGTTTTAGGTGGCAAATATTTATATTAGAACTGTTTCCAGGGTCGAGGTATGATAAATCTCACATTCAAATTCAAGCTGGTGGTTTAAAATTCGGAATTTGTGAGTTTTGATGGAAATAAATTTTGAAAAATTCTAATTCGAATTTACCATTCAAACCTTAATACATCTGCCCCTTCGACAAATAATAACAGCATGATAATAGAAGAGAAGCTTTTACTGTGGATTAACAGAACTTCATAATTCTTCATACACTTCTGCAAACTGTGGCTTCATGTTGACGGTGAAAGAAAAGGCAGCTTATTTCAGTTAATGGGAATTTTATGGTTAGCACTGCCAGCACAATAGCCTCTTTGGAGCTCAGTATATAGAGCACAGTATATAGAGCGTCTACTTAGCCGCTGAGTCTGCATACCTTTCAAAGGGTGATTTTAACTAGAATTTACTAATATTTATTTAACCGTGTATGTAAATTATTACACTTCTGAAACTTCTGTGTACCTGTTATGGCAATCCATATACCAGCCACTACTGCTCCTCAAAAATGGGATGTAACAGGATAAAAGAAATCCTGGGATCACTATCACTCACCGCTGGAGCACGAATGTAAAAAAAATGGGGTTTAGTCCCTATCCCTAGCAAGTAAAAGCAGTGACTGAATATGAATGTACACTGAAATATCCTCGCCCTCATCCGGGTGGATGAATGGGATGCGCATCCTTGTCTATCAAAGGTAAATAAGAGGCTACCGGTACTTCCTTTTTACCTAACCTTAAATACTATCCCTTTCCAACCTTACTTCCTGCTATGACTCTTGTATTTATGCTATATTATTTTTTTCTTTTAAGAATATTGGTACTATTGCAACACCTTTCAGTTGTTGTTGCTACAAGCAACAAAGCCACCTAAAATTTTAGAACCCCAGTTTTGCAACCACACTGATAGATGCATCTATACCATTCTAAAAAAACAGTGATCCAAGTTTAAGGGGCAAAGGGGAAAATTTACTTACATTCGAATTATCAATTCGGAAAGCTTCACCATACTTTGCGCAACTATGTCAGACATTAATTCACTACACTTTTTCATCATAATGCAAAAATAGTCGCATAAGCAAATAAACACTGGCGAAAATGAGTTATCGTGAAAGTTTTTTGCAATTTTTCTCTAGCATTTCTTTCTTCCTAACCTTATTAAAATACTACGCTTACATCAATTAAAATACGGTAGGTACATACAGGTCATATGTATGTCTTTATTATTGCAGATTAACTATCATTCACCGGAGCGAAAAATTAATTTGGCGAAACAGTGCAAAAGTTTTCTAGTGCTGAGCTTTTTCGCTATCAAATTGTCCTCTATGGCTTTTAGTAAATTGGTGAATTGTCATTTTGGCAAATTTTTACCAAAAAAACACAGTTCACACCTTTAGCAAATGTGCCCCAAAGAAAGGACAGATATGAATTTACAGTATCCATTCTAGACAAACCTATACCTTTAAACATAGCCCTCCCAGGAGCTGCTATAGAAAACATGTTTTTCTAAGAGGTTGAAAGAAGTCACTTCCGCCTATTTATACTTAGTAAGACTTGGGAATATACATAGTGTATGCGCACAATGTTATTTTCAGACCTGCGCAGAGAAATCTTCCTCCTTGATGACACTCTGCTTCTTGATGAGTTCATATCTAGTGTTCAGCAACTGGTGTTGGTGACACATAAGCAAAACATGCAAAGCAGGGAAGGTGAGTGATGTAGCCAGATCCAAGATGGCGCCATATTCACAGCAACAAAGCAATACGTTGAAAAGCCAATACTGCTAAAAAAACTTCTTTTGGGCAGAAAAAATATAAGGGTTTATGAGTAGTGATGGGCGAATTTCCTGCAAAATTCGCGAAACGGCAAAAAATTAGCGAAACGGTGCCGGCGTCTCATTTTTGATGCCGGCGCCCGTTTTTTTTTGGACGCCGGCGAAAAAATTTTTGCGGGTGTTTCGCGAATTTATTCGCTGGCGGCAAATCGCGCGAATTCGTGCCTGGTGAATAAATTCGCCCATCACTACTTATGAGCACTACCTCATGGTAAATTATGTTTTGGGGGCTTTCCTTTTACTTTAAACACTACATTGTGTGCAGTCAGTAATGGTACATTAACAACAAACATAAACTGGTCAGAAACAATACACAGGCATAACGGCATTAGGATTGTTTATATGCCTTAGTTCTGCCTTACCCACACCCTTCTATTGCATGTCATGGAGAGCACGGTGCAGTGTTTAGTATTACTGCCTTGTAGTGCTTGAATCCAAGGTTTGACTCCAGCCATGGCACTAGCTGCAACTGGTTTGATTGGTTTTCTTCTGGGCACTCTGGTTTCCTCCCACTCTTTAAATATACAGTATAAAGGCATCTTACATCTTAATTGACTCAATGTAGTCACCAATAACAACATGTATGCTTGGCACTACTAGCCACCAAGGTAGTACACTCTTTATAAAGCCAGTGGTGTTGAGTTTAAAAAAGTTAATAAATGACCTGATTTTTATATTGCAATATCACTTGTACCCTTGACTATAAGCAAGGAAACACTAGGGGAGTTAATTACAAAAATCCCCAAATTTTCTTAAAACTGCTTTGACTAAACTCCGTGCACATTTTTACTGCATTTATCAATAAATTTACTAGGAAAAAATCTGACGCCCGAAAACTCCAGACTATCGGCTGAAAACCTCAAATTAATCAGATTAGTGTACGAATCCTACGGCAGATCATGTTATCTTCCAATTGTAAATGGAACATCTGCCATTGAGATGGCAGATGGAAAGGTTTGAGATGGAGTACTTTTTTATTCCAACTTTTAACAGCATCAGGCTTTAATAAATCACAAAACTGTTAGAGTTTTTTTCAACTAAAAATTGTGGTTTTCCCATAAAAAAATCTGAGTTTAGTAAATAACCCCCTTGATAAATGATACTGCCACCACACGTTTAACATTTTCTCATTCTCACCATATTCAAGATATTTCTCGCGAATGGATTATAGCTACAACTCTATTCCATTTGCAGTACTGCTTGTGAAAAGGCTGCATATCAAGAGGGCTTACAACTGGTGCAATAAAGTTTCTTTTATGAGCACTAACACTATTGTTTCATACCTGTAAGTAATGATAGCCTCGTTCCTTCCCCTTGCCTTCCTGAAGCATCAGCATCTTGTCTTGGTGGTGGCCCCCTGAGCTTGTATAGGCCTCCCTTGCCTGGCTGACAGTCATGGTGTGCCATGTACTCCTCTTTAGTGTCTGCCCATCCAGTGACATAGACACCCCAGCGCAGGCCAGGCACTTGCCTTCTCCCCCTCCACCCTTTAAACTCTTCAAGGTCAAGTCTCTGAAGGCACTTTCAGGAGTGTCCACTCCAAAGGGAGCTCCATGCTCCATGGCATGACGAGCTGACACCAAGAAACTGCTGTCACTGTCAAGGTTGTCATCAGAGCTCCACCACCCTGCCACTTTCGACCGATGCTTGGATTCTGACTTGCGGTCTTTGCTCTTGCTTCTCTTGCTGTGCCGAGGTTGAGAGTGCTGATAGCCATCCCCACCACGTCCCTCATACCGGGTGCCATTGAATTCCCTTTTTGAGGGTGTCTCCAGGGAGTGGGATTTGGCAAAAAGCTTCTGGACAGAGTGCACAAGGTGACGAATGCGACTTGGGCTCTCACTACGCTGCTCTGTGGTGCTGGTACGCTGATACTGGAGGGTATGGAAGCCATCATGATGCAGAGGCAGCTGCTTTTCAAACTGGTCCAGCAGGGTTGGTGGTAGGCGGTTGATCTTGCTGGAGTTGTGCGCGAGGGCAGCCATACAATCATCACAGTCGAACTGCTGGGGGTTGTGGTGCATTCTGGGGTATGTACCACCACTGGACGACCGAGGTTCTGGCATGCTCAGAGCACCACCAGGGCAATCTGAGGTCACACCAGCACTCCTAGAAAGAGGGTAATAGTGAAGGTCCAGGGAACAAGACTCAGAGGCGCTGCAAGGGTAGGACTTGCGGAGGTCAGAGCAGTGATGAGAAAACTCCAGTGCTCTTTCTCGTGTTTCGGGGATGCAGTGACATGGAGGCTGTGATTGGTTGCCTTCTCCATGATATCCTTTCATCCTGTTAATACTGAAGAAGCGGCATCTTTTTTGCCCTTCCCATCTTTCTGGGATTACCTAAGACAGCAAGAGAATAAAGAGCATTAAAATGGAGTGATCATAAATTAGTCAGGAATAAGGTATATAATTTATATGTCATATTTCAAGACTCAGTTTCAAACACCTACATCAAATCCTCTAATTGCTGCTTTTCAAACAAGGTTTTTAGAATACAGTTAATTATTCCCAGTAGTAAACTAATTAGATATGAAATACTCTTGTTTTAAAAGAATGAACAAGGTTCAGGATAATAAGAT
This sequence comes from Xenopus petersii, assembly GCA_038501925.1. Taxonomy (NCBI): domain Eukaryota; kingdom Metazoa; phylum Chordata; class Amphibia; order Anura; family Pipidae; genus Xenopus; species Xenopus petersii. The sequence continues at coordinate 73,671,484 of CM076675.1, read as the reverse complement.
AAAAGACAGAATGTGAAATATTTGCTCTCCAGTTATATCATGAAAAGTAATAAGCTAGAAACGATTGTGTACATCACCTAACGTCATTATCTCTTAATGGTCTGTTGGCTTCCTTTGCGGATGGCAGTTTCATGAATCATCTTGCAACAAAAAAAGTTATTAGTCACTCTGAAATAAAGACTTCAGGGTGATTTCAGTGTGGTCACTGGGTAGCACTTATATGCTGTAGCATTACCCCAACATATATAAGAATTCTAAAAGATTACATTTGAATGATTAAACATCAGTTTGATCATAGTCAAACAGTGTCAGTGGTTTAATTATTAATCTCCTTTTAAAACCTTTTGGGGAAATGGAGTAAATGGACTGACTTCTACATCTCTAAACTTGGCCATACACAAGTAACCTGCCAGTTCTCAGGGGCAATGGATAGTTGGATGTGATGCTTTTGGATGTTCATGCTGTAAATTGGTTTGAAGCATTAAGTTCTTTTAAGAAAGGCACTTAACTAACATAGCATTATTATAGTTCTAACATATTACACTGCACTTTATTGAAAGAACTGAAGCATTCACGGCCCAGTACAGCTTTCAATTTAATTTTCCTGATTCATTTCCACACACATAAACACACTTTTAATATGTCAGTATGTTTTTATAGAAAGTGAGGAAAACCCTCAAACACACAAAGGGCACATAATACTTAATTCCGATTAAACCCAGGGAGGAACCAATCCCAGAGCAACAGAGCTTCAAAGGCTAATATGTGTGCATCTTAATTAATGGAGAAACGTAATAAACTGTACAAAGTTTGCCCAGATGTAGTAACCAATAGCAACGAATCAGTGGTTTGCTTTCAACAGGGACCAGTAAATGCTACCTGTTAATTGGTTCCCACAGATGATTAGGCTTATATCATCCTTTTATTACCATGCCTTCTATGTTTTCTATCTGTAACTGTTTTGTGACATAGCCTATTGTTGAATTGTCAAATGTAGCTTAAATACAATCAGCATTATCTCTTAAAGGAGCTAAGTATGCTTATGTAATATAATTGTCAATCCTGGCTTGGTTTTAGCATTATATTTAATAATAAATAATACACCCCATGACATATGTTTTAGTAACAGGTGTTACAATGTGCTTTATGAGAGATAGTGGCGAACTACCGGGGGGTGTGACTGCACCGGGGTACGCACACCCTCAGGACCCGCACGCTTGTGAATCCGCTATGATCTCTGCTTCTGGACATGGGTGGGGGGCCCGGCTGAATAGCCTGCACCCTGGACCTGTGCCAGGTAGTTCCATTACTGATGAGATACATGATTTGATTTAAATGTTACAGTAAAGACCTAAAGTGTCCTAACTGATGCCAATGTCTGGCAGTGAAATTCAGATATATTGTCACAAGTCTAGCTAAAACTGAATACAACAAGTATTTTGAATCTTGTACTGCATAAACAGCATACCATAAAAATCATCTTATTTGCCTTTCTCTGGACCCTCTCTATTTAAATAATGTCCTATTTGAGCACTGGAGACCAAAACTGTACAGCACATTCTAGATGGGGCTTTACCAGTGCTCTGTACAGTGGAAGAATAGCCCCCTAATTTCAAATGACTAACTTGATAACATAGTGATTAGTGGTAGATTTGCCATAAAAATGGTAACAGATGATAATCTCTATCCTGCCACCCTTATGAAAATAAATTGCTTGAAGGCCTTAATCATGACAGAAAATGGAAATGCTATTTATGTATTAATACATTATGTTTAATGAGTCTCTGTTTAATTCTCCATGTTTTCTAGAAATCATATTTCTTAATTTAGCTGCAGTTTCCTTTATTGCCATTTTCCCACCAAATCATGTGTACTGTATGTATTATCAAAAGAGCCATTGTGTATAATAGACCTTGAGAGGTCTTGACTTAAATAAAATATATCTGCAGGAACCAGAGCTGATAGCAAACATGATGCTAAATAAAATAAAGTTTTTGCATGCACAAGAATATATAGCAATTCAAATTTACATTTCTGGTCCTTTAAGGACCTTATGATGGGAAATGACTCTGTCTTTATTATTCTGAAAGTTGACCAGCTTAAAGAGAAATTATGCAATTTAATACTAAAGAAAGCAATTTTAAATAAAAACTGGTAGTTCGTACATGAGGAATATGCATGGAAGACAAAAGCAAGAAATTCTTGATTAATAGTTACTTTGTACTGAAACACACAACTGTAACAACAAACACTTAGAGACTATACTGAAGCCCTTTGATAAGCAATTAGAAATACGGGAATTCTGGCCCATCTTCTTCAATTTCCATTTTTTCATTTCTTATTTTTTTTTGACAACCCTGGCCACTGTAAAAAAAAAGACAGGGTGTCTCCCAAACACCCTGCCAAAATATTAACCTTTGTTTGCCTCTAACCCCTTGATCTCTTGAGGTCGACTTGAGCTTTGGTGCCAGATTAAAAATCAGACACAAGGTGCAAAACAACTAGGCAGACAGTTAATACAGTGCTTTTCTGCACCAGAAAATACTGGAAGGCAAAAGATACAGTATGTTTCAGATACAGCAGTACGTGAGAATTAATACAAGGACAACTTCTTACAAGGCATGTAGAATGTAAAATTAACGATAACCAGATCAAACTTGTTCTTGGATTGCAACTGAGTAATGGCTATTGAAGAACATACAATTTAAAACAGGCATAGGGAAAAAACTTGAGGAAAAGGCACCTTAACCTCCCCAAAAGGACACCACCTGCCAAATATTATATATAATTAGAAGTTCTCCAATGGAAAATTCCTTGTTGTAGCCTAACCAGACAAAACAACATCCTCCTGAACATAAAAATTTTATATAGTTAAATTGTTGTACAGAACTGCTAGTTTATTGCAGAAGAAATAGGATACCGAAATAGATGTATTTCTTTTAATTGTGCAGACTGTTATTATAAGGTTTGAATCTATAACAGTAAGAAGTGAGAATCATCTTAGCATGGCAATTAACGCTATAGGATGGCATATTTCACATACAGCAGGAATTTCTGTAGTATGAGATCAAAAAAAATATTAGCTAATTTGTGCCTAGAAAAAAAGGAAATTATTTGTTAGACTTTTTTTTATAGTATTATAAAGGGGTTCTGTATGCTTCTTTCATTTGTGCTTTTTGTTGCCACAGTAGCTATAGTGGATGATTCCATCTCCTATCTATCAGTATATACAGACAACTATAAGAAGAGTTTTACTCTCAAAATGAAAGGTTGTAAGCGCCCATAAGGTGCAAGCACGTACACGTCAAAAAAGACGCACGTGCGCAAAACCAACACACTCACCAGCCAGAGCAGCGAGAGGGGACCAGAGTGGAGATATGAAGGAATGTGCCCCCCCCCAATTTTGCACCTTAGGCATGTGCCTACTCTGCCTATCCCTAGTTCCAGCCCTGATGAAAGGTGAGAATACCCCAGAATTGTGGAGAGCTGCTTATGAGCTTATACACACTGTCACTGGCCTCAATCATCCCCTAACACCACAGTTGGCTTTTTTAAACCTGAAATATATCAAATGACCTATCATTTTCCATATCATAAGAGCAGCAAGATTCCTACTGCCAAAAAAAATGGAAAACAGACACAAATCCAGCTCTGAAATAGTTGCCCTAATTAACAGACACTCACATTATGAGAAAATGTCAGCCTTAGCCATTAACAAATTTCAACAACAATGGACCATCTTTTTGAGTGCTTTTCGAGCATAAAGTAATTGAATATCCCTCCTCCATTCCCAACATTCAGGTATTAGCGACCTATAACCCTAGAACCCTAGAGCAGTAGCTTGTAAGTCTTGTAAGATCTGTATACTATTGTTGATGAAAGAACTGGAAAACTGACTAATAAAATGCAGAGTATAAAAAAGAAAGGTGAGAATAACCTGCATATGGTTATTGGGAGGGGTATGAGATGTGAACTGCCAGCCCTTCATAATGGCACACCTCAGATAAGTTGGCATACATACCTGCCAGTGCCTAAGCTAGTTCTGTCATAGCTGAAAATAAAACTGACATGGTTTGATATGGTGTCTGTTTGTCTAAGGGTAACATCATAACTGTAACACTTGCATGAACAAGCAAGCCTCCCATGAAGCTTAGTATACAATCGTAGCCATGTGGCAGAAAATGAGAAGCAGACTTAATATTCAAAAAATCTGGTAATTGTGCATATATCACTTCTAAAGGATTTTTTTCTGTAAGCATTTTTGAGCTTTTAGAATTGCAGACTGCCCTTGCCAGCCTCAGTGGATATTTTAATGGTGCCGGTGAATAACTGCTGGATGTGAGCAATTACATTTGCTGATTCCAGCTCCTCTACTAACCACTAATGAGGATGATCAATCAATAGGGGTAAACAGAAGAGATTTGTTCATCTATACTAATTTAACCCTTCTGAGCACCAGAACTCTCTGTCCCTAGGTTTGTGGGTGTAGATGGAGAGGATTGAGACAGCAGGTTCTCTGTGCACAGTGGCATGTTTACCTGTAATGGGAAGATTCAAAATAAATAAGCAAGTTCCAAACAGACAGAATCTGGGTTCAGTGCTGAGTGGTATGTACTGCCATTTTACTTTCCAGAAATTGCTCACTGTGGTAGTCAAAGGGCAGCTTTGGGACTCATATTAATTGTAGGGGTATGCTATAGACCGCTTAAGTAAGGAGGAATAATATAAGTTCCTGATGCAAATAGAAAAAGCTGCTAGTTTGGGACTAGTAATGATAATGGGGGATTTTAATTACTCAGATATTGACTGGAGCAACAGTACTGCCAGGACAGTTAATAAAAATGAGTTTATAAACTTGTTGCATAAAAACGTTATGGCACAGGTTGTTAAGGAGCCAACCAGAAACCATGCTATACTGGATCTAGTGATCTCTAATGACCCAAACATATAGCAAACCCCTGGGTAATAGTGACCACAATGTGATCTCATTTAATGTCTGGTGCAAAAAGCAAATATATACTCGGGCAACAAAAACACTGAATTTCAGAAAAACAAACTTTAGCTCCTAAAGGGCTGCCCTTCAGAGCATAGATTGTGGCATTATGTTTTCTGTTAAAAACACAACAGCAATAGTTGTCATTTAAAATTATATTAAATCATTACTGTTCTCAATTTATACCCTTAAAGGAAAACTATACCCCCAAACTATGTAGCTCTCTATATACAAATATATTGCATAAAACAGCTCATATGTAAAACCCTCATGTAAATAAACCATTTTCATAAAAAAAAATGTAATCGTATGTGCCACTGAAAAACTCTAAATAGAAAATTGCCATTTTAAGAAATAAAGGCCGCCCCCTGGGATCCTACAATTTAGGGTGCACACGAACCAGCCAAACAAACCATACATGTTAGGTTACATGAGCCAATTAACAGAAAAAGTTCTGACTTTCGCTCCCACACTTCTTCCTGTTACAGCTAGACCTGCAGTATTTCTGGTCAGGTGATCTCTGAGGCAGCCCAGAGAATATCATATTATGGGGGCTCAAGGGAAAATATATAAAAGGGCAATATTTAATTAAATATATATTCCAGTTTGATAAGATTCTTAAATATGCCACTTCATTTCATATAAACTATCTGTTGCTTAAGTATTCATTTTGGGGGTATCGTTTTCTTTTAAGAAGTAAATGTAGAAGCACCAAGAATGAATAGCATAGAAATGAATAGAAAAGGCATTTTTAAAAAAAGGTTGGTGGGGACAGAAACTGCATTTAATGAATATAAACACCATAATAAATGTTGTAAAACAGCAATTTAGAAGACAAAGATAGAAAGAGAGGAGTAAATTGCGGCAGAGGATAAGACTAAACGTAAAACTTTTTTTAAGTATATTAAGTAAAAAGGTGCAGATTGAGAGTGTGGCTCCTTCAAATAATAGTACCAGTATGGTTGTAACAGATGATAAAAAGGCAAATGTGATAAATCAGTTTCTTTCTTTTAGTTATTTTCTCCAGTATATACAATAGATATAATATAATAGTCAGAGTTCCCAGACACACCTCATAGCTGCACTGTTCGTTCACCTCAAACTAGTCATTGGCTGACACAGGATATGGTAAATGAAGTAAAGAGTAACTTAAGTTTATCAGAGCACAAGTCACATGACTGGGTGCAACTGGGAAACTGACAATATGTATACCCCCCTATCGGATTTCAAAATGAAATGAAAAACTGATCTCAGTGCAGTATTCTGCTGGCACAGCACTATTAACTGTTGCATTTGAATAAAACATGTTTTCTCGTGGCAGAATCCTTTTAATGAGGCTGTCTGCATATGGATAGGAAACAGGCTACAGGATCAGGTACATAGGGTAGTTGTTGGTACATTCTCTATTTGGATTAAGGTTCTTAGTGGGGTCCCTCAGGACTCTGTATTGAGATCACTTTTATGTAAGTCGTTCATTAATGACTTAGGGCAGGGTATTGTAAGTAATAAACCAGTGTTTGCAAATGACATAAAACTATGCAGCCCAATTAATTCCATCCAGAATGTGGCATCCTTGCAGCAGAATCTTGACAAACTGGCAATCTGAAAGGCTAACTGGCAGGTGAGATTAAATGTTGATAAATGTAAAGTCTAAAAATATCCACGTCACTTATACCCTCAATGGGACTGCACTAGACCTTGTACATAATAAAGCTGGCTGTAGCAAGCAATGCCAGTCAACAGCCTCAAAGCCATTTAAGGTCTTGAGCTGTATTAAAAGGGGCATAGATTTGCGAGAGGAGTGATATGATAACTATGTATAAATACTGTATATAAGGCAATCAAATAATAATCCCTCTAATGCTTTATTTACCAGTATTTACTAGTAGGCCTTTAAATCTGACATGTGGGCAGCATGGGCGTCTGCAGAAAGTTTTCCGGGGGGGGGGGACAAGGAAGAAAACATATTACACAATTTAATTATACCCATATTTTTATTTAACAACTGCTTTTCTATAAATATATAAAGTAGCAACTGTATAGTGTGGTATTTTCTACTTTCTTGAAAATTTGCAGAATATTATTCCCTGTAGAGTTCTAGTTACAGCTGGATACATACAAGTGAAGCCTCCATTTTACATAACCAAATTGTTCGTTTTTATATATTTTATACCATTTTTGTGTGGTCCGAGCAATATCTAATGCATAATACATTTTCCTGATTTTATACTATTTTTTCTGGTCCCTTGAAAAAATGTAAATGGGGGTTCTTCTATACATAAAGTAGAGTAATAACAGCAGGAAGAGGTTGTGCACAACAAAATGTCACTAGTATAGAATCTATGTTTATACAATCTATTTTAATCTAGAGGAAAGCTGCATTGTTCCCAGAGTGGCAGAAGGGTTAAAAGATAAGAGCCATCCAAAAACAAGGTAGATACAGGACAGGAGCAGGGGAGGAGGGTGAGGTGCAAAAATATATACTATAATATTATAGATATTTCTATACAAATATATAGAGTGAGCCAGAGAGTTATTATAGACAGAGAGGGGAGTGTGAGGGAAAGAGAAGGGTAAGGGTAAAACACTAAGGGGGCTATTTACTAAAATCCAAATTTATCTAATATTTTATTTTAAAAAACCATGACCAAGCGCCCATTCTCAGTTTGACCTTATTTAATAATAAAATAACCCAAATTAATGGGATTACGGGAAAACTTTAGTGAAAACCCAAATCTCTTTATTTTTTTGGGCATTACTCATGAGAACATCCAATTGCAATAGGGACCTCTGCCATTGCCTTATATATGACCTCGACTTGTCTGAGATGCAGTGTTTTCAGATTCAAGCTTTTTGCAATATCACGCTTTAATAAATCTCGAAAAATTTGAGTTTACAGAAGGGCAGTAACCCATGGCAACCTATGAACATGTTGATGTCATTGCTCTACTCGTAGCTGCTGAAAAGTACTATTCACTTAGTAGTTACTGCCTGGTGCAAATTTGCCTAGGCTTAATAAGCCCAAGTGCCTTCTATTCTGCACTCGTCTGAGGCCAAGCATGTGAACCGTTCTTGCAGTGCCAATTAAGACACTGTGGGTCACAATCAGAAGACAAACTAACCCAGAAACCAGGCTCTGTACTGTCCCATCTGCATTCATGTTGCCAATATTCTCAGTGCCTCCCCAGCAGTTGTACCTGATAATAGTTTCTCATTAATAATTATTTAAAAGTGGGTGAAAGGGATTACTCCACTCGCTCCCAACAACCCTCTCTTTATAATATATATATTTATATATATATAGCTGCTATATATAGAACATATAGCAGTCAGCGCCGATTCTGACTAAGGAGCCGCCAGAGGCGGCTCCTGCAATGCCGCCCCCCCTCACCAACTTACGTGTCGGGAGGAGAGGCAGAAACACTATTGCGGAGAGCGCAATTGCGCTCTCTCGCAATAGTACAGCCGAATTTCCGGTTCAAAAACCGGAAATTCGGCTCTTAAAGGTGCAGGAGCGGCTTTTTGCAGCCCCTGGAATCCTTTCAGGCGCTGCCTCCTGAGGCAGGCGGCGCAGCTCGCCTCATTGGCGGCGCGCCCCTGATAGCAGTCATATAACTGCTTGAAATTTCCAATTCAACTCTGAATAGAGCCAAGAGACACCAAACAGATACCAACCCATTACCATGGAAACAACAGGCTTAATACTAAGCATCATATGACATGGTTTCTATAAAGACAGGTGCAGCAAGACCCTTGTATTATAGTCTATATTTGATTTTTTTCAACCTCTGGCAACAAACCTCAAACAACTGACCATGTCTTAATACAATTGACAAGATACCTAGGCGTACTGATCTTGTGGAACAAATTGAATTGATACTTCAATCAGGCAAACTTTCAAAGTTAACAGTCTAAACAACCAAAATCATGCCAGTATGATATGTTTGGTAAGCTCAGTTAGCTTGATAAGCACGGGTTACATTCCTGAAACCCAGACCCACCCTGCAAACTGCATTTGTACCCACTACCATAACTATCAACTCCCCCTAATTTGGAAGTTATGCAAACTGGACAACCATCAACAAATGCATAGAGGATGTTACCGTCTCCAAAACTGTCACCACGAGAGCCAACGGAAAACCCTGGTTTACAGCAAAGGTTCGTGCACGGCTAAGAGAGAGAGATGCCACTTTCCAATCAGGGGACAGAGTTGCTCTTAAAATAGCCAGGGCCAACCTCTCTCGAACCATCCGACAAGCAAAGCAGGAGTACACACTGACAATTCAAAACCATTTCAACAACTCAAAAGACTCACGCAACTTATGGCAAGGCATTCAGGCTGTCACACAGTACAAGCCTGCACGGAGCAGCAGCGACAAAGACGCCACACTCCCAGAGGAACTGAACAAGTTCTACGCACGTTTTGACGCGCTAAACAAAGAGCCTGTGAGAAAAGCAACAACTTCTCTCACTGACCAAGTCATCTGTCTACCCATGTCCGACGTGAGGCGAACATTAACCAAGGTCAATCCACGAAAGGCTGCCGGACCAGACAACATTCCTGGTTGTGTGCTCAGAGACTGTGCTGATCAGCTGGCTGATGTCTTCACTGACATTTTCAACACATCACTAAGCCAGATGATCATCCCCACATGCTTCAAGTCCACCACCATCATTCCAGTGCCAAAGAAATCTTCAGTAACCTGCCTGAATGACTACCGCCCTGTTGCACTAACAGTGTCGGACTGGCCCACCGGGATACTCCCAGTGGGCCCAGGTGCCAGTGGGTCTCTTGCTTCTAATCATTTGGTCTATTTCATGGTCATTCCATATTTCTTTATGGGAACATAGAGGCTTAATAATGGAAGAATAGAGTATAGTACATAGTTAAATTGGGTTGAAAAAAGACAAAGTCCATCAAGTTCAACCCCTCCAAATGAAAACCCAGCATCCATACACACACCCCTCCCTACTTTTAATTAAATTCTATATACCCATACCTATACTAACTATAGAGCTTAGTATCACAATAGCCTTTGATATTATGTCTGTCCAAAAAATCATCCAAGCCATTCTTAAAGGCATTAACTGAATCAGCCATCACAACATCACCCAGCAGTGCATTCCACAACCTCACTGTCCTGACTGTGAAGAACCCCCTACGTTGCTTCAAATGAAAGTTCTTTTCTTCTAGTCTAAAGGGGTGGCCTCTGGTACGGTGATCCTCTTTATGGGTAAAAAGGTCCCCTGTTATTTGTCTATAATGTCCTCTAATGTACTTGTAAAGTGTAATCATGTTTTTCCATGTTTTTTCTTATGTAGAGAAAAGAGACTAGAAGAATAAAGAGGTTGAGTGAGGAGAGGAGATACAATCATTTGGAAAGTGAGCCCTCAGCCTGAGGTTTCGGGTGGGCCCTTGGCATCCCAGTCCGACACTGTGCACTAACCCCGGTCATCATGAAATGCTTCGAGAGACTTGTGATGGCACACATCAAGAGCACCCTCCCCCACTCAGTGGACCCACTACAATTTGCATATCGGCCAAACAGGTCAACTGAGGATGCCATATCTTCTGTACTCTACCTCTCACTAACTCATCTGGACAAGAAAGACAGTTATGTGAGAATGCTGTTTATAGACTTTAACTCAGCATTTAATACCATCATCCCTCAAAAGCTGAGTGGGAAACTAAGAGAGCTGGGATTGAGTACCTCTTTGTGCAATTGGATCTTGGACTTTCTGTCAGAGAGGCTTCAGTCTGTCCGTATCGGCGACAAGGTTTCCAGCACCATCAGATTGAGCACAGGAGCTCCTCAGGGATGTGTTCTCAGCCAGTTGTTGTACACATTGCTGACACAGGACTGCATAGCTAGACACAGCTTGAACCACATCATCAAGTTCGCCGATGACACAACTGTGGTGGGGCTCATCAACCACACGAGTCGGCGTACAGAGATGAGGTTCAGCAGCTGGCAGTCTGGTGCAGTGAGAACAACCTGTCACTGAATGTGGATAAAATGAAAGAGATGATCGTCGACTTCAGGAGAACTCTCCCTGCTCACACACCACTCAACATTAACAGCTCCACAGTAGAGACAGTAAAGAACACCAAATTCCTGGGAGTCCACATCTCTGATGACCTCACCTGGACCACCAACACCGCCTCCATTACCAAAAAGGCTCAGCAGCGTCTTCACTTCCTAAGACGACTGAAACGGGCCAGCCTTCCACCTCCCACCCTCACAGTGTTCTAGAGGGGCACCATAGAGAGTGTCCTGACAAGCTGCATCTCCATCTGGTACAGTAGTGCCAGCTCTGCTGACCGGAAAAGTCTACAGCGGACTGTCAGAGCAGCTGGCAACATCATTGGAGTGGCTCTTCCATCACTGCAGTACATCTTCAACAAGTGCTGTGTAAGAAAGGCCTCCTGCATTGCACTGGACTCCACACACCCCTCACACGGACTGTTCATGCTGCTCCCATCCGGCAGATGCTTTCGCAGTATTAAAGCCCAAACCACCAGGCTGCATTAAAGCTTTTTTTCCGCAAGCTTTCAGACTACACTCCCGAAATGCGTTAGGCATTGCACAGCTACCTGCCAATAAAGCCTTGTCCAAAAGTGCCACCCATTCATTTAGTTTGTCATATGTTACAGTAAGGGACACTGAGGACTGAGCACCTGGTTTGGGGAAGAGCAAGGAGCTGGAGTGGTCTCTTTTTGGTTTTTTATAGATAATATAAGAGAAGAAATATAGATTAGACCCACAACCTGACCCACAACCGACAGACCAGCAACCTGTAGACCTGCATCTATTTTGTGAAGAAAAAAAAAAAGCACTGGGGCATACAAGGGCTGGTGTTATAAATTAAAGATGTTTACACAGGAACAGAAAAGCACACTGCTCTTTGAGAGTGCCTATATCTCAGTTTTCTTAGTCACAGACAGTCAGAGAGCAATGGCACTTTCTCTACACACTCTGTCATTGAAGTGATACTTAAGGCTTGGTACCAACCATTCTAGAGCAAAGGCTCTATGCAGAGCTCTTATAACAAAATCTCATGCCCTTACAAATACAAGAAAAACTCAGCAAGAAGGCAGGTATACCAGTAACTAGCCAATTAAATGTTTCTGAATAGAAACATTTCCAGTATTATGACTTGATACTGATTTTCCATAACAGCCATATGCTTCATAGCATAGAACAGGCCCCACAGGGAAATATAATAAAAGTCTTAAATGGAAAAACACTTCCACAAATAAGAAAAAAAATGTTGATTTCCAGAAGTAATATTAAACTGTAATTACATTGTGTACTGTGTGCGCCCAAAGCAAATTTAAAGGTGGAGTATTTTTTTGGCACAAAAATAACTTTTTCATATAAAAGTTTTCTTACATGCACTGTGCACTTGTGCAAACTATAAAATGCACTACCTTTTTTTCCACTAGTGCACAGGTTGCTATGTATTGTACCTTGTTTAGGTGCTAAAAGCTAAATAGTTTGCACAAAGCAGACACTATTTGCAGAAATAGTATTCACACTGTGCATATGTTTCCATTGACAACTATTATTCTATTTCTCTTGGTTTAAAACATGATTTTAAACTCTGGTATATACAGTATAGGGCTACTCCTGCCATGAGGTAATGTGAGACCACTGCATTAGTAACCTTTGACCTGCTCCCGATGATAACGTTTAGTGGAACTGGAGGGGGGGTGGCATCAGGGTTGCTGCCTTAGGCAGAAGCAGTCCCAGGATCACTCCTGTGTATATACTAAATTATGTGAATTCATTTACATACTGACCAACGAAAATATATAACTATGTTCTAGAAGTAAGGACGGCTGCCACCGTGTGCTCTGACCAAAACTCAATGTAAGCATTGCTAATGTTCATACATTATGCCAAGGTCTGTGAATTATTAATACAGATGGCAGTGCTAAAATTGGAAGTTCTTTCCAGCAGAGAAGTGTACTGAAAAGCAGGTTAACATATTATAGCTTTAGAAGTACAGCATTTATCAGTAAAATGCAATCACTTTATCTGCTCCCCAGATGCCTTCTCTTTCTGTCCCATTTTTGGAACCTGATCCAAGGATTAATATATTCTTGACCTTTAAGTCAATATTATGCTAATTGTAGTCTCATGTAGATTGTGGTGTTATAAGACAAACTGCAATTCGTCTTCATTTTTTTTTCAATTGGTCTTCTTTTTTCTTTTTTTTTTAAATATGGAATTGTGAAAGAAAAGGATCCATAATCGCAAAATGCACACCGAGACATTGTCCTGTGTTCAAGCCACACCACAAATTTGGTGGTGCAGAAAAATATAAGCTAAACAGTTTGCGCAAACTGGGCTTTTAATAACACAAATTTACTGTCACTGCTATATTCATGCACAATGACCACACACAGTGGCCTTGCAAATGTTTGTGCACAACATACAGCTAAACCGCTATTGGCAATTTGCACAGCGTGTATGGGAAAACAACCATATGCAAATAAATACTATAGGGGTATATTTAACAAAAAGTGAAGTAAGAGATCACCACTGCCCAGTGGGGAAATACTGCCTCTCTCAATTCATTTCTATGGGATTTTTTTAAGAGTATTTACCTTTCACCCTCTGATAAATACACCTTTAAAAATTCTAAATGAATGGAGAGAGGCGGTATTTCACTCTGCGGACTGTGGTTGTCGCTAACTTCACTCACTGATAACTATACCCCTATATGTATCCCATAGAGTCCCATAAATTCATATAGGCAGTATCATTTCTGCAACATGGCTTACACTTACACCCGCACTATAACATACTATAATGTTTTCTCGTTGCTAGTGTGGAGCTCACCGATTTGATATAAATGATCACATGTCTATTAGTCCCACCTCCTGGCAATGGGTAATTTTACACACTCACAAGTACGAAACGGGTCAGTAGTTGTAATATGCACTGTGCCAATGCTGACAAGCTTTTATGCATTTAATTGAATAAAATAGTTTAATAATTTATAAATCCCTGGAAAGAACATGTCAGAAAAGATGTCTGTAATTGTGAGTGTGTACTATTACATACTAGCACTGATACCACTACCTATTTGCAGAAAATACAGGCAGTATTGAAGGTACTGACGCACCTCTGTGTGCAAACTTAGATAAATAAAAGTTCCAATTTCTCCTCGTGGTCCTCCTAAAATCATCACCATGCAACATTCCTTTGCAATTACTGGCACAAACGTCACATGTATATTCCTCCCATCATGTACACTGTTCTAGTTTTACCAATAAGCAATATCAGTAACATTAGGTTCTGGCAGGACTTCTGAGGAGCACCAAATAATTAGCTGTATTGACCAACAATACATTTAGAGAGTGTGAAGACAATCAAACATGCTGCTCTTATTTTGCACTCACTGACATTTCAATGCCAGTGATGCCAGTTGGCATAGGACTTTATTACCATTCAAGACACTGACATCTGATCTTTATAAGCAATGTTAGTCACTGAAGGATTTTAGTATCCGACAATATTTTGTTTTACTTCCTGCAAAGTTATCCAGAGTTCCAAAGATGGTAAAATAGTATTGACCTCCTCAGCGAGATGTGCAAATGTTAATTATTACTTTAACCTATAACTCCCAGAAACCAGGCCCCGACTGGCAATCTGTAGGTTCTGGCAAATGCCAGAGGGGCTGCAATAAGGTGCCATAGAAAGTCAGTATTTAGTGGGCTGGTGGGGGCTGTTTGGGCCTCTGTGTACCTGAAATGGCAGGGCCTATTTTAATTCTCATTCAGGACCTACCAGAAACCCACAGCAGTGATGATGAGAACTGCAATTCAGTGACTGCAATGAATAACATGAACAGTTTATTATTGCTAACTTCCAAACATCTCAATGCAACAAATGAAACTGCCCATTCTGCATTCCTCTTCATATAGGTAGGGGACCTTAATGCCTGGGCTGTAACACTGCTTTCTGATTTTCTAATTTGTTTTTCTTGAGAGAAGGATATTAAGAAAAGCCAGAGGGTGAAATAAGCTCAGCTTTTCTTACCGCGCTGAGATGGAGTCTAACATCCCGCTGACTTCATGGTCTGCAGAGCTCCAGTCACACAACATGCGGAATCCCCTGTCACGAGCTAGACAGACAGAGAGAGAGACAGAGCGAGAGGTGAATGAGAATAGACAGGAAAAGAACAACGCACAGATGCAGCAACAGATCTAGGGAGGGAGGCAGGATGGTAGATAAGGGAATGCATTGAATAGAGGTTGTAAAAATGAAACCTCACTGGCTATTTTGAAAATGGACAAAATATACAGTATGCCATACATTGATGCTGTTGAACCAATGAGGAACAGTAATGATGATATGAATTATGATACTAAAAAAACCCAAATGAAGGAAAATCTTAATTACTAGTTTATATCACCATTGCAGTTATCTTTCGATATCTGACATGCGCACAGAAATGCAGTCTCCTGACTGTGGATTAAGAATGCTTGCCTTTTCCTTTTCATGTATTCAGGTAAATGAATATGCTTTTGTGCAAAGGCTATAAACTCCAAATGGTCATTCATTTGCTTCTGATCAAAATTGCCCGAACTGAGTTAGGAAAAATGATCCACAGGACTATTTATTACAATTTTGTCAAAAGAGCTGTTGATCCACCAGAGGGCAGCCATATTGAGCAGCTATTATTAGAACCACTAACACATTAGGACTGACAAATGTCCCTTCATTATTGTTGAATGAGTAAGGGTGTGCTGAAAAGTTCCAGTACATTTTGCCTGAGGTAATTTAATGGCAAAACACTTATAACTTCTCCCATTAACATTTGAAAAGTGAGGCGAGCAATTATAATTCCCATCATTGTGATCATGTACAGTTATCAAGGGATACGCAGGGGAGTTTCATTATGTTTATAGTTCCAACTATTCCAAACATGACCCGAAATGCAGCCTCCTAACAATGGAAAGGACACCAGAGGTCGCATTTGCCTGATGGCAAAGGCATATTCATTTAATTCAGTGACAAGGACTAGACTATACAAATGGAGTTGAGAGAAAATGAGCATAGACCTTCGAGAATTTAACACAGTCACCATGGCAACCCTGAATGCACCAGAGGGTAGCCATCTTGAACATCCATAATTACATAAAGTAATGTAATGGGATTCATATGCCTTAGTTCTTCACAGTAATGGTGATTTAGTAATGCACAAGAGTAGACACTACATATTTCCAATTTGTTATAGTTCAGCTAAATGTTATTTACCATTCAATTCAAATTAATAATAATCATATATATGCTTTATAATGTATTACTACTCTGTTTAAATATACAACAGAGCTGCCTTGTTTAATTAGTGCATTTTCTGCATTTGTTGGAAGAGGCGTTGTCTTTAAATCACTGGCTTTGCAATTTAAGTATACTATCCTGCATACTGTATATGCACATAGTTAAATAATGGCATAAACACAGAGATTAAATATAGTGCAACTGCTAGCAGCCTAAAACCCTGCAATATTCATAGACTTCTAATTAAAAATAAACACAGCATATTGTACAAAACAGCATTAAACTGTATTTAAATTCTCTGGTTTCCATAAAAACAAAAAAGTGCCAAATGCAGGTGTTGGGGGTGTCATATTGTTACCCCAGGGATCAAGGTCACCATCTTCTCCCATGTTCCAAGAAATCCTTCGAACCAGGTCAAGCTTGGTGAATGCACAGATCTGAATTTATCCAAAGAGTTCAGGACTGTGTATGAGCAAGGCCAAACCTGACCAAGCAGCAAACAGGGTCAGATGGTCAAAACAAGAGTTTATTATATATACAGTATATATTTGAAAATTTATATGGCTGGAGCACTGTAACGCCAACATACAATCATCTAATTTCACATGTTGCAGACCGTATGCTTGACACAGGCGACTGAAATCTGTAGCTCTTTTTTGCGCTCGTGTCACTGCTATGTATATTACTGGTAAGGCAAAGTATACTCGGATACAGACAATATTTCAAACTGATGCACTAAAACAGTGAGGCTCATAGCTCTCTGCTTGCACAAATCAATAGATGGGGCTATTGCTTTTGACTTCTGTGGAGAATTTTCAAAATTGATATTATTCAGAATAATGGTGTGGTTGTTTACCCTGATAAGAATTCAGTGTAAGCCCAGAAGGGAATCAAGAAAAAATTTGCGAACGCACCCAAGATTGTGGCGTGTTCCAAAATGGGTAATGGAGAGCACACATTAACAGAGTTCATTAAGGCATATGTATAAATGTGTGATTTCCATTGCATCACTATTCACTTCCATGTGGTTCCCACTACATCAATATTGCCTCTTCTCATTTAGCATGTGTACACCGATGCAGGATAAAAAGGTACTGGTAGTCCAGGGTTCCAAGTATGGGCTGCCGCAATAGACATAGCAGATTTGCACCTTAAGTGATAACTGTACTTGATGCTGGGATTCTGGGGGGGGGTGAATGGTGAATTGTGGGTACAAAGCATGCCTGTTGAGTCTAAAATTGTACCTGACAAACAGTACTTGTGGATGTAACTGACCCCAGTGATGTTGAGGAAAGTGGATTGTTGAGGCCAATTATAGCACAGTCGCTGCTGCACAAATTTCCCAACAGTCAGTTCAGTCGTGCAAAAAAAAAAAACATTAAAGGAGAATTAAACCCTTGCCCCCTCCAACCCCCTTCACTGTTCCGCCCTTCCAAGATCCCACCTCGCAATAGGTATTCTTTTCAGAAATGCCCCTGTCTGGTGACCTGCTATAAATTGTTGTGCAGCAGAGTTCAAAGGCTCCATCTTCTGTCTGCTTCTGATCCTTTTCTGTTGAGCGCAACACAGATCTTGGAGGAGCATGCACAGTTCAATCCATGTTCTACTGTGCATGCTCCCATAATATCTGTATCTGAAATGACAGACAAGGATTAGAAAACAGGGGAGTTTCTGAATAATATAATAATATCTGCTGCGGGCTGTGGAGGGGGCAAGGGTTTAGTTCTCCTTAAAAGTTAAAGGAGTATCAAAAAGCACTCTTTGCACTTGTATAGTTGTGCAGATGCACATAGTGATGCAGGGAACACTGGGGCTACCGCCACCTTTGAACCAAGCAGTAGCGCTAGAATTCCCCCAGAAGTTCCTGTCACCACAGTGTATTTGGGCTGAAAGAATTTGGTGCACTTGTCACTTGAATGCTGAATGCTAGAAATGACACCAACTGGACTTTGTGTAATTGAACTTATTTAACACATCTACTGCAAATGTGTCTGATGTAGCTCCTGGACTCCCACATAGGCCTGCGGCATTCACAGCAGCGCATACGCATTCACTTGGGCATACACATCACTCACACATCAAATGCTGACTTGACAACTGGAAACAATAGTGTCAGATTTGAGTTGATCTGCAACTCCCCCTGCTATCTAACCCCTAATATTTTATTGCCCCCTTCCATTCTGGAAAAACTACACCGTGCAATGCTTAATGAATTAAGTTTATTTATTGTACTTAGTACAATGTAGAGCACCCATGGCATCCAGCTTTCAGAGTTTTATAGCAATCCAAACAAAAGACCTGATCCCACTTTGCTCCTGTACCGACGAAAGTCATAGGCAATCAGGGCCAACCGCCCAGCATAAAGATAGGCTTCTGTGCCTGAACAAACTGTGTTTACATTTCCCTGATAAAACACAGTCAGTTAGCCCTAATGTCAGGCAGTTATCATTCATTGTTATATAGAATCATCCATAAACACTTAATAGGACAAAAACAGCATATAGCACGGATATCTTTTGTACAAAATCATCTACAATGTATTCAAGTAAATGATGCCCATTGCGTTTACTGATCAGAGATTCATTAGTCTACATTTGGCTGATAGAAAAACAGAACCTTCGCTGTTTGATCATCAGAAAATCAAAACATATTTGAAGCTTTAGCGGTGGAAAGTTTGGACTGTAGCTAGTGAAATCCTGCAATGCAGCACTGCTAGTTAATGAAATGCTCGTCTCAGCCTATTAACATTCAGGCGGAGGAGCGTCTCCTCCCCGAGACGCAATGTTCCTAGGGTAAATATCACGCTTACAGGAGCCCAGAACCACAACCCGACACCAGTGTTTAACCCTGATAATGCAGAATGGAAGGAAAGACTGAGGATGGTTATATCAGGAAGGAAGACACAGATATGTACTATATTTAGAAAGACACCAAGGAAATGTACTTTTTTAATGCAAACCTAAATGAATGGGGTGCAAATGTTTATGTATCTCTCTCTATATAATAACATGTTTGGACAGAGCTCTGCATCAACGAATCATGTCTTTGCTTGTGCTATGTAATACAGAACACCTCTTCTTTAAGCAGAAATACTGTAAATTAGGTGTATATAGGTGTATATAACCCCTTACTAGATGGCTTTTTATCATAGTAGAAATAAGAAATTAATTCTGGAGCAGCAACTTCATGCTCATACAAACACTTAGCAAATGCAATGGTAATGGACAGCTACCAAGGCATGAAGCTTGTCCCTTTTGTAAAATATTACATTCCTTTATCACTTCTGTGCCTTATAGCAACTGATTGGGAACCACCACAGAGATGCAAAATTAAAACTAACTGCACAAAATAGCACACTCTCTGTGGCTTTCACAAGCTTTACTTAAAGAGATTCTGTCATGATTTTTATAATGTAGTTTTATTTCTAAATTACACTGTTTACACTGCAAATAATTCACTTTACAATATAAAATTTCATTCCTGAACCAGCAAGTGTATTTTTTATTTATAATATTTGTGTGTAGGCAGCCATGTCAGGTCATTTTGCCTGGTCACGTGCTTTCAGAAAGAGCCAGCACTTTAAGTTGGAACTTCTTTCAGGCAGGCTGTTGTTTCTCCTACTCAATGTAACTGTATGTGTTGCAGTGGAACCTGGATTTTACTATTGATTGTTGTTCTTAGATCTACCAGGCAGCTGTTATCTTGTGTTAGGGAGCTGCTATCGTGTTACCTTCCCATTGTTCTTTTGTTTGGCTGATGGGGGGGAAAGGGAGGGGGTGATATTACTCCAACTTGCAGTACAGCAGTAAAGAGTGACTGACGTTTATCAGATCACAAGTCACATGACTTGGGGCAGCTGGGAAATTGGCAATATGTCTAGCCCCATGTCAGATTTCAAAATTAAATATAAAAAAAACTGTTCTTCTGCTCTTTTAAGAATGAATTTCAGTGCAGAATTCTGTTGGAGCAGCACTATTAACTGAAAAAAAAATTCCCATGACAGTATCCCTTTATGTATCTTTTACAAAGTACTGTTTGCCCCAGCCAGTTACATTGTTCCATCAATGCACTATAGTTTTGTAAGTTTGTGTATATAGCCTTTTATAAATACAATTATACACATAGCAGGAAATACCTATACCACTCAGTACCTTCACTTCCATAATGACCTTTTTATTGATATTTCCATAACTCTGATGTTCAGACATTTAAGGCTTGTTGGGATAAGATGACAAATCCCAGGCTGTTGGAATATTTTATAATGAATAATGTTGGAAACAACAAAGCTAAAAAGCATCTTAGAGCTCCAGCTAGGGTAAGAATCCTCTGAGAGCAAGAGTGAAGAAAAAAGGCTTCGAAAAAAGAAATGCATTGATGATAAGATATATTATTTGTATAGGGATATAGGAACAGGGGAAAGGGGAATCTGTAAAACTGTACCTTTAATGAAATAAAAAAAAAGATTTCATGAAAATGGAGGCTCGTCAGCATATTTCAACTGAGTATATGACAGGTGGCTCACATGCTTTCATCCTTGCCATGATTATACGACATGGAGAGTCCATAGTGTTTTCTCTCAAATATCTGACAATCATTGCAGTTAAAAGGATTTAGTATAGAGTAGTGATCCCCAACCAGTAACTCGTGAGCAACATTTAGCTCTCCAACCCCTTGATTGTTGCTCTCAGTGTCCTCAAAGCAGGTGCTTATTTTTGAATTCCAGGCTTGGAAGCACATTTTATTTGCATAAAAACTAAGTGCAGTGCCAAGTAGAGCTTCCTGTAGGCTGCTAGTCCACATAAGGGCAACCACATATCAAATTACAGCCTTATTTGGCACCCAAGGGAATTTTTTATGCTTGTGTTGCTCCCCAACTCTTTTTACATTTGGATTGTGGATCACGGGTAAAAAAAAAAAGGTTGGGGTCCCCTGCTATAGAGCATTCCACATGAAATAAACTCCTTTCTTTTACTTCAGCACCTTGGACAAGTAACGTGTGTTTGAGGTTTTTAAATTATTTTGCAGGCTGGAAGCTGCTGTTGCACCAAAGTTCTGTATCGAGGCCCTTGTCTTTCCATAAGTAGGAGGGAAAACACAACATGAAATAGTTTGCCAGCTTCATTAAAAGTGAGATAGGAAAGATAATTTAGCTACGGAGACAGTCTCTATAGTAGACCTTTATAATGCAAAACTTTTTATTCTTAACTCTTTAGATGCTGCAGTTTCAGGCCTATCAAAAGTGGTACTGCACAACATCAGAGCTCTGAGTTGCATCATGGATTTCTGCTAGTAATCAAAGTTAATCATCTCTGTAACACTTCTTGAAGACAACCAGCTGTCAGCTAGTGAGGCGTTCCACCCTGAGAGGTGTAATTAGACAAGGAACAGCAAGGGGCATCTGCAAACCTGCTGAGATACAGGGACTTGAGGTGGTTTAAGATTAAACAACCACACCATGCATACTGTATAGACTCAAATACCATCTGACTGTCAGATCAACAGGTGTATTATCATTTATATTTTATATAAATATAACCCACCCAAGTAAAACTCCACGAAGGACATCAGCAAGTTAGTAAAAGACTAAATTCTGGCCACCATTAATTTATGAAGTATTAAGTAATAGATAGTTGGCTTTGATCTCAGCACCCATATCCACCAGTGATTGCATCATGGAAGGTATAGTCTTACCTCATTTATCAGCAAAGACAATACAGTTATGGTATGCATTATCTGATCAAATCGTTAATCAGAAAGGTCCAAATTACATGAAGGTAGTCTCCCATAGACTCCATTAATAATTTTAAAAGAAAATTAATTATTTTGTTTTTCTCAGTGATAATAAAACAGTTCCTTGTACTTGATTCTAACTAAGATGCAATTAATCCTTAGTGGAGGAAAAAACATGTTTGATAGTACAGGTATGGGATCCATGATAATGGAAAGATCCATTATTATGAAAAGATCCCTTTTCAAAAAGACCCCATATTCCAAGCATTCTGGATAAAAGATTCTATAACATATCTGAAATAATTAAGTAATCCTCACTGGTTAATAACAGCATGAGAAGCAGTAAAAAAAAACAGTATGTGGGTTCATACAAAACCTAACATTTCTCTACCTTCTTAATATACTGGTCTGAAAACCTGGGCACTGTCAGTAATTCTGTTGAGCAATTTGGACAATTTCCCCCTGAACTGCATAGACTGTACAACAGCTGTTTCTTCTTTTGATCTGAGCCTTAACTGGCCAATTTCACTCACCGTCTACATTGCATATAAAATGGCTACATATCTGTTTTTATAGCTATTTGGCTTCCATCACATTAAAACAGATTACTAATAGATGTTGTGGATAATAACGCTTTATAATTCTACTAATATTAAAGAAATTTCCTTTAGCAGGGGCATTGCATCCAAGTTGGTGTAAAAGCTAGTAGTTACAGACACCATTATTCTCATAGGATGTTCTCCTCCTCACTATAAAGGTCTAAACATGATTCTCTTTTACAGGATGGATTTGACAATTTTTATTATTTTTGCTCATAACCCTATTTTCATTCCTCTTACTATGGCTTCTACTAATTTCCCAGTCATTCAAGGGAGTTTTCAGGGTAATTCTGTATATAGACTTCTACCAGCTGGTCGTTCAACAGTGGTCAGACCTAACACATAGGGCTCTTTTACAATTACTAAAATTAGTACAAAATGGGTACAGAATTCTCCCTGAAGTGAGGCAGGTGGATTAAAACTTCAATTTCGAGAACAAATGTTGCAAAATGAGTAAAAAATGGCAGATTGTGCATTTCTTTAATAAATCAGCCCCTATACCTTATACTATGTCGATTTATACTTACATGTTGAATATAACAACATGCATGTCAAATAAACTCTCACTGGTAGTTAGAATACTTGATAACACATCACAGACATTTACCAAAGTCTGTTTCTAATCCCTCACTTTTTGATGGAAGCAGTCTAAGAATGAGGCAACCGCAACAAATTCTTTTAATATAATTAATTCTCTGGGAAGGGAATGAGCAGATGGAAAAGGTTTAAGTGACCAGGGTCGCTGTTTTAAAAAAACGTACAATGTGAGTAGGATGTCAGGAAACATGCAGAAACGTTTAGTAAGCAATAAGTGTGCCAGTTCAATCTGTTGGCAAAGGTGATCGGTAATACTGTAATGTAGGGCAGCTGTTTATAGCAGTGATTCAGTTAAAGACAATGCTCTGCCAAAAAATACACATTAACGTGCCATTAAAGAAGTAGGATGTATTATAATCTCTTTATCTGATAGTAAAAGAAAATATGGACTATTTTGTCTGTATATATATATATATATATATATATATATATATATATATATATATATATATAGTCTGTGAAAAGAAAGCACTCACAGCAAAAAACTGATTGAAGCAAATATAATGCTTTACTGCATCACAACAACTTCAGACATCTACGCGTTTCGATCCTCTAGGGACCATCGTCAGGATATGCACACAACAAAATTACTTAAACACCCCCACCCTTAGTCATCACACCCACAAGTGTCATATATGTAATTCACCTGATTCAGTGAGCAATGTGTATTTGTACAAAATTAATCAGTTAATACAGCTGTTATTGCTTATAAAATGTCCAAATATGTGTGTGTGTATACACATACTGTATATATATATATATATATATATATATATATATATATATATATATATATATATATAGATATATATATATATTTTCAATGATAAAAATATTTTTTAATGATAAAAATGTTTTTAGTACCCACACTATCATAGTGAAGTAATATAACATCTTTGCACATCAGTGAGTGGTGTGTATCGGTTTTTATCCTGGTGCTCAAACTCATACAATGTTGCAAACTAATTAAGTATATGCAACAGTTACCATCTAAATTGACAATGTGCCAAACTCATGTATGATACAGCTTAATTAAAAGGACACTGACACCTTTTAATGTTCCTTGTACCTTAGAACTGATTTATTCTAGAGTTGGCTTTTTTCTTCAGAGTGCTCTCCTTTTGGCTGGCAAACTTTAAAATCTGAATAACTAAGGAGCTTCAGTATTCAGGATTCTTTCTGCTTTTTCCTAGTGAAGTGAATAGCTCTAAAAATAGGGCATTCTTTAAAAATGCTCCAGCAAAATGGGTCCGTGTCCATATCTCTTCAATAGCATGGAAAATCAGTGTTTGTTACTCCTAGCCCTTTTCTGTGTGCAGTATACATACCATACATATATAATGACCATTCATTAAATAGTTTGCCTTACGATGTATACTTTTATTAAATAATAAGAGACTGTAGGGACTGCTTCTACAATCCAATGCACAGATTTTTGGCAGATTTACGATTTTTATAACATTAACTCCAGCTACAATATTGCCATAATATAATGTAATTTGTCTAATGCTTAGTGAATAGCTGCACATTCAAAAAAGAAAAGCAGGAGGTGAAACATTTTGGAGTATAAATTGTAAAAGAAGTGTTTAACAAAAAGTTGCTGATATTAAAGACACCATTAACCGAAATATGCTGTATGCGTGAAATAGATCTATTGTACTCTTACATTAAATGCAGGACTGCTTTGCATTTTTCCACAATTAAGCCAGAATGTGAGTGCTAAGTTTTACTTGCAGCGATTGCGGCACAGATTTAACCACAAGCAACAAATCTCCCCATGTGACATTGCCCTTAATAGACCCTCTGCCCAGCAGGCATATTCTATTAGATCTGGGTGTGCTAGTTTATCTTTTGGCAGCCAAGAAACTCAGTTGGACAGACTACAATAAAAGACATAGCTAAGCTCTGTTTAGAGCCCTCTTTCTTCAATCGAAGGTACCCAGTAAGTAGATTTAGGTAGAAACCTAAAGAATATGATGAAGCTACTTTAATTTTCATTTTTTTTTCAAATAACAAACAACGGGTGTCATGCAATTTTGTACAAAATTCGAAAAGACAGAATGTTTTGCTTATGTTCCAGTGCAGTGAAAGTCACAGCAAAAGTTGGCTCCTGAAATTTAATTCAACAAATGAAGCACAATTCTTAGCATCTACTTGTGATAAAATGGTCACTATGAACACATGGATGTATACTTTCATTAGTTGTGTATAGGCTACAATACATTTTCTCATTAAGTTAATCACAAATGATCCAGTTGACTGTGAAGTGAATGCACAGGATCCGGTAACATGTGAACTGATGAGTAAAGGTGGCCATACACTGGCAGATTAAAGCTGCCAATATTGGTCCTTTAGACTGATTCGGTAGCTTATCTGCCAGTGTATGGGGCCTCCAACGGGGACTTCCCGATGGATATCTGGCCGTGATACTGATCGGGGAGGTTTGATTTTTCTGGCGATAGATGACCGCATCGGCTAGTTGATGCGGTCCTTGTCCTATTGACACCCATTCTCTTTGTTGTAATCCTAAGGTTCAGATCAACCTGATATCGCCCTGCCATTGGTGGGCATATCGGGGGAAAGATCCACTTGTTTGGCAACCTATACGAGAGGATCTTATCGTGTATGGCCACCTTAAAAAAGATCTGTTTTGAAGTGCAGCAGTTTGCACTTCTACCTTAACAGATTAATTTCAATATGAGGCAGTTGGTGGTCACAGAATATTTACATACACAAGATTACTTCTATTGATACTTCAAAGCAATCAATGGGGCATTAGCACAATGATAGATGCTCAGGCAATTAAATTGAAAACAACTGAATCGATTAATTATGTTGTTAAATGGGTGATCATATTAAGAATGTCAGGAGAGTATTTGGAAACATAAGGATACTGAGAAAGAGATAACACAATTGTTTTGGAATTCACCAAAAGTGAAAATTGGACATCCACAGGCCCCTTGTCCTCCCATTATAATGCTTTAATGGTTCTCTGCCTGGCTTAATTTGCTTAGAGCTGTGGTTGGGGGGCACAGCTTAGATTACTCTGGTTCAGGCTACAAACCCACCAACCTTCAGCATCCTGAGAATAATGGAAAGTCTGATTGAACATCTGGAAGGTTTTATGTTTCACATTCCTTGATGAAGGATCCCAACAGTTTCAGAAACAAACAGTTAGTATCAGGGTCAGATTGGGCTGGTGGGACACTGGGAGAAACCCTGGTGGGTCCCTGAGCCGAAGGTGGAAGGAGGCAATATGTACGCAATCCGTTGTACACGCACACCTACATCCGCACATCCTGCCAGGGGTGGGGCAGGATGTGTGGACATCAGTAGGAGGTCTCTGGAACTTAGTGTTGTCCAGTTTTGACTTGGACAGCCTGGCTATCAGAAGGGCTGCCAGGGTCAAAACTGGTATTCCAAATTAGGAAAACTGGGCAGGATTCTGCATACTGAAGGTAAAATTTGTATTCAGTTTATGCTCACTTCTCTAAGCAATATATTTAAAGAATAGAAGCATACAAAATGTTAGCTATAGATACTGCATGAACAAAAAACATGTCACTGTCAAAAAATATGGCTCCCAAATGTAAACACATTCCTTCTTAGTTAAAACATCCTTCCATTTACCAATATCTGTTCCACTGCTGACTGTATCAACCAAGAGGCAATCTACAAACCAGGATCCCTACAAACCAGGATCATATAATTTATTACTAGCAAAAGGAATTTCTTGATATCATTGGTGGCATCACACCTTACTGATTATGCTGCAGAACGTTGCAATATTTGTGAGAGAAGAACAAAGAACAAAGGCATCACATCATTCTTGTACAATAATGCATCTTTCTTTATGGCCAGAATGTAAAACCCTCCAACATTACATTTATCATTGGTAGTCAGAAAGATAGATTGCAAGTAACAGTTTACAATACTAGGCTGAACATTCAATATCCTCAAGTAATATCCTCACAGGTTGTAGGACTTTAAACATATATGTTTATGAAATTTGAATTTGCCTTATCAAAGCTTCCAACAGGTATACATAATAGCTCTCTCTCTTGCTCATGGCTCTTGTTGTACACATACCCAATACATTTTCCAATTTCAGCTTGTATCTTTCTCTAAAACAAATTTCTTGAGGTCAATCAATCTTCATATGAGACAGACCTCACACATTTGGGCCTTGCAGTGGTTTGTAATGGTTTAAGGAAAACGTTATTAGAAGCAAGCATGTTTGCCTCTGGGTACACGGCTTTCTACATCCATCCACATTCATCAAATATATTTTTATGCTTCTAGATTAGACTTTAGCTCATATCTTAATATCTCAGAGATACAGAGAATTTCAAGAAATCAATTTTTTTCTTTAATTTTGTGGAATTGCAAGCTCTCACTTTTTTATTGCAGTGTGGCCAAAATAAAGGGATTTAATTTGCTTCTATATTGTGAGAATAGCCTACATTTACAGTGATATGGTAATTACTAATGTTTTTAAAACTTTGGTTAGTTAACATTACAGTGCTTTCTGGGAAAAAAATTCAGTGTTGAAGGAAATGACACAGGGAGGCAGATTAAAGAATTGAATTTGGATAAAAAGATGCAAAAAAAGTATTTTTATCTCTTTAAATTCACACTTGCATTTTAAAAATATCCAAGCAATGGTGGAGTAACAATAACAATAAGGGAGGTTGAAAATATCCAGTTAAAAGGGGAGGAATAGTTCTGAGCAAAATTGTTCTCCAGGTTTTAGCACGAAAAAGACGCCTATAGACTCCAATGGGTGTAAATAAATTTGTCGCCCGTACACTTCAATGTATTTGGCAAATTTTTTGCCATTTCATCTAAACGAAATTGGTCAGATTCGCCCATCACTAGGGAGGAATGCTTTGCATTACTTGCCAAGGATCCAAGTATCACTATCCTACTAGCAGATAAAGGGAGTTGTAGGTGGTACGGAACACATGAGACAATACTACTAGCAACTAAAAGAAAAAGGTTATAAACTGCTTGCAACATTTTCAGATAATGTCATCAGTCCAGCTTTCTATTGCTGTTGTAACCCTGGTAGAACCACTTAATGCCTACATGGACTCCCTAAGATACACAAGGAAGAATCCCACTGAGTCAACTGTCAGTAGCATAAACAATTTCCAACATCACAAATCCCTGACCAACATCTTAGCACCCTTAGGGGTATATTTATCAAAGAGTGAAGTTAATAGTGAAGTTCCGCCACTAGAGTGAAATTCCGCCACTAGAGTGAAATTCCGCCACTAGAGTGAAATTCCGCCACTTCCCATTCATTTCTATGGGGTTTTTAAAGGCGTATTTATCAAAGGGTGAAATTTCACTTTCACCCATTGATAAATAAGCCTTTCAAAATCTCATAGAAATCAATGGAGAGCTGCGGAATTTCACTCTAGTGGCGGAACTTCACTCTTTGATAAATTTACACCTTAGTTGGTAACGCAGAATACCACATCCTGAGCTCCATAGACCCTGTCAACAATGATCACAAGGTAAAACTGCAGACTGATGAGACAATAGTGTTTTATGATATTACATCTCCATTTACTGATATATAGTAATATGCGAATTTGTCCCATTTTGCTTTGCCGAAAAATTCTCGAATTTCCCACGAAATTTGCGAAACAGCAAAAAATTTGCTAAATGCATTTAAGTCAAATGGGCGTCCCAATAATTCTGAAACATGACAATGTTTATGTGCACGACGCACGCCCACTTTTTTTCATCGCTGTTGGGTTTTTTTCCATCACTACTTATATATTCACAACCAAGGCAATTGAAATGGCTGAAATAAAAAGAATCACTCTCTGCAGCAGAGCAAAGCTGAACCCAAACCAAATGTATTTCTTGATGGACCTATGTCAACACCACTTATGGTTGGGCCATGGATTCACTTGTGTCTCCCATCACAGCTAACCATTACAGGAAAAAAGTGGAAGCGAAAGCCTTAAACACATTGGTTCAGATTTGTACAGTATATGATACCTGGGTCAAAATTGTAGCACATGAGGTTCCAGGGAGTTTACAAGGGAAGGTGTAAAAGACAACAAACTGTCATTTTTGGACAACACAATATTTATCAAAGAGTGGGAAACCTGAACATTGAAGTATACAGGAAGCCCACTCATACTGATCAGTATTTGCTGTTTGATTCCCACCACCCTCTAGAACATATACTGGGTGTTACAAGAACTCTACATCATTGGGTGCACCAATGCCGAGTCTAAGGACAGAAAGGAGCTTTGAAAACTTGTGGATACCCAGGCAGAACTTTCGTCAAATCTGCATCAAGCAAAAACACTAGACCAACACACAGAGGAAAGGGGCATAGCAGGCAAAACAATATAGTCATTCCACATGTGGCTGGAATATCTGGGAAACAGGAGAATCTTTAACAATAAGAAATCACAACAATGTGTAAATCACATTCCTGGGAAACACCCTGAGACAGACACTGGTATACGCAAAAAAAAACCTAACACCAAAGCACATTAAAAGTAATGTGGTCTATGTGGTCCAATGTGGCAAAGAGTGCTTGGATCAATACATTGGTGAGACCAAACAACTGCTCAGTAAGAGTATGGTCCAACATTGGAGGGCTAACTCCTCAGGGCAAAACTCTGCAGTCTATCTACATCTGAAGGAAAAGGGACACTCATTTTAAGACAAGAATGTGAGTATTCTGGACTGAGAAGACAGATGATCTGAAAGAGGTGCGAGGTTTATGCCAAACTAGAATAACCACCCCTTAACAGAAAGGGGCAGCAACACCCTTGTGAGCAATGTACAATGTCGCTTTGACATCTTTACTCCAGCAGTTTGACAACAATTCAAACTTCCAGTCATGTACATTGAGTTCAATGGAATTATTGTGATTGGATCTTGGTGACTGTATTTAAGGCTGGCAACTGGCAGATAGGCAGGTTAAAAAAGTAAAAAGGTTGAACTTGATGGACATGTGTCTTTTTTCAACCTAACTTACCATGTTGCTATGTTACTATGTAAATGCTTGGGGCGTTTCCCTGCCACTCAGTTGAACTGAAGAAGCCACTGGGATGCCAGAGAAGTCCAGTTGCTTTAGATTTCTGCTAGATACTCCGCAAAATAAATTATGGGAGCTGTTGTCTAAAATATCCCCCACATTGTAGAATTAGTGGAACTGCTGATGTGTGCATGACTACTCTATATCCACCCCTTCCACTTTTGCACTACCTGCATTTTCTACAAGAGCACAAACTAAACAATAATGGGTTTTTAATGCACAGTGCCTGTGGGTTTCATAGTTGCTTTGATCACACATATTGTCTAGTACAAAAGAATCCATGACCTACAGTATGTGAGGAAGGCTTATTTTATAGACACTGTCAAAAATATGCTTTGCTGACGCCTGTTCTTTCAATTGTCATATTCAGCTTTCTTGCCAATTACATGATGTGTTGGTCGGGTTTAACATACTGCAGTATTTCTGTTACATTGCACATGGGTATACTGTTATCTATAATTTATTTATCGATTTGCTTACACCATGCACACATATTCACTTTGTGCTATTAGCACACTTGCATAGAGATACTTGAGAAGGGATATGATCATTACCTAAATATACAAGGGAACATACACAGTAACGCGGGGCCCAGGTGCAGCGCGTGCAGCCAGGCCCCCTCCAGAAGCACAAACCTCCATCAGGCCCTGAGGAGGTGTGTGTTCCAGTGAAATCACACCCCCTGCACCTCTGGTAACATAGTAAGTAAGGTTGAAAAAAGACACATGTCCATCGAGTTCAACTTTTTTTTTTTTTTATTAACTACCTATCTGCCAGTTGATCCAGAGGAAGGCAAAAAAAACCCATCTGAAGCCTCTCCAATTTGCCTTAGAGGGGGAAAAATTCCTTCCTGACTCCAAAATGGCAATCGGACTAGTCCCTGGATCAACTTGGACTATGAGCTATTTCCCATAACCCTGTATTCCCTTACTTGCTAAAAAGCTATCCAACCCCTTCTTAAAGCTATCTAATGTATCAGCCTGTACAACTAATTCTGGGAGAGAATTCCACATCTTCACAGCTCTCACTGTAAAAAACCCCTTCCGAATATTTAGGCGGAACCTCTTTTCTTCTAATCGGAATGGGTGACCTTGTGTCAGATGGAAAGATCTAATGGTAAATAAAGCATTAGAGAGATTATTATATTATCCCCTTATATATTTATACATAGTCATCATATCACCCCTTAAGCGCCTCTTCTCCAGCGTGAACATCCCCAATTTGGGCAGTCTTTCCTCATAGCTAAGATTTTCAATACCTTTTACCAGCTTAGTTGCCCTTCTCTGTACTCTCTCTAATACAATAATGTCCTGTTTGAGTGATGGAGACCAAAACTGTACGACATATTCTAGATGGGGCCTTACAAGTGCTCTATACAGTGGAAGAATGACCCCCTCCTCCCTTGACTCTATGCCCCTTTTAATACAGCTCAAGACCTTATTTGCCCTTGATGCTGCTGACTGGCATTGCTTGCTACAGCCAAGTTTATCATCTACAAGGATTCCAAGGTCCTTTTCCATAATGGATTTGCCTAGTGCAGTCCCATTAAGGGTATAAGTGGCTTGGATATTTTTACATCCCAGGTGCATGACTTTACATTTATCAACATTGAATCTCATTTGCCACTTAGCTGCCCAGATTGCCAGTTTGTCAAGATCATGTTGCAAGGATGCCACATTTTGGATGGAATTAATTGGGCTGGATAATTTTGTGTCATCTGCAAACACTGATACATTACTTACAACACCCTCCCCTGAGTCATTAATGAACAAGTTAAATAAAAGTGGACACAATACAGAACCCTGAGGGACCCCACTTAGAACCTTACTCCAAGTAGAGAATGTCCCATTAACAACCACCCTCTGTACCCGATCCTGTAGCCAGTTTCCTATCCACATGCAAACGCCTTGATTAAGCCCAACAAACCTTAGTTTAGAAAGCAGTTGTTTGTGGGGCACAGTATCAAACGCTTTGGCAAAATCCAAATAGATCACATCTACTGCCCCCCCACTGTCCAGAATCTTACTTACCACATCATAAAAAGCAATCAAATTCGTCTGACATGACCTATACTTCATAAAGCCATGCTGATTGTTGCTCATAATGCCATTCATTAGGACAAAATTTTGAATGTGATCCCTTAACAAGCCTTCAAATAATTTGCCCACCACAGATGTCAAGCTTACTGGCCTATAATTGCCAGGCTGAGATCATAATTCCTTTTTAAATATTGGAATAACATCAGCTTTTCTCCAATCCATAGGCACCATACCAGATGACAGTGAATCTGAGAAAATCAGAAATAAGGGCTGGTCTAAAACTGAACTAAGCTCTCTTAGAACCCGGGGGTGTATGCCATCAGGCCCTGGAGCCTTGTTTACAGTAATTTGAATTAAAGCTTTTTGAATCATATCCTGAGTCAGCCACTGACTGGATTGAGCTGAACCATTCGTGCAGTTATTAATTGAGCCTGTGAACCCAGACTCCTCTATTGTATACACTGAAGAAAAGAACTGATTTAACACATTTGCCTTATCTGTATCTGTTACAACCATACTGGTACCATTATTTAATGGAGCAACACTTTCAACCAGGTAGTTCCGCCACTGAATATACTGTAGCGCTATAGTAAACTGACTTGTGCTAGGACAGTTTAGCTACTTTCCTTGGTGGGCTGAGACCACAGATGAGCTCTCATTCTCAGGGGTAAGCCCTCGCAACGGGGTGGAGGCAAGGGTGTAGTGTAACTGTAACCTGATGCGATCTAGTAGTTCTTTAACAGTTGAACAAAGAACAGTATTTATTGAACAATAGCACAGAGATAATTTAGCACATTGATCCACAATGGAGTATAGAACATACACAGCAGCATAAAGGAAACATATACTCACAGCACGTATAGGCTGAATCCCCACAGGCTAGGGAATATACAGCAGATAGTAAGTTGACAGCATGTGATGGGTATTGCCCAGTTTTCAGGATATCTTCCAGTGGCAGACTAGGGGAACTCCTGACATCCCTATCTCAACACTTGGTTCCTTACTCTGGGTCAGTAATACCCTGGGATCTTAATCCCTCTAATCTCCTCGGCGGAGCCTTGAGCTGCTCAACTAATTAACCTCTCTATCACTCCTAGAGCGATCTATAAAACAAGTATAGATGTCTAATTACTAGGGCCAAGGCGCCTAGGGTCAGCACTACCCATTCCCTTCCAGCCTGCTTGGTTGGGCTAAAGCAATGGACCCAGAGCACATGGTTCCTAAACCTTTTATACTCTGGCACAGTGCCATCTGGTGTACACTGTGTGAACTGCAGGGGTTACATAAGCACAAGGTCCCCATAAGGACCCACTGAGGTGTCCATATTACTAGGGATGTGCCTGTCTGTAAAGTGTAAGGGTGTCTAAGATTTTCACATCCCTACAATACAATAAACTTCCTTTGCTTATGGACACTTTAAAGAAGCAGTTACATCTAAAAAAAGGGTTTTAAAGGAATGACTATATAAAAATCTGTTGCCTGCCCTAGTGAAACAGCTGTGTTGGCTTCAGAAACACAACTATAGTTTATATAAACAAGCTGCTGTGTAGCCATGGGGCAGTAGATAGTAGATAGTAGATAACAGATAAACTGTGTAGAGTCCCATTGTATACTACAGAGCTTATCTGTTATCTGCTGTGTATCCTGTGCCTTTTGTCCTTTTTTAGCTTTCAATGGCTGCCCAAAGCTGTGATAATAATGCTCATAGTACAATGCTGTTCCTTCTAAGGCAAATGGTGTCAGTTTCAGAGGCATTTTTGGCTCTCTCCTGGAAAAATCATTTGACCCATGTATAATGTTTTATTCCTCTAGAATTTGTTTTATGTAATGTGGTTATGTTGTATTGTTCTAATTCACAGAAAAAGCTGAAGGTTTCCAACCTGCCTTTACAGATACATTAACCTGTTCCGTAAAGGCAGTCATTAATTATCCAAAGAATGATTTGGTACAAGGATAGAAACCGTGTTAGCAATCACAATAGTAATCACACCCAATAGCTTACAGTTTAATCAATGCCCTGGCTTTTGACTCAGGCAACTCATTAATTACATTGATAGCCATTTCCCATAGGTCTCAGCTAGGGAACTGTTACTAGTGTACCCAAAACAAAAAAGCCTATTGATATTTGTGTCATATAATGATTCTCATTGCAGTCTTATTGCAGTCACAAACGCAAAAAATAGGGTATACCCAATAACAGTCAAATCCTCAAGGCTAAAATCTAAGTCTGGCTTTTGAGTTACGCCATGTAAAGTATATGTATGTTTCTATTTTGCAGATTGCCAGTCCAGAGTTATTAATTGTAAATAATGGCCAAACAGCAAAGCTAATAAAGTAATACCATTAGCTCAGTACCTATAGTGTAAATCAATCTTGTCTGGAATCAGCTGGTAAATCAAGGCAATAAATTTGCCATTCTTACACACACATATTTAACTCATAATAACACTAGACACCAGCAAGTATAATGTCTATGGACCTAATGTTTCCCCTGAAGTCACAGTTAGTAGCAAGTGATCAAATCTATAAAATTTGAAATGCATTTCTAAATCCATGTCCACTAAAAGAAATACTGAGTTTTTAAGTTTCTGATGTGCCATCCCTAGGAGCCAATATCTCAAGGGGGAGACACTTTTTTTCAATTCAACATATTATCAGGGCTACAGTGGGCAGAATTGCTAGTGTTACTCACTAAGGAGAAACATTTTTGAGTACTCCATAATGACTTTGACCAGGAATTTAGCAAGGTCTATAAAAATAGGGCATTTAGAATACATTCCAGGTCATTCTACAGCAGACGTTTTTACATTGTGTTCATTTGTCTATAAAGAAACACTTTGCTTTCTCCAGACATTTTAAATCTGCATAGTTGCCTTCATTCTGGCAACCCCAACAGCTGAATAGTTCTGGGGGGGTTCACTCCGGCAATCTCCCCTGCCCTCCCCTCCGGCGATTTCCTGTCCCTTCTCCTTCAGCCCCTCCCCTCTGGCTTTTTCTTCTCCCTCTCTCCTCTGGCGATCTACCCTGCCCTCCCCTCCGGCGCTCTGCGCATGTGTGTGCACACTGCATTCGGGGAGCGCGGTGGTGGTGGTCAGCTTGGCCTGGAACTGACAGTTGGGGTCCATAGGCATATAGCTATACGG
Organism: Xenopus petersii; assembly: GCA_038501925.1. Taxonomy (NCBI): domain Eukaryota; kingdom Metazoa; phylum Chordata; class Amphibia; order Anura; family Pipidae; genus Xenopus; species Xenopus petersii. The sequence goes on along the minus strand of CM076675.1, from coordinate 73,636,014 downwards.
TAGAAAGAGTATCCCAGTTTAATAGATCCTTTTGATAAAAATCATCTAAATACAAAACCTCCGAGGTATATCAGACTGTATTTGCAATATCACCTTTAAAGGAGAACTAAAGAACTTTATACATCATAGGTCCCCTGCTGGGGGTAGCACAAATGAAGACAGGACCAGATTGGCTCCATCTGCACATGCTCCAGGTGGGTGAATGTTGCCAGAATGCTGGGGACACTCAAACAGTCAGGCATAGCTGTCACCAACACAGCTATGTTGCATTGCCTATGATTATGTATAGGGGAAAGGGATAAAAGGGGGGCTCTGCAGAGGAGCTATGATGTATAAAGAGTTCTCCCTTAATCCCTTCTACTCGAGTATGCTGAAGATTTGCCTCTTTCCTAAAAATTCTAGGAGTGACTGTCAGTTTGCTTGTTGCATTTAGTACACATGATAGACCATTTATTTCAATGGATAAAACTTGCAGCTGTATGTTTGTGGTAAATACTTGAGCCAGAAATGCTTTGTCTGTATTAAGCCAAAGGCATATGGTTAGGTTTTTGTATGCCAATAACAGCATTTCCGAGACATAAATGCATAATATTAGCACAACCTAAAGCATTTTTCTAGTTTGCTTACCTTTCAAACTACAAATTAAGGCAATCTTAAATGCAGGCTGGAAATACAAGTCAGTTAATTACAAATCCAAAGCCAAGTGGGACTTCCCTCTATGAACAATAATTAAATTTCTCTACACTTTTCATATCATGCTCAGCAACATGCATGAGTCGGGGGACCTCTGGATTTCCAGGAAAAAGCCTTGAGTCCCTGAAATGGGAGCATTGTTATCTGTCATGTATCAGTTGTACTGGAACAAACACGTTTCTAAGAAGAACCCATTTTTAATTGCTCCCATCACTGCACACCTAATGAATTATGGGTCAAAATGGGAGAGGAAGTATTATGTACAGTGTTTTATTTGCAATTGCACTCTCTGCACTAGCAATGTGGAACCCCTGGACCCCTTCCGGCTCTAGAAAGGTGAGCGTGGGGAGTGCAGCAGCTCAAAAAAGCCACCTCACGGTGGCATAGGGGTGTTGTTACATTTTAGTTGAGGGTCCTTCTAATGGAAGCAGAGGGGCGGAACCAGATTAATGGTCAAACAAGGACCAAGGGATCTTGAAAATGAAAGCACTAGATATCTTTACATAATGTTCATTCATGCTCTTAGAAAACTATATTTTGAATAGTGAAAATGTAATTATGAACAAATTTCTAATATAGATTAATTACATATTAGTTTTTATTTAAAGAAGCATCTGTCTGTTTAAATTTTCTGACTCGATGTTGCAAGCCAGATAACTAAAGCTGATTAAAAGGACCATAGTAGACCCAACTCCAGTTGCATTCAGACCCAGAGAAGGGATAAACATTGCTTTCAATTGAAATTACATTTATAAATAAGTGTACATCCACTGTAAATGTGTAATTAATTTATATTGCAAAATTGCTTAGCATTAAATTGTGGGGGAAAACTGTTTTGGGGTTAAAACAATTAACTGAGCAATTTAACTGTGCAACAATAGAAAAAAAAGGAAAATCTGCTAAGGAGTAAAACATGACTCTACTTCATATTACCATCAGACATCTCTTTTCCAGATGTTATTTAACTGGATAAGAATGGAAATAAGTAAAGACAGCTAGAACCCCCCCCCCCCCAACCAGCAGATGACAATAATAGAGGACCCAGAAAGAGAACAGACCTGGAAAGATTAAATACATCAATTATTACAACATCAGGGCTCCCTTCCTCTCCTGTGCCTGTTCTAAGGGAATCAAACATGAGCAGAGTTTGCCCTAAATACAGAGTTGGGACTTGGAACTGGGAGGCAGAAAATGTTAGTAGGGGGGGCCTGGGGACATCAATTTATGTCCCTGCTTATATAAAGGGAATCAGAGGGATGAACTGAATTAGCAGCATTACTTATAATAAATATATAGTAATATATAACAGTAATATATAGAAACGGAGATGCCTAAAGCTGGCCATAGACGCAAAGATTAAAGGACCAGTAACACCAAAAAATGAAAGTAATGAAAATGTAATGTACTGTTGCCCTGCACTGGTAAAACTGATGTGTTTGCATCAGAAACACTACTATAGTTCATACAAATAAGCTGCTGAGTAGCAATGGCGGAAATTGGAAAAAGGCTATATGGCACAAGATAAGTGGTAGCTAAAGATAACATTATGTTCTACAGAGCTTATCTGCTATCTGTTGTGCAACCTGAGCCTTTTCTCTTTTGAATATCTGCCCCCATTGCTACACAGCAGCTTGTTTATATAAACAATAGTAGTGTTTCTAAAGCAAACACACCAGTTTTTCTAATGCAGGGCAACACTACATTAAATTTTTATTACTTTAAAACTATTTCATTTTTTAATGTTACTGGTCCTTTAAGTCATATGAAACAAAGGTTCATACAATTTTCAGACCGTGTGTGGATTGTTTCGACATTTTTCGTACCATGGATATCAGTCATAGTCAATCGGACAGGTTAGACGATTTCTGTTGGCTACTGATAATAGCCCAAGCATGAATTACCTATCTGACGATATCAATGAGGACTGTCACTACTATTTGCCAGACATAACTTTCATACGATTGCTGTCAGTCATTTCATGGACAGAACATCATCTGATTTGTTCTTTTTACTACTTTATTTATTCTGAATGGTTAGTTGCAGGTCGGGAGCTAATAACGCACGATCGTTCATCGGACATAGGATAAAATCTGCACATCTATGGCCATCTTAAGGAAGAAGTTTAAAGCATTAAATAGTGTTTCTTCAGATCAATAGAAGGCATACTTGGAAGTCAAACATGCCTCAAACTGCATGGGGTTGAGAATCCTGCATTATAGATTCTGTGTTGTTTTAATGGATTCATAAACATCACTGGAAATGTTTCTAAATAAAATATTTATAGCTCCTAGTATATTTAATATTCTCTCTTGGTTATTAGAAGATTAAGTGAAACTCTAACAACAAGCAGTTTGTATAAACAGTTGAGTAAAAAACATGGTTACATGTGAGAACTTCAGAAAAGAGGTTAGTTGATGCTCAGCGCCGGATTTCAATGAGGGGCGCCCCTTGGCCGCGTGGTCCTCCACTTCCCAGCGCGCCGGCAAAAAACCGCCGGCGCAGCTGCTGTAGAAATGGGGACGCACGCGTCCCCATAATGCGGCTGGGCGGCATGCCGCCCCTATTTTTTTGCCGCCCTAGGCCCGGGCCTATGCGGCCTTGCACAAAATAAACAGTTGGCCCTGCAAAACCAATTATCCCCTCCTCCAACCAACAGAAGGCCTTTCCGAATCAAATTCCAGCAAACAAAATATGTGTGTAGTTGTGTGTATGCGTATTTAGTGCCCCTCTAACTTACTGAACTATACAAAATATTGGACTTTAAAGCCCCAGCACTTATTTGGCCCCCAAAAGTTTACAGCTTTGCCACTTTAAATGTTTCACTTTCTCAATAATATCTAAGTTTTTACCCAAAATTAGAAGTATACCCAGAACATCAGTCATAGAGAAGATTCTAAAGGGTGAATGTAATTAAAAATCATAAGCATTATTTAAAATGGCATTTTGTGAATGTTTAATATAAAATTATCACTAAGCAAAGGTTAGTGTTAACACCTGCTCTGGAGTTTCATTAAATATTTTGCTGCAAAAACCGTTTTGCAGTTGTGGAATTTTATGACATACACCGCGCACGGTCACAAAGCAATTTGTTCGGCAACATTGGGATGAAGTTGTTGATGTCTATAATCAGTTCACAAAGGTATTTTCGAACATTTTTAGTGCTAATGAAATATATCACAATCCCCCGCAAGTGTTTGTGGAAGTGAGTCTTTCTCAAGCATTGTGTACTTGGCAATACTGTATTTCATAATTTTGGAGAGCAATTAAGCCAAAAATTGTGATGTTTATTTGATTTAACTTATAAACATCCTTCAAACATCCACTGATCATGTGACCAGTGATCTATCTGCAGCATTCCAGTGTAGGCAGTGGGCAGTAGCTGAAGTTTCCCACAAATCCTTACAAAGATTTTTGTAAGGATTATAGCTCTTCTACAACAAATATACAAATATATAGATTTTTCAAAAAAACTAATGCAGGCAATTATTTTAGCACAATGGTGCCACACATACTATACTCTCAAGTTAAAGCCACTACTTTTGCTAGCACAAAAAGTAAAAAACATTTCCTAAGAAGATTTTCCGTTTATATTCAGTTTTTTAAAAAGATCAATAAATTCCTGCAACCTGCCCACAGCAGTATTACTCCTTTGCCTAAGGCTACTTGTAGGCAAGAATATTTTCCTGTGCACAAAGCAAACAGAATACTTGTGCAGGATTCATATGCTGCATCCTCCTGATTCCTACTGCACATAAAAAAAAACTTTTCATGTATACCTTCTGACCTATAAAAAATAAAACCCAATCTGTTTGGTTTCCTCTGAATACACTGCAGATTGCAAGCCCGAATGGGAATATAGCAGACTATGCTCACAACCAAAAATCATAAAGATATGGAGGAAAAACTGAATAGACGCTGTACTGTGATGTAATGTAATACTGTGCCATGTTTGCAGATGTACTGCTGACACTCTAACAAAGGATTGAATTTTAACAATCTTATGGCAGCATACACAGCGAACTGAGACGAGTCTGTAACACATTCAAAGAGCTATTTCTGAAGGCAAGGTAAGAATGAGACTGTTCAAAGCTTAAGACAAGAGGATCCTGCAAACTCCAGGTTGCTTTGCTTACTACAGTCCTTGCTAAATCCTGAAAATGCACAGCACAAATTCAGTTTATCATAGCTGTGATAATCAATTCCCCACTGCTGTAGCCCAGGATTAGATCTGTTTCTTGCTATTCCACACATATGTATCCACTTCCAGCCACTGCATTTGTTTTACTTCCTTCTGCATTTGTATTTTACTTAATACATACATTAGGAAACAAAAGTAGAGCTAGAAAACCATGCATCACATCATGTTTGATCGCTTAAGGCAATCAATAAAACCCTTTTAAAATGAGTATCCAACAAAGGATATAGTAGGGTTAAATCATTCTCTGCCTTATCTCAAGCCCTAAGCATGTGTGCTTGTGTTCCGAGCTGGGATGAGAGGTCTTAGCTTTTGAAAGCTGAAGTCTTGGCAGGTGCCTGCAGTCTAGTGTATTCTTGGAATACAAATGAGAATGCAGGTATAGAAATGCAGACACACATAGGACTCCCCCCTCCCGGCCCTTACTCCCACCCCGCTTATAAGCAGCAAAAAAATTAGAGCCCTGAAGTCAAAAAATGAATATTTCCGAGAGACACATCCATCCCTTGGCTACACAACCTGTCATATGCAGAACAATGGATAAATGGAGATCTGGGGAAGTCCTTGATAAAAAGGCATTGAAAGCAAAAGAAGGATATACCAATATCTGTGAAGGTTGCTGTAAGGTATAAGTAATCAGTGAAAATGCCATCAAAATTGTAGCAAGTTGACAGAAGAAAGCATTTAATAGGGAGTTGTATGTTACTGAGGTTAAAAATATTCACAAAAATACAAGTCAAGACAGAGAAGTCAAGGTAGTTTCAACAATACTGTACTTTGTAAAAGGCAAATTTCACCCCCCACTTTTTCTTTTTGCGCTGTTCATTATTTAAACGTTTTTTACAGGTTTAAAAGTTAGTTGTACATCTGCAAACAGTATTTGTTTTTCCCTTTCTGTACTGTCCATTCAGAGCCTTGAATCAAACCTGCTCTCCCCCAACCAAACTGCCACAAAGCATTGCATGATTCATTACTGCTCAGTTAATCAGATGAAATTTTCTAAATTGTTTCAAGAGTCAAAACCAATAGTGCAGAGAATAGAAACAAGCAAGCAAAAAACACTTTCAGTAGTATACTGAGAATGTTATTATTTAAAAAAAATGTGCCATGGGCCCTACATCGTTTGAATGAAACCACAGAACCAAAAAAGATTTTTTTTTAATAAAAGACATTATTATGATATTTAATGCAAATTTAAGTCATCTTCTTTAATGTTTCTAATTGCATTGGGCATTGTAAAGTTAATTCATAATTGGTTGATATAATTTACTGTGCTAAACCTGTGTTTACTGTGAAAATCCCTGAGACTTCAAATCCCTTCCAGACTTCTTTATCAAAATGGTAATACTTCAAGACTGCCCCTTTCAGACCCCAGTCACTCTGCTAGAAAGGAACAGTAACATCAAAACATTAAATTGTTTTAAAGTAACAAACATATAATTCAGTGTTTCCCTGCACTGGAAGAACTGCTGTGTTTGCTTCAGAAACACTACTGTTGTTTATATAAATAAGCTGCTGTGTAGCAATGGGGGCAGCCATTCAAAGGAGAAATGGTTCAGGTTACACAGCAGATAGCGATAAGCTCTGTAGAACATAATGGTGTTATCTGTTATCCACTATTTAACCTGTGCCATATAGCCTTTTTTCAATTTCCGCCATTGCTACACAACAGCTTGTTTATATGAACTATAGTAGTGTTTCTGAAGCAAACAGTTCAGTTTTACTAGTGCAGGACAACCGTACATGATCTTTTCATTACCTTAAAACACTTACATTTTTGGTGTTACTGTATGAAATAATGGGCAATAGTGCTAGAACACTTGTGTCTGGGGTCTGGCTGCAACCCAGCACTTGGTAAGTAGGCTCTGTGCTGCGCCTGCCAATGCTCCCTAACTTGAATGTTGTGTAGTTTAATTGACAGGTAGGGGGTGTAAGGGAGAACACCAGGGTGTCACTACAGAAGAAGTAGACCCTGCGGCTGCAGGGGGGCCCAGGAGGTATAGGGGCCCCATGAGGCCCTAAAAACAATTTCAACATGTATTGCTAAAACAGGACAAACTCTGGATATGTTGGTGGCCCCAAAATGAATTTGCAGTGGGGCCCAGTAACATCTAGTTACATCACTGGAGAACACCTACATGCCTCCCCTTGCCATTCCTCGTAAATACAGTGCTGCCAAACACAGGCATTGCTGTATTCATGTTTGCAATGCAACAGGCAGTTAAGGGGGGCTTTTGTTACTAGAGGGAGTTTAGTTCTCCTTTAAAGGACATTTAAATCAAATATTTAATCATTGAACAGCCTCTTTGAAATATAACTGCCACTCTGGTCATTAAAGATTAACAGTAAGGCTGCAGCATCCCCTTGATCACTTAGAATTCCTTCTACTCCTCTAACCCACTCTGGCCCTTTCCTAGGGAATTTACTTTGGCTGTTGGCTCATGAGCATGTTCAGTTCTTCTCAGGTCAGATAACTAAACACACCCTCCAGTCTAAAAGCCAATGAAGGGATAGCATTGCTGGCTCCCATAGAAACTAGCTGTCGGATCCTATTTTTTCTCTCCTAACTGCCTCTCATAAGCTCAGCTTAACCATTACAGTGCTTAACCCCAGCAGAACTTTTTATCAAAGTATGTTGTGCCTGTGTAACCCTGCATTTTGCATTGCATGAACTACAGCATACATGTCCTGTTTGCAGATGCCAGTGTTACTGATGACTTGTCACAGGGAAAATGTCTGCCGGGTGAAAGGTGCTATTTGTTTTAGGAAAATGTGATGGCGCTGGTAAATAGAGTTGGTATATACAGTACAAATAATGTGGCTTAGGTGGGGAAGACATGCCCACATGGTAGGTAAATGTAGGCTTTACATGTCCTTTAAGGGACACAGTATACACATGTACACGTTTACAATTTTTTAATATATGTCAGTATTTCAGCTGGCAGAGAAATATTCATGGACATATGAGAATGTGCAAATTTCAAGTAAAAAAAAATCCTGACTGACAGGCAGCAAGGAGAGCTATTGGGCAGAGAAACTTTATGTGTAATCTAGGCCTTCAACAGTTATTATGGTCAGCTGCTTAGACAAGAATTCACCAAACTATAGAAAAAAATGTAAGCATTAGGATTTCTTCATCCCACTTTATTCTATTACACAGTGTACAGATAATATTTCCATATAATGGTACCTGCTTACAAAACAGTCACAACAAAGGATATATGGAGGGGGTTGTACACTGGTAACCTAACTAACCATCTCACAAGGACCAGGCATGGAATAGCTTCAGTTTCCCTCTTTGCTCAATTTAGCTCAAGAAATAACAAAAACCCTAGATTTGTTTGTGATTAAAACAATAGTTAAAAAGTATGGTCAGTCCAAGCCCTATTTCTTGAGCTCATAATGAACAAGGAAGTATACAGCCCCTTTAAATTAGGTGTTAGTGGCTATAACAGAGCAGACTGTTCCTTGATTTATTTTATTGAATCTAGTGATGGCTTTAACATGATTTTCGCATGAAGCAATTTTGTTGGTTATCGAGAGGAGGAGTGGAGGTTTCAGTTATTTGTTTTCCCTTGATGTCTTTAGATGATCTGTAGATGATAGCAATAAAAGTGTATAATGTATGTATTAATGCATTCTATGCACTTGGTCAGGGTGCCTTTTTATCTCTGCCATTTGGTTTTGTTGCCTCACTGGCTATGTGTCATCATCAGTTTGTGGGTCCCAATGCTAATCCATTTGTTGTCTGTATGGCAATTGTACAGCAAGATGAAAGCTTCCAATGAAAGCAGAATATTATAGTCTTACATGCTCATCCAGCCTTTCTCTCCCCCTTTGCCCATTTTGTTTATTTCAAATAAGAAGCTATAAAAGAGAGTTGGATCTGGAAAGCATAAAAACTGACCACTAATCCTTTAATCTGAGCCTTTCTGCTGAAAAGACACGGCAGTTGGGGGAGCCTGGCACTATTGCTACATGAGCCAAGGAGATTTCTGCCTTGTTAGCTTGTAATAATTCCCAAAGTACACAGGATTTTATTAATGTTTCAGCAGCAGATTTAAATAACTCATTCACCTTCACAGACATATCTACACTTAATTCTCCCAATGCACTTTTTCAAATTAATATTTTAGTATAAGTATTTGTATTTATTTGCAGTAGCTACCTCAAACCTCTTTATCCTACTTCCATGCAAGCATGTAGCACTAACCTACTTATTACAAGCCTACACCATTCTGTTGATTTACTTACGTGCTGAAGAGATTACATACCTTACCTGGGTTCCAAGCAATGTCCCTACTTCTGTTGTGAATGCTGATTGGACAATCCTTTCTGCATGTGTAATGAATAAAAGAACCGACAGAAACTAGCTACACAATGGGAAGGAAGGAGAAAGCATCTACAAACAAATGCCTCTACAGAACATTCTATAGGGAAAAAAACAATTGGAATAAAGCACTTACAATGCAAACACAGAAAGTAAAATTGTGGGAGGCTTTATGTTCTCTTTATGGAGAGCAAGTAAAAGGTAGCCTGATTTCCCCAGATAATAGCTATTTCCCACAACAAAGTGTGATATGGCCCAAGACTCACATTGTGAGATTGGTGATTGACAGAGGTCCATGTTTTCTGCAGCTCATTAACTGGCAGACCTACAAACTCAGCACTACCTAGAGCACAATACTGGCCACTGCCTGACTCTGCAAGGAATTTAATTAAACCTTTTCATTGTATCACTGTTGCCCATACAGAGTTGAGGGATGTGGGATTTGTAGCAACATCAAACCCCTGCATAAGGATAATATTTTGCCTTGGCCTTTCGTAGCAATCTGCAGTCCCCAGCAATGCAACGTTATTTAGGAATAGTGCAAAGTCCCAGCCTGCCTGGTAATCTGCTGTCAGATCACTTTCCACTAGACAGCAAGTCATCATTCTCTGTCTGTGCTGATAATCAAAACTGCATTGTATTTGTAGACTGGCGTTGCCTCCATTTCTCTAATTTAAAAGATTAAAAGAATGACATGTATTATAGGTACATCTTTAGGAGGATCTACTGAGCAGTGTAATACAGCAGCCAATAGATGGGATACTAAAGCAGAAAGTGTACCCTGCAATCATGGGGTCTTCACACAATAAAACCTGAAAAGCCCTCTACAACCCTCTCCACATCTATTTAAGAGGCTGTCTGACTGCTGTGTGGAGAAGAATGTGACAATTTGGAAACTGGCCTTCCTATGAAGAACAGTTGTAGCATAGTGGAAGTAGGACAATTTCTATATCTTTACAAAGCTAGGAATACCTTAATGTCATTTTGATTTTGCCTTTCCATTAATTTGAATGCATTTTTGAAAAAAAATTCTGTTTCACATGCTTTTCCATTGTTTTGTAATATTTTGACCGAAGTGAAGAGCTGCAAATTTGCTCATCACAAACAATGTTAGCAATGATATAACAGACTCAGGATGAGAAAACATCAGTAATTGACTGAAATCAAACCAGAAGTTGCATAATCCAGAAGGCAGTGGTTCCCAAACTATGGGGATGGCAATCCTGGGGGAACCTGGGGCATTGACAGATGGGGCTTTTTCATAGGGTCGGTTATGGTGAAAGTGGGAGGCCTTTTAAGTAAAGGTTGAAAACACAAATTATTTGAGAAAAAATATGATTTGTGAAAAAAAATATGAATTTTAGTAAATCAGCCCCTTAGGGTGAGATTTGGGGTGAACTGATTTGACAACAGTAGTGATGTAATTTCTGTCACAAGACTCACTGAAACTTGTGTATTATAATAAATAAGAAGTAACCTCGGCCTCGTATTTTTATATGATCATGAAACTCCTCAGTAACTTATAATATCCTAATAATTTACAAGAGGGGGTACTTTATTCATTATATAAGCTAGGGGGGTCATAAAAAGACTGTCTGTTCAAGGGGAGGATTTAACCAAAATAAGGCTGACAACCATTGCCGTGTATGCGGCATAAGGTGCTCCTATTGTCAAATCTGATGATTTATCCCCCATTAACATGCAGTGTTGGTCACACTCTGTAGCTAATACATGGGACTGTGTGTGTGCTTTATCGCTTTATGAAGGGTTTGCAAAGTTTTTAATATAGTTACCTATGAGCCATTACTGTGTCAAAAACAATATACAGCAAGTGGCTACTACAACTACTGTACTGATATCCAACTACAGTTTTAACTGCTAAAAAAGTGACAAAATATTGACGGTTAAAACAAAGTAAGCTTTATCAGAAAGGTCTATATAAATACACCAGTAAACCCTCAAAGTAATGTTGCTCTGAGTCCTCTGTCAAAAGAAACACAGCATTTCTTTCCTTCTATTGTGTATACATGGGCTTCTGTATCAGAATTCCTGCCTTCAGCATAAACTTCCAGGGCTAGGGCTTGAGCATGCTCAGTTTGCACCTCTCTCCTTCTCCCCCAGCCTTTTCCCCCCTCCCTGCTGTAATTTGAGCCCAGAGCTTTGAGTGAGCAGGAGAGACTCAGGCAGAAAGTGATGTCACACCTAGCTAATATGGCGGCTGCTATCCTAAACAAACAGATAGAGCTCCTAGAGCTGTTTACTCTGATATGGTAAAGCATTCTACAGAATAAATATAGTATTCTAGCTTGCTCTATTGTGGCAAATCTATTGACAATAATCTGCCTCAGTAGCTTTCCTTCTTCTTTAAGATGATGGATATGTGTCCATCATACAATGTTACTTGTTAGCAATGTAAGGTATCTCTAAGGTCTATTGTGTACAGAGGGCACATGCCAGTCAAGCTTCTTTCTGTTATATAGTATAGGTAAAAATGTTTATAGCTAGGTCTAAGCACTATTGAGAGTCTTTGATAATTACTTTAAAAAGGCCATCAAAATTGTGTCCAGCAATTGTGGCATCAAATAGTTTAACAACAAATATCATGCTTACAGGGAGATCTGATAAAATTGATAATCTGGGACTCAAAATATTATATGAAATTCAATGTACAGTAGATAGTGTAGATGCAAGGTTGAGTATTTGGGGTTTACATGAATTGTAAGCTAAGTGGTCCAAAAGAAGACCATGAACCCACTCCTTAATACAGAAAGCTTTGAAAACTGTCCACACATTGTAAATAAGTTTGGAGTCTCTGAAATGTCCGTATGAATTTAGTCCACATGGGTTAGTAGAGCTAATAAACGGATATGGTAAGACACTGAAAACAGAAGTCATTCAACCTCATACAATTCACTCACAGATGAGGGGATTTCTGACAGTGTGTTGGGGATATAGACTATATACAGTCTATATATATATATACCGTCACCGATGGGATATTTATTTATTTCCCATCAGTGACGGCTTACACAGGTCATGTTTTGATTCTGTACTTTAAACTGGCTGTTTGTGTTCTGGCACTGTTCTCACCCTGACGAAGATTCCAGTACGGAATCGAAACGTTGGTCCACCAATAAACCTCTAAAATGACTAGATGACCTGTGTATCCTGATTTTTTGTGGAGTGCCGTTTGTATGACTTTACAGACTGGCACCCAGCATTCGGATTCCAATTATGGTGTGCGTTCCATAATATATATGTCACTAGCCTTACTCCTACCTAATTTCGGTCATACCATGCATATGTGGATTGCTCTACATTAATGCTTTTTTTCAGTTTCTATGCTGTTGATTTTAACACATTTGGACCTGATTTTTAAACTTATAAAAGCAGAAGCAGGAATGACAGTAATATGTCCTGAGGCACCATGGGAGATCTAGAATTAGCATCAAATTAAGTTCTTATTCATAAATGAGGGCCACTCTGGGAGTCATTTGTAAACCAGAAACAAAATTATGTCACTCAGACACCAGGCCAAATGACATCAGCTTAGAGCCTGGAGCACTAGCTTAATGTCAGCAGTGGTGCCGATTATTTAATTGATTAAATTAATAATCTGCTGTAATACTGACAATAACACACTGCTCCAGGTTATGATATCACTTGGCCTTGTGCCCAAGTTACATTATTTCCCTAGAACAAGCTTTTGTAAAGAGGGCTTTCTTTCTTCTCTTGTCAAAGTAACCCCATCTAAATAGGTACCAAATGCCTTATTACCCTACACATAAAGTGTCCTTTTAATGTTCTAAAACCAATAAACAGCAGAGAGGGGCTGATGCTCCATCTCAGAGCAAAGCCCACAAGGGTGAGGGATTAAACTGCAATTATGGGACTTGCAAGATTTGTTTTGATGGGGCTTGGAAAGGTTAAATAGTCTATCTGAAACCTTTAATGCTAACATACCTCAAAAACATCAAAAAACTATACATAACCAAACCCACTGGTGACTCCTTCAGTTTTAAAGTAGAAGTGATGCCATTAGGAAGGGGGCAGGGTGGTAGCCTTATGCTAGGTGCAGGGCTGAGTTTACCTTTAATAGAAAACCTTCTTCTTTTGCTTCTGTCCAGCTTTCAAATGAGGACACTGATCCCAGCTGCCAAAAAAACTATTACTGTGAGTTTAGAATTGTATTGGTATTGTTACATTTTATTTCTTATATATCTATTCAGTCATTGAACCAGTCATTTTCCAGTCTCTCACTCAAACCACTTTCTGGTTGCTAATGCAAACAAGACCCTAGCAACTAAATAGATGCTGAAATTCCAAACTGGAGAGCTGCTGAATAAAACAGAAAAAACAAAAAAAAAAGTTTTAAAATGTTTCACGATTTATTTATTTTTATAAATACCCTGAGGATGGGACAAGTCAAAATCCCAAAATGCGGCATATCAGACCTACCGAATTGTATATAAGTCGATGGGAAAGGTCCTTATCCTATTTGGAAGTTTCTGTGGTCTGCGCTGGAATTAGCCCGAAAATCATACTACTGTATTTCAGACTTTTGGGCAAAAATCGGAAAAATTTAGTGATTCAGGTAAAAACCCCACAAATATTGCACGATTCAGATTTTCACTCGATTTTTTAGTTTGTCCCTGATCCGATTAATAAATAAGGTCCAATCGTGGATTCTAGTTTGGTTGGACTTTTGTGTTTAAAATAATCAGAAAAATTCGGACTTTGATGAATAACGTCCCCGATATGCATTTTATTGCGCTGATCAGTGATCACATAAACAGCAATGAAACCCCTCTTCTTATGTCAGTTAACAGTGTGGTAAAGGGAAAGTTGAAGATTCTGTCAGTCCGACTCAGAGGGAACATGAAGTTATTGATAAGTTCAGGGCTCCCTTGAGGAATAGAAGTGGTCTAGTAGGGGATGTCCAAGTCCTACCCATGTGCCGCCACCATAGTATGTGGTGCGAACAGGTGCAAAAAGCACTGCATGCATAAACAGATGGAACGCTTCACCTATACTTTACTTTTTCAACATTTTTATTGGGTTTTCCAAAACATACAGAAATACTTTTACACAGCGTAAATTGAGTATGATTAAACTATTTGAATGCATTTAACGTGCTGTTTCCACCACAAAGGAATAATACAATTGTGAAAACATGAGGATTATACTTGCCTCAAATAAGAGTACATATGAAGGATATAAAAATGTTTAGTTACCAGATCTACTGTATAAACTAACAAAAGCAGCACATAACCAAAACAAACCTAAACCTCGCATGGTGGAGTTACAAAAACACAAACTTTTTTGACACTGAGTTAATTATGTTGCCCAGACATTAGGATAGTTAAATCCGTAATAGCTCTTGAATATTAGATTTGTGTTTAGAGTCTATTTGATCAAAATAAAGAGACCAGTTATCAGAAAACGTAGTTTTAATGTGTGGTTCTTCAAATTTAATTGTTATGGCCTCTTGCCAGCATAACTGCTTTAGATATACTAAAAAAAATTGTAAGGATGGGGTAGACTCTGAAATCCAGAATAGAAATAGGGCCTTCTTTATAGCCGCCATTAACGTAAAATTAAGTTTGAGATCAAAACAGGATCAGATTTACAATGTTTGCTCAAAGCAAAAGAAGGGGTACCAATATTCAAAAGGGCATAAACTGGAGATATAGTTAGATTTATTTTCAACTTAGCATTAATAAAATCTCTTTCTTTTTGCCAAACTAGAGTAATGTGAAGGCAGTTCTAAATATAATGAAAAAGGTTTACATTTTCCTGATTACATTTGGGACACAACAAAACCTGACTTAAACCCTTATAAGAAACCTATACTTTACTTAAAAAATAGCAAAGGGCCGACACCAGAAGATGGCATGAGCTAAAGGGAATACATAATTATGCTGATAAATGCTGTGCCAGTTTTACATTTTAGAATCTGGTTGTTTTGTAGATTCATTTTTATTACATCCCATGTGTATATCATTTATTTAAAAAATGATTGCATTAATCCTGATAAAAGTTAATCAATAGAACAGTACCGGAGTTGCTCTGTTCCAGTTAAATGACGATTAAAGTCAGGTGGGAAGGAGCCGAGACATGCTGCTGATGTAGTGATTTCACAAAGGGGAATCTGTAGGTGAAGAACGGGCAGCAAAATGCCCCAGGCCTACTAATAACACCAGTATCTCTGGGAGAGAATTCTACCAAATTAGCACAATCAATCAACCTTACAGAGAGAATGAGCAAATATTACAGTTATCAAATAAGCATCACAAGGGGGTAAAGTGTAAATTCTACCTCAGCTTACAGAGAACTGGCAGAAAACCCGTCGGCATATGAAGATTTTAGTATCTCATTAGTTCAACAACAAAAAGTCCTTCAAGCCCTCCTGAAAGACTGCTGCACTCCTTAAATGGCCCTAGAATGTGCAATGTGTGCAAATAGAACAGTTAGCACCAACAAATCACATTCAAATCAGTTGTGATATTCAATTCCTATTAACTCCATGACAATGTTTGTAGATAACCTGATATTTTACACTTCTCATTTTTACAGTATGAACACCTGGTGAAATGTATACCTGTTTTACAGCATATGCTCAGTTCTCCATCATGCAATGACTTTTCACGCTGTTAATAAAGCACTAATACTCTCACCTACAGACTGTGCTACTATAGCCTTTACTGCCATTGGCAGAAGGCTGCACCTGTATAACAGCTGAACATAGGCATATATACATTAACCCTGACTAAGCTCTGACAGCACACACATATTCAGCTGTGTAAGGGCAAATTTGATTGGCACTGGGGAAATCACAGCATAGTGAGATTTGCATCATTCTAAGGCAGGAGTTAAAATAGCATGTAGTTTAGCTCTTTACTGGTAAAGAGGCTTATAAAAAACAGTGGCAGGGATCATCCAGGAGTAAAGTGGGAGGGGGAGAGCAGGTACCACAGAATTCTTCTTCTGCTGCAGATGTTCAGATGTGTTGCTAGGATACAGACAGAACAAGGCAGCAGTGGGAGAAGATACACAGAGATGAGAGACAGGAAGATGGAAGGAGGGAGGGAGAGGAAAGATGTAGGCAATAGTAGAAAAGTAAGTAATGTTTAAAAAAATGGGGTACGAGAAATGTATGGAAAGGAGAAGAATATAGAAGCGAAAGGGACAAAAGTCTTTGGACAGATATATGCAAGGCAAATATACAGGGAGTGGAGGCTGAAGGGGAACACCAAAAAACCTAATGAGATAGATAAATAGTAAGGAGGAAAAGATGGGAATCGAAACAGCTTCCACTGGCATATAGGTTTAAAGTGACAGCAGACAGCTAATTGCAATAAAGATGTCCATAATTGCATAGGTTCGAGGCAGAGTCTCTGTAATAAAATACATTTAAAGAGGGCTATAGGTGCTTTAGACATTTGTGTTCCATCTATACAATACAGAGATCTGCTGAAGGCATTGGACGTGTAAGTGTTATTATTAGACTGGGCAAAGAACAGTGCAGCAGCCATGGCAAGTCAAGTCAAGTCAAGTGGATTTTATTGTCATTTCAGCCATATACAGTACATACAGTACATAGTAGAAACAAAATGACGTTCCTCCAGAACCCCCCGGTGCTACACAACAACTCTAGTACACGGTCATGCTGGGCAAAGTGGACATTTCAGTTCCTTATGAATATATTCAGTTCAGTCCTTGGGAGTTAAGATACCTGATGGCTTGTGGAAATAGACATATATGTGGCATCATATATGACTGTACAGTATTACCACTACACTTCCAGCTCTTCTCCTTTGATGCACTCAGTCTTGCACCAAGCAGTGATACACCAAAATAATATAAGATATAAAATCAATAGGCCGCTTTGATTCTTCCAGAGTATACCTGACATTAATAACAAGGCTGTTGGTTTAAGTCGTATCAGGAATTTAGGCTGTTCTCACATGCTACCTGATCCCAAAAATATAGTAGCCTATAGCACTCTCCCCTTAATTGACTTTGACTCCATAGACACACACACATATATATATGTGTTGAACAATAAACACCTAATTGAGCAGTTAATCCTGCAGTCTGGATCGTTCCTTGGAAAACTTTATTTGTGGATTACATATATATATATATATATACATATATATATATATATATATATATATATATATATATATATATATATATATATACACAGTATATAGAACAGTCAGATGCAAACCTTTATAAGGTAGGTGCCTTGGTGCAAGTAAAGAACAGTCAAAGCAAAGGTCACTGCACTCTTAGGACTTACATTAAAAGTCTGATATATTGATTTATTCCAATGTTTCAGTCAGCTAATCTGACCTTCCTCAGGGACAATCAAACAAAGATATACATCAAAGAAATGCATACAGTATGCTCATTGATATTATATGACTTCATTGATATTATACAGCAAGCAAAGGAAGAGTCACTGAAAATACATAAGTAACAAGTAGTGATCATAGGTAATAAATAAGCAGAAATAAACAAGCAGAAAAAGTAAGTGTAAGAAACAGGAGAAACAAATAAAGCAGAGTTCTCTGACTCAAGATAAATGAAAATACAGATGAAATGATAAATACAGCCAAGTTTTTTTCATCAGGCTTGTCCAAAGTTCAAGTTCACTCCTTTTCAACGGACAGGTCAAAAATATACTTATCGGTCTTTCTACCTTAAAAGGTATCCCTTAGTTATTGATGTGAGACACAATCTGGACAGCCACTGATCAACATAAATACAGCCAAGTTTTTTTCATCAGGCTTGTCCAAAGTTCAAGTTCACTCATTTTCAACGGACAGGTCAAAAATATACTTATCGGTCTTTCTACCTTAAAAGGTATCCCTTAGTTATTGATGTGAGACACAATCTGGACAGCCACTGATCAACATTATAATTTACCCTCTTTCCCATACATTTTATGGCACAATAAATTAATAAAACCAATGAGCATTAGAACTGTATCACATATTAAAGCATAGAATTGGAAACCTGACTAATACTCTCAAGCTAAAAATCATTAAGACCTTTATGCTTAATTCATCCATTTCATCTATGCTCATAAATAAACCCACATTTCTCCCTCATCTAAATGTTATGTCATATTGTTTAAATATAAATAACTCTGAAAAATAAAAAATCCATATTTTTTTAATTTGTTTATATTTCAGTGGTACAAACTGGTGCTGAACTAAAGGCATCAGATTCTAAACAGCTGGCCTACAGAGAGCTTCAGCACTCTGGACAGGGTCTGCTATCATTAATGGAGAGCTGCTCTTGCCTGGGATGTACTGTTTTCTCTAGCATTGTTCCCTACGTCACTTAATATTAACCTAAATGACACTGTGTAAAAACGCCCTCTAAAATTTATGTGCAAAAACACAATACAGGAGAAAAGGCAACTACAAAATCAATTAAAAAGGAAGATACATGTAATGGGATACCAGAGGAATATCACAGAAAGGTAGAAATGAAGAAAGGGGAGATTCCATCAAGCCTTTCCCAGCAGATTAGAAAGGACATACTAATGAATGTGAAATGTAGCTGTTACAGATACTGGGAATGCAGATTCTGAGAACATCAAAAATGGGCCAGAGAAATAGAGAGAAAGAATAACATGAAAATGAGAGAGAGGAGGGGGAATGTGCCAGGAGAGGTGGCAGCAGCCAGACTTTCTCGTTGAATGAAGCTAATTTGGGAACACAAAGCTGTATATAAATGAAGTGCCGACTGAATGCAAAACAAACAAACACCGGGAGAGAGGCGCGTGGAAGGAAGGATCCTGGGAATGAGCTGCCAAACCTTGTTTGGAAGACAGGGCACATGTCCTGGGTGTCAAATAGAGGATATTTAACCAATGTTATAACATCCCAATGTCACTGTACTTTCTCAGCTCTGAATATTATGCACCATAAGAAAAAATGATTTCTAATTCATTTACACTAATGACCTGGCTGTTTCTGTTTAATGTTGTGCAGATTTTTATACCTTTAACATAGCATGCAATTCCATGAATTTCGCCATTAAATGAAGACTTTCACCAACTTGTTCTTTCTTCCAACTCCATAGATTATTGTCAGGACAGTGCTGTCCAACCTTTCCCCAAAGTATGCCAGTTATCTGAGAAACAACAGTTAAGACCAGATCATGCTTAATAGCTTTTGAGATCCCTCTATATGCTTAAGCCAATTAAAAATTACTTTTGGCCGCATGCAGTCCAATGGTCTCCAGTTGGACACCAATGTCATAGAACATTGTATGGATTTTCCTTCTTCTTGGACCCAAGCCCCTTTAAAGAGCAAGAGGTGCTGGGGCCCATAGCAAATAAAAAGGTTGTAAACCTCTCATTGCTATACTTCCAGGCACATATCAATCACAGCATGTCACCAAATAATCTTATTGAAAGAGATAATAGATATCATTCAAACAGTTTTATGGAAAGATGAGGAAAGCCAACACAGCTACAATAAATAGCTGGACATGAAAAGGACACCAGAACTCAGATGAGGAACAGAACCAGACATTTCACAAAAGATGTGGAATGTGGTATACTCAGATGATGAAGAACAAAAAGTATGAAAAGAGGATGAAAGGGCAAAAATAAGGAAAAAGGTAAAAGCAGAGCAACAACTGAAGCTGCTATTTCAAGTGACTATATCATACAAAGGAGACGAGGCACAGACAGTAATAGGGCAGTAGGTAAGAATAAATGGATGTCAGCTCAGTTTGAATTGAGGGCAAAGATGACATTGTATTTAAGGCACATGCTCATTTTGGAAGGCCCTCATAGGTGCTCACAATTGCAGTAGGGGGCTGTAGGTTGGACATACCTGATTTATGTAATTTTCCCTTTTCACACAGATTCCTAGGCTTTCAGCATTGTCAAGACCCCCTCTTCTGTAACTGCAGCCCTCCATTTATTCTTCATTTTCTGTACAATATCGCTAATATTAGAGACCTCATGTCCTTGAAGAAAATCTGCAATCTGCTTCTCTATAGAGGGAATGCATGGGAGAATAGATAAGAGAGGGGTGAACCGGGTCTCTCTGAAACAAGTGGTTACCGTGACAACTGACAACAATTACTGGTGAGTAAGGACGTGGGTCTGAGCTGCTCTGCTAGTTCTTTTCGGGGATGCGGGGGAACACAGATCAGCACTGACACACATCACACGTCTTAAACATACACACTTCCGCTGTAATTCCCAAACCATGCTGAGATCACTATGGGAAGCTGAAAACGGAACTGGGTGTTAACATTGAATGTTTATGCGTTAACAGTGTCAGATTGATCCCACCAAAGAATCAGAAAGTAAATACTATAAGTATCCTATTATGTACAAATCCACCATATAACAAGATATATAAAGACACAAGCTCCCCCCAGCACCTCACATACTCATGTACACACACACATACAAAGATGTACACACAGTTACTATCAAGATCTCAGAGAAGAATATAATTTGTTTAATAAACACACAATTTTCTGGGATATCCCATATGCATCACATCACATATACATACACACAGTGAGGCTTATCCATGCAATGGCCCAATTTCAAGCTAACTTCAAGGTTAGGTGAGAAGACCAGAATGCTGGACTTTCCGTAAGCATCATAAAACCCTTCATAGTCTTCTTTCAGATGCCCTTATTTGTGTACTACACTTTTATTTGACTCTCTGGATCCATGGGATTCGGGGGACAGTGGGACTTGTCGGTAAGATTGTATACATGGTTAATCCCATAACACCTCTTCCAGCTCCTGGCTGGACCCGGAATGCTGGCCATCAGAATGTGGAGGTGCAGCTATGCATGCATTTGGGACAGTCAGGTAGGTCAAATTACTGTATTGTATCTGTCATGTGATACTGACAATCAGTGCACACTGTTCTAAATATTTAGCAGCGACATGCTGCAGTAAGTAAAAGTTCATGCAAAAATAAGGAACCTACTAGTGTACTCCTGGTAGCATGGCAGGGTAGTGCAACCCTAAATGTTACAAAACTCAAGCACCCATAGGTACTTTCCTTCTCTGTAAAGCTTCAAAGTGGAGAAAGCAAACCATTATGCATGAAAGAGATTAACAGACCAACTCAAAAAATTATTTCTAACTTACATTTAAAACCAGAGACCACACATTAACTAATAGAACTCAAAATATTAGAACTCAAAGAGAATTTCTGTTTCTCTGTTCTGATTATAGAGCAACTCAGTTGCCTATTTAGAGGTTACTTGCTTACTTCTAATATCATAATAACTTTAGTACAAGATATAGTGTACAATAATTTCTACTCTATAAACAAATGACATGATATTGTTGCCACAGGCCTAATAATTGCAGCCCTTCAAGCCAACTCTGGAACCTAAGTTTCCAGACCCTCATTTAGAATATACCCATGAGACTGAGAATATGTGACACTTCTAGGGCTGTACTGACTGCAAATTGATTGCATTTCATTTAAATTCAGTGCATTTGCAAATGATGTAGCATTGTTAATTGAATTCTTAGAAGGTTCACCAATTCGCCAGACAATCTGGTAACGCTATACCAGTGCTGAACAAAGTAACGGTGTTGGAGTATTGACATCAGTGGCAGCACACAGGACACAGAATTCTACACACACCTCTCTGGCTTTAGAACTCGACAGAAACACTTCTAGTAGAAATTACAAGTATCACATAGAGAGTAAATAGAGGTAAATTATAAAAAGGACGTCAGAATAGCAATTAATAGCTGTTCCGCAGTCTGGTGCTTCTCTGGAGCTAGTAATGCACAGCTTGTGGTCCTTTAATGCTACAGAAATAGCAACATTCCTTTATGTAGGGCAACAGCTGCAAAATCACACAATGCTAAGAATAAAAAGTTACTGAGCTGGAAACAGCATCCCTTACATGCGCAGGAGTTCGAGCAAATACCTATACACCTGAAAGAAATTATGTGCACCTGTCATTTTAATGTTAGGAGAAGGGAAAAAATTGTATTTATTAAATTGTAGCAGAAGCGGAGAATGGGGTTTTTTTCTATAAACATAAATCGGAATTTGAAGAGGAATTAAATCTAGTTGCCATGTATATGCATATTATAAGAATATTGCCTAAACCAAAACAAAAAGGGTACATTACTAGTTATGCATGGTTTATAAATCAAAATTTAAGCAATTTTAATGTGCAGAGCACAATGTTAAAACAGCATTATTGTGCAAATTCTTTTTTTTGCCGGACATCTGTTGCGCATATTGATGCATCCTGCTATGGATCCTGGAATTACCACCACTTTTAAGGTGCTTGTAGTGCCAGGGTTCCCCACAGGGTCGGACTGGGCTTTTTAAAGCCAGCTGCAAGTAGAACAATGAATGCAGCTATTTGATTGGTTGTCATGAGTTACTGGCCATGGGCAAATTTGCCCAGTGTTGACAGCGCCGGATTTCGTTGCCGGCCGCACGGTCCGACCAGGCGGCCGTGCAGTCCTAGCGCCCGCCTACACTTCCCCTTCCCAGCGCGCCGGCGAAAAAACGCCGGCGCAGCTGGTGTAATTGAATGGGGACGCACACGTTTCCTCTCCTCACTCAACCTCTATTCTCTGAGTCTCTTTTATTTACATACTATAATCTATTATTAGACACCTGGGCCCACCGGGAGATTTCCTCGTATCCCGGTGGGCCAGTCCGACACTGCTGGTGAAAGAGGGGTTAATACAAGTTTAATGGACAGACAATGAACTAGTATATGGTGCCTGCCAATATCTTCTTAATTACCACAATCCCAGCTGTTTTCTCAGCTACTGTCCGAAAAATACAATCAAATTGTGATGGATATAGATTCAGAAATAGTTTATAGTTTTATTTTTAAAGTCTTTCTGAATAATTAAGAGCTCCGTAGGAGCCCACAGCCATTCTTCAATCAATATTTCATCCAATCTCAGCCCTTGTGCTTTCTTCTTTCTGGTAATGAGTCCTAAACGCAAGAAAGCAACTTACACAAATTGAAAGCAATATTCAGTGTAAGGAAATAATCCCCAAGCAGCACAAGATGGATAACACAGGATACAGATGTTTTAATGTTACTGATAAATTCAAGCAACCTGCCAAGAAATCTAACACTAATGACTGTGCACACTGCTGTATAACGGCACAGAATATTTAAATGGGAAATATACTGTATGTATAAACAATGTTTAGCTTTCTTCCACTTTCAATTAAATTGTTACTCGCACCATAAGATTAATGGAATGTGTCAGTTAGAAAAGAAGCCTAGTGATAGTAAATAATGACTGATGAGGAAAGAGTAGTGTGTATGTGACTGTATTAGAGCAAAGATATAAAACACTACCATACCAGGTCAAGGTCAAGGAAAGCTGCATGTCAACAACTGCTGCAGGGAGCATTGCTGTTCTTCTCATGAAGTACTGCTAATACTATGCAAGCTGTACACAGGGTTTCTCACTACTGATCCCTGCCCCATAGAGCTTAAAATCAAAAATCTGTTACCTGAGGCCTAGGGAATATCTGTCACTCACAGACACAAGGAGGTGACTGAATTATGTATTATCTACAGTAACATTTATAGAAGATTATGCAGTTGGCTAAAATGAGCACCAAAGTACACAATCCTTAGATGACACTGAAATAGATGTAACACTTGCATAGAGCTGGCCATAGACACAAAGTTATAGAAATCGAAGGTTCGTAAGAGCTTTGGACCATGTGGATTGTCCCGTCATTTTTCGTACCATGAATAATGAGATCAATGGGTGACTGTTACTAGTATTTCTCAGACATACCTTTGTACGATTGCTGCCATGGCCAAAACATTGTATGATTTGTTCTTTTACTACTTTATTTAATCTGAATGGTTGTTTGCAGGTCGGAAGATTGAGATGTTCATTGGATACAAGGCTACAATCTGCATATCTAAGGCCAGTTTAAATACTGGGGCTTATCTCAAATTTGACACATCTCACATTTGACACCTTTAGTAAACATGGGAGTTGTCTTAGTTTTGGTGAAAGAAAACTTGCAGAATAAATGGACCATGAGTTATAGACAATTTTTACAAGCTACCATTATAGAGCAGCCACTTGTGCATCTCATTATCTAAGTCACATCCTCCATGCTAACATCCCACATACGTCATTTCTTTATGGCATAAATTCTCTAAAGAATGTTCAGTACTACATTTGTATGGGAAAAATACAGTGGTGAATTTTTGCATACAATTTATACCATCAAAAAAACATCACAAAAACTTATTGTACGTACCTTTTAGTAAACTGCTGATGTTATGGCAAATTTGTATTACTGATCGTAACACTCCAAATTTAAATTGTTTCCCATTATTAAATATGCCCCTATGTCACCAGAGAATATCTCAATGTCTCAAGAGAATATCTTATAGTAAACAATCTCAACGTCTCAAGAGAATATATTATAGTAAAAACTCCAAGCATCCCAGAATTCCAAGCCTGATTTCCTTTAGGTCAATTTTAATAATATTTTGTTCTACAATGTATGTATGTGGGTTATTCTGTGCATAGTTCTGCAACAGAGCCTGGCATCTTTTCAGTATGTTATAAACAGGGTTTCCTCTTTGCAGAAAATCAGGTTTATAACCATAATGCTTATTATAAAGCCCACCTAAGTCAGAGTATACTTTTAATGTATATTTTTGTAGCCCAAGCATTGGTTTGAAGTAGGAGATCTATACATTGAGCAGAGCAGTCTAACTAAAATTCTGTGGTAAACCGCCAAATACAGTATGATGGTCCCCATTCTACCCAACAACTCTACTGACTTCTTTATATGACAAAAGTCTGGTCCATGAATGTATTTTCATGCTTCCTTAAATAGTGTTCATGGTAAGCATTTACTATAGATTAGCAGAAATGGCTGATCACTCCAGCAAGTCAGCAAGAAAAGAGCTAAATCATTGTGACTGTTTAAAGAATTTCGGCAGAGAGGCCACTCATGTCTTCAAAAAGTCAAGTTGAGGCATTTCATATGACTTTGTGAGTTAGGCTAGGCTGTCTTTTCTGTTGGGCATAGCGGCTATGATGATATAGCCACTGGCAAAAAATTTGGGTCTGCAAAACTGTAACACGGTTAAATGGTCTATTGTTAATAGGGATGCACCGAATCCACTATTTTGGATTCGGCCGAACCCCCGAATCCTTTGTGAAAGAATACCGAATACCGAACCGAATCCGAACCCTAATTTGCATATGCAAATTAGGGGTGGGAAGGGGAAAACATTTTTTACTTTCTCGTTTTCTGACAAAAAGTCACGTGATTTCCCTCCCGCCCCTAATTTGCATATGCAAATTAGGGTTCGGATTCGGTTCGGCCAGGCAGAAGGATTGGGCCGAATCGGAATCCTGCTGAAAAAGGCCGAATCCTGGCCGAATCCCGAACCGAATCCTGGATTCGGTGCATCCCTAATTGTTCTCCAGAAAATGTGTTTTAGGTGGAGCAATATATTGCTTGCCAGTAGTAATCATATGAGTCAGTTATAATATTTATGGTAAAGGTAAAAGGTGATATATTGGGTAGGTGGCAATAAATCCAGCAGCACTCCGATAAGTGAATCAAGTATTTATTTTTGCCACTAGCCAAGTGACATTTCGGGCTATTCCAGCCCTTTATAACCCGAAACGTCGCGTGGCTAGTGGCGTGAATACATACTTGATTCACTTATCGGCATGCTGCTGGATTTATTGCAATACTGTGTAAATATACCTTTGCAGAGAGGAACACATAGCTGTGCAACTGACGCTTCAACAAGCGGTATAGTGTAAGTGTGTCACTACTATTGACTTGATTCTATTAGGTAGATGGCAACCCTGTTTCCAAAGGAGGTGGGTACTCTATATCCTTTGATAACACTTGTGTTTGAAAAACTTTTAAATATTTATCACTAGAGTCATCTGTCAAATAACATGTGTAGGAGGCCTTGAAGTCATATTTTATTATTACATTTGAAGAAGAACACCAGCATCAGCTTGGTGCCAGGAAAAAAAAAACCTCCGGACAATATAAAATCCATCATCAAAGGTGCAATTTTTTTCTTCCACACTCTGTTCTTCTGGTATTTCAGTATTTTAATGTCCTGCTACAAACAGAAACCCTGATGCTACATCTCTTGTACCCAGCAATTGTGGTACTATATTGGGATCTGTTGGCGAGGCTTGTTAAACCATCAGCAACAATTGTTGGGCTACAGAGAATTACTGCCATTCATTACAAAAACACTCCAATATGCCTCCCTCTGAATGAAATGAAAATGCTAGGAGAGAGAAGATTACAGATTCATAACATTTGTTGATAATGCTATACAGGTTATTTGTTTCAAAGAGTTTAATAATATCATTATCATGCTTAATATAGATAGCACCACCACATTCCACAGCTATCTACAGAGATTATGTAGTCAGGAAATAATGTACAATTTCTGTAGAGAGCTTGAGAGGTAGCTATCACACTCGCACACTGTGGTCAATTTTATCATTAAAGGGACACTGTCATGGGAATTTTTTTTTTCAAATGCATCAGTTAATGGTGCTGCTCCAGCAGAATTCTGTTTCAGAATTCAGAAATCCATTTTTTATATTTAATTTTGAAATCTGACATGGGGCTAGATATATTGTCAGTTTCCCAGCTGCCCCAAGTCATGTGAGTTGTGCTCTGATAAACTTCAGTCACTCTTTACTGCTGTATTGTAAGTTGGCGTGATATCATCCCCCTCCCTTCCCCCCCCCAGCTGCCTAACAACAGAACAAAGGGAAGGTAACGAGATAGCATCTCCCTAACACAAGATAACAGTTGCCTGGTAGATCTAAGAATAGCACTCAATAGTAAAATCCAGGTCCCACTGAGACACACTCAGTTACATTGAGTAGGAGGAACAACAGCCTGCCAGAAAGCAGTTCCATCCTAAAGTGCTGGCTCTTTCTGAAAGCACATGACCAGGCAAAATGACCTGAGGTGGCGCCTACACACCAATATTACAACTTGAAAAAAATACACTAAAAAAATCATGACAGAAACCATTTAATCTACCTGTATATGTTTGGGAACAAACTCACACAGGCACCAAACTATATTATAAAACTCCTTGACAATGGTGCCCTAACTTGAATTAAACATATAACCATCACTATTCAAGCCAGGGAAAGTACTATGGATAGGCAGAAGAGGGGACGTGCCAAGAGCACAAAGGTGGGGGTGAAATGCTAGACATGTACCTCTTCTATCTATCTACCTATAGTTCAGGGTCCTGGAGGATCTCAGATGCTGCAACTTTTTGTAATTCTCTTCACTCTTCAACTTGGCCCTGTACTGATGTGAGCAACAGAATCAATATCTTAAGAACCTCTCCTGGTCACATAAGTAGTGCTTGATGTTATAGAGTATAAGGAAGGTAATTTCAATCCAACTGAATGGCTTGGGGAACACCTTCTATCCCAACAGCCTGGTTCAAATGTCTATGAATGGTAAACCACTGTTAGAAATACACAGATATGTGAGCTCTTGGTCTCCAAGGGCTTATTTACAATCGATGCAAAGTACTGACACAAAGCTAACTGCACATTTACACTATTCAAAAAGGTACTTGCACTTGCAGCAAGAACCAATGTGCCCATTGTGCCTACTCTGATAAATTGTACCTGGCAGTATTTCTGGGCTCCAAAGTTTTGTTCACGACTTGCACCAAGCTCATTGGACACTAATTCTATTATTGCTGTCCCAGTTTACACCTCTGTGTGTGCTGAAAAGTTGAGTGAGTAAATATACTAAGGAGGTTTGCAGAGGCAGGAGGCACAACAGCAGGGGATAATAATAGACTGTGGCCATTTACTGTATGTAGGATGACAGCAAGAGTACACTTTGAGGGAGAGTTGTGTACCAATGGACACAGTATTTCTTTACGCTCGTTGTTGCCGTTTACACCATGTAAACAAAGGCTATTTTTTTTGTTCTTAGGCTTGGCTGTTGGGTAAGCCAGATGCTAACTTCTGAAAAAAAGCAAAGATGGAAGGCTAATAAATCAAAAACAATGCAACAAGAAGATTGCATTCCAAATGTATAGGTTCCTCTATAACACTCTAAAAGATAATGTAACCCTTTCAGCAGCCAGTGATTCCCTGGAAATAGTGCTTTGCAAGCTGACACTTTTTACCATTCGGTTTATTCATTCAATTCATTCATTGGCACTGACCATACCTCCCCCATTGTCCCATTTTCCACTGGACCGTCCCAATTTATGACAGCTCAAAATGTCCAGAGTTTTCTCTGATCTCCTGCACTGACACCAGAAAAGATACATTTCTGAAACAGAGAGCCCAGAATACTCAGGACCTGCACTTAGATACATGTGTAACAATTTAAGATAAGCAAATATAAAATTGTAACTATTTAAAAAAAGCAAGTCTGTTTGGAGAACTGAGACTCACGGCTTAAAGGGCAATTTGAGCTTCATTAGCGAAACTGTTGTAACACATAAAACATGGCCCTAAAACTTCCAAAAATGTGTTCAAACTTTTATAACCTGCCCAATTTAGTAAAATGGACATGGTAATTTAGCGGGGTGGCCATAAAATGGGGATGGTAAAAATGTTTACAGTGCTACACACGGCAGATCTTTCTGTCCTCCTTTCCATTTTTCAAATGTTGGGAGTTATGGCACTCCCTCTATATTAACGCTATTAACTAACTCATCAGTAAACAGTCTATGTTGTTGACAGGTAGAGGATTCCAGGTCAGTTTCCACACCAGTTTAAAAATGCTGGGGAAAAATATCTTATATCACAGAAGCAGACCGTTTGCTTTCACCAATGTTTGTAAATCAGCCCCAGCATCAGAATTTTGTAAGATTTCTGCTTTATGGGTTTTTTTTACCTTTTCTTTTTATTTCTTTATTTTTTTAGAATAGTAGATCCAGTAGATGGATTTATTGACCTAGTGTAACATTTCTTGCATTTCATTTATGTATCTAATAGTTTTAACACATGGGATTGTGGGTGATTCTTTTAGCAAACACAAAAAAATCATAAGGATAGTTTTTTTTTTCTCTTGTCCCTAGCTGCACTATTGAGTAAAACATTTGGAATCAGATATGATTTAGTAGAGTGTCTGCAGGCTGCCTGCGTCTGTGCTGATAATATTCTTCAGGATATCACATTACACTAAAAAGATAGGGGCAGTTATAGCAGGAGAATGCTGACTTAGGGTTTATCAAGTAATACACGCTTAGTAGATTTTTTTTTTTATAATATCATGGACAAAGTGTTTTGCATTCTACTGCAATGGAAATGGCTGCTGGCGAGTAAGTGCATTGTTTTAATTGTTGAGAATATCCCTGTGAGGATGAAATTATTCTATGTGCCCTTAGACCAATTGTTACTAAAGTGTGGGTCTGGCACCCTAGGGAGGCCTGAAGCTGTAACTGTGGGACAGCTTGTAGGCCAATTAGGGTGAGATCTGCAAAAAACTATCATTCTTTTATATTCCTGGATGCCTAGTTTAAAGGCAAATTAGTGAGAGTTTTGTTGTGACTAGATATTCATGTATAGCAATGTATAGAACACCACTTACTTCATTTTTTTAAGCTCGCATTATATTCCTACACTGCTTTCAATCAAAATATTTAACCAAGGAATATTAAAAATCGGTTGCATCTCCAATCACCTTTTCTTAAAATGTACTTTTTATTGCAGGACGAAAATAATAACAGGCATGTAGGATCCATATATGCGCAATGTGTTTAAAGGGCAACTAAAGCTTAATTAAAGAAGTAGCTAGAAATGTTGAACATTATGTTCTGGTCTTCTGTTCCAGCCCAAGGCAACCACAACCCTTTAGCAGTAAAGATTTATGTCTCTGAAGATGCCCCAGTAGCTCCCCATCTTCTTTTCTGCTGATTCACTGCATATGCTGCTGTCACTTACAGAGCTTAGGGACCCACTCACAATATACAGTACACATAGATATGTCACAATATAAGGCTGATTAGTAATTAATACAGATAATTACTACATGACAGCACAGAAACCAGTGCAACTAGCATCAGAATTTAATAATCAGCCCTGTAGCATCGGCTTAAATTACAGACCAACCTCATTTTCTGCTTGATAATTTGTGACAACCCCTAAGCTTAGCTTCTCAACAGCTTCTCCAATGAGCATGTGAGTGTTGCAGACACTTTCCAAGATGGTAAAAAGTATGAAGTCCTGGATCATTGCTGCTATTTAGTATCAACTATTGAGAAGCTGACACTTTAGGCAATAAGTTCAGTTAATAAAATATAAAATTTTTAGCCACATTCATTTTAAGGGTTTAGTTCTCCTTTAAGACTCTCCTGGTCCTTAATTATAGGCATGTGATTACTATGACTAGGATTAAGAACAATTTGAGAAGGTATTGTCTGCCACTCCATTAGACAGTATAACCAGAGGAAAGGAGGCGGTGAAAGCACAAGGATGCATGGTACGGCACAGCTGGAGTATGAGAGGTATTAATGTTTTGATACAGGGTAGAAGCAAACTGTTGCATTTAGGTTATTGCCTTTAATGTTTTTAACAGGTGACCCACTTCCTTAGGTGCAATGATGAAATTCTTTGCTTTATAATATATGGCTTATGTATATATATTTAAGCTCTGACCCATGCTTTCTTTTGGATTTAAAGCAGTGCAACACATGTAGAATGAGACATGAAATACCTTTTAAGATCAAAAGGCTTAATGGTGGCCATAGACGCAAAGATCTGCTCGTTTGGCAAACGAGCGGATCTTTCCCCGATATGCCATAAACAAGCATGGCTATATTGGGGGTAATCTGATTGTTCGGCCGTATGGCTCCGGATCGGTCGAGTCAAAATCAAACCTGACCGATCGGCCGATCTCCGCCGGACGAAAGATGTCGGCACACGCCACACACCACATAGTTCCGAAAATCGTACAAATCCTCGATTCGTACGATAGGATCTGTGTGTCTACGGCCACCTTTACACTGTATGTCTCTCAAATCTAGTCCTGCTCATCCTAATCAGAATTGTTTCTCTGCTTACCTTGGTTTATGCTAAGGGTTCATTGGACAAATATTGGACTCCAAATGTTGATGAACCCAAATTCAAACAGCACTACATAAGACCAGCAGGAGGGGTATTTATATATATATATATATATATATATATATATATATATATATATATATATATATATATATATATATATATATATATATAGTAATCCGGTCTTTTTTCACTAAATATATGTACATTTTTACCAGCACCAAGGCATTTATTGTTTTATTTTTAAAACAATAAATGCCTTGGTGCTGGTACCAAGGCATAGAGTTTGATAGCCGAAACATTGAGGAATAAAATCACAGCCCTTGAGGCTTTTTTTTTCATACAAAGTCCTGTGAGTGCGGTCTTTTTTCACTAAATATATATATATATATATATATATATATATATATTTTTTTTTTATATTTATATATATATATATATATATATATATATATATATATATATATATATATATCCAGTAGAATCCGCACTAATCTTTCTAATTAAAATTTAAGTTTTATTTTTAAAACACAGTCTGACATTTCGGCCGACCCACAGCCTTTCTCAAAGTGTCACATAAACAATGAACAATGCCTTAAATCTGTATATTTGGCAGAAAACAGCAGCATCATCAGTGACATATAGTCATCATAATAATAAATCACCAAAAATTAAAAACATATCAGTCAATAATAACTTAATATAATTCATAACTATGGGGGTCCAAAGTAAGGTGTTGTAATTAAAAACAAAGTAGAGTGATATGTGCTGTTGCACAATAGTGCTTTGGCTAAGCTCATGTGGTTATTGCACCCTCATACCCACCCCTTTATATTTTTGGTGGTCCCCCTCACTTGTTGTGCCTTGGTTTGTGCAATCTCTCTCTCTTAAAAGCCACCGATGTTGGTGGCATGGGAGGATCTAGCCGTGAAAAAAACAATGTCCCACTTCTCTATGTACACACACTCATTTAGTTTTCCTTTACACTCTTCTATTCTATGTTTACATTCATACACATCCCTAAATACACATACACTTTTCCCTTTTCACTACCATACACACCTTCACATTTCACTTATACATGTATACACACTATTGTGCTACTGCACATATCACTCTACTTTGTTTTTAATTACAACACCTTACTTATTATTATATACTTAGGTATTATTCCTTTTTTACTATGATTAGAGATAAATAAGTTAGGGACCACCGTGTGGGGTTTTACCTTGACGTGGTATGGTGGCTTATCAATATTATGATCATAACTTTGTAACAAAAAAACCCTGTTTCAAAATTACATGCACTTGCATATTTACTTGAATTATTTAGACAGGGCTTTAAACTTTTTGAAATTGGCCTCAGGTGTGCATCCACAACCCCCCATAGTTAATATAATTCATCCCTTAAGCTGGCCATAGACGCAAAGATCCGATCGTACGAATCAACGTACCATCGGACTTTCCCATCTCCCGACCCTCCACTAACCATTCAGATCAAAGTCTTACCAGTCAGATTAGTAAAAGAACAGATCAGCAATGTTCTGCCCCTGACAGCAATCGTACGATATCTATGTCCAACCAAAGCTAGTGACAGTCTCCCTCTGAAAATCGTACGATCGGCAATACACGCAGAGATATTATCAGCAGGCGACAGAAATTTTCTAACCTGTCCGATCGACCAAACGACCGATCTCCGACGGACGAAAAATGTCGGGACTCTCCACACATGGTCCGAAAATCGTACGAATGCACGATTCGTACGATCGGATCTTTGCGTCTATGGCCAGCTTTAGTTACATTAATTTAAAAACAAGACAAAATAGCAAACTCAGATGTATCTATATTATAACTTTTCTAAACATTGTTGCTAGTCACTCTCTGAGTAGTTTTTCCTTAATTTACAAAGCTGATTCATGATTAATGATTCAGGACATCCCAATCCCTTTTCATTACCAGGGTTTTGTATCCAATTAATTTACTTTTATAGACTTTAACTAATAGTACTTTTTAGGGATGCACCGAATCCAGGATTCGGTTCGGGATTCGGCCAGGATTCGGCCTTTTTCAGCAGGATTCGGATTCGGCCGAATCCTTCTGCCCAGCCGAACCGAATCCGAATCCTAATTTGCATATGCAAATTAGGGGCGGGAGGGAAATTGCATGACTTTTTGTCAGAAAACAAGGAAGTAAAAAATGTTTTCCCCTTACCACCCCTAATTTGCATATGCAAATTAGGGTTCGGATTCGGTTCGGTATTCGGCCGAATCTTTCACGAATGATTCGGGGGTTCGGCCGAATCCAAAAAAGTGGATTCGGTGCATCCCTAGTACTTTTCTAGGTTACCTTTAATTTAACATATTTATGTGTTTCTCATGGGGCCACAATGGTGTTAATTTAAACCCCGGGGTTCTTTCTTGCTCTTATTTTATTTATGCTAATGTTGAACCTTGCCTCACTATTACTAACCTATGGGGAACTAATTGAATTGCTGGGACATGTAACATACCCCCTCTGGTGTGTTAGACACTAAGGGGCAAATTCACTAAGATGCGAAGTTGCGCCAGGCGCAACTTTGCCGCACTTCACCAGGCGTAGTTTCACCAGCGCTCCACAAATTCACTAAAATCCGAAGTTGCGCACAGGGGTAGCATAAGGTTGCGAAGTTGCGCTAGCGTTGATTCGCTATGTAAAGCGAAGTTACGCTAGCGAAGGCTAATTTGCATACGGCGCGAAATTCAAATTTCAATGGAGGAATACGTATCAGCACTAGAAATGCCTAGGAAACCTTCAAATCAGCAAATAAAAAATTTATTTTGCCCTATACATGTGCCCACTGTCTAGGTAGGTTGCCCTGAGTCAGGAAATGTAGGGGGGAAATTTTTTAGCCTATCACCCATCATGTAGAAAACACGCCAGCGGTTTTTGGGACTTAGAAAAAAAATTTGACTTTTTTTGAAACAATCCCTATCAACTCTATTGCGCTTCGCCAGGTCTGAGGTGGCGAAGGAAGTCTAGCGTAAAAGGTAGCGTTCAGTACACTGCGCAAGTTAGTGAATTTGCGTAGTTACGTCGATTGCGAAAATTCGCCTGGCGTAAGGGTGCGAAGTAACACTAGCGAAACTAATTTGTGCAATGACAAACGCTAGCGAATTAACTCTAGCGAATTAACGCTAGCGTTCGGCACTTCGGCGCTTAGTGAATTTGCGCCTAAGAATCAAAACCAGTGATATTCTGTAACCCATTTTAATAAAATAATGAATGTATAAAAAGTGAAAATCCCATAGTAATAATTGAATTAATAAACAACAATTATTATTCACCGTGCTATTCATATTACATACTATATGCGATAACTTAATAGCCCATCCCAATTTGCTAAATTCTCTTTAGTTAGTGGTAGTGCAAAACTTGCATAGGAATCTCCCTTGTGTGTAAACACCCAACCATGTCAATTAATATATATAATATCCTAACTAGAGATTTACCCAAACAGACAAATTGTGTAAGCCACAAACAAGTATTAATTGTTAGGGTGTGGGCCCCTGTCTCCACAGAGTATGGTTTAGATCAAATAAAGATAAAGAGAAATAAAAAGGAAAAAATAAAATATGTAAAAAACTACAAATGAAAAAAAATGAATATACACCAGACCCTTATGTTGTTAACCCCATAGTGTCCAAAGTTCAATCCAGAGGTAAATAGTTCACAAAGTCTATGGTAAATATGCAGTCTGAAAGAGTATGCAGCAAGTCACTTGCCCCAGCTCTGGTCGACTCCTGGGGGTTTCAATCACCACTCGTAGGCAGAAAGTCACAGTTCAGTTTAATAAGTATCGGCAAATAGTGAGTAGTTAAAACTTTCAGAGGTGTAGTAGTAGGCAAACTGCTCATCGCTACTTACTTGGTAAACAGCGAAAATCGAGCAAAACACACCGGCTTATTATGTTTCCAGGGAGGTAGTTCACGTAGCAACACTCCTCACCAAGGTGGCCAGCTAATGTTCCACTTACAGGTAGAAAACGGAAAAGGAGATGTCCATTGTAGAACTATCATTCTCAACATAGATGGTGGAGCATATCAATGCAGAAGCCTCTATATTACCCACCATCTGAGGCCTCGTTCATGCATGCTGACATTCCCCAAGTGGTGGTTCTCGGGTCCCAATTCAGGGTAGGCAACTCTCTATGGGAAGCTCACCACCGCCTGCACCCCTCAATCAGGGGCCTGAATCATAGTAAAGAGAAACTCCACTGAATGGCTGAGCTTTGTAAATTAAGGAACAACTTCTCTACAAAAACTTAAATTTTAATTAGTAAGACCTGTGAGTGCGGATTCTTCTCGATATATTACCGCAGTTATCGAGAGTGCCGGTATCAGAGTGAAATATATATATATATATATATATATATATATATATATATATATATATATATATATATATATATATATATAGATATATATATATATATATATATATATATATATAAAAAAAATTTTTCCATTATAATTTATACAATGGTTAGTGTGCACTTAGAATAATGTTGTACAGACACATCCGGTTCTGATGCTGTCCAGCACAACTCCATATACAGGCAGCGCACACAGAAATTTAATTAGGAATATGCTTCTGTCTACTGAAATATTACAGAAGCTATCAAGGCAATATTCCGTTTAAATAGTATATGATGCCTCAGTAAGCATGTTTCACCACCAAATCTCATTAGTGTAAATGTAACATGTGACAGTTTAAGGGCAGGCCTGTTAGGGGAATCTCCCTCAAAATCCGGACCAGCAGAGGTCTCCTGAAATCTCCTTAGCAACCATCCCCACAAGAAGCACAAAGAATCAAGAAGTTGTACATGCTCTTTTCACCGTAGTGTTTATTGCACTCAGGGTGCCCATCTCATAGCATGTTGCAGTGCAAGTCATTTTCTGAAATTAAGACAAAGGGGCATGTTTACTAACATTGGAGATAAATATCTGGAGAGATTTCTGGAGATGTTGCCCATGGCAACCAATCAGCAATTAGATTTAAACAGCCACAGCCAAGTTAGAAAACAAAAGCAAAGATCTGATTGGTTGCTATGGGCAACATCTCCAGAAAACTCTCCAGATATTTATCTCCAATGTTAGTAAACATGCCCCATAGTTAGGTAAGTAGAAAGGCATGCATCTGTGTTGTTACATCTAAAAGGAGAAGATCAGTAAGACAAAGAACACTCGACTTTTCTGGCCAGACAAACCTACAAATGAATGGTCATCTCCAACTGTATCAAAATTGTATTTGTTACTTACAATTGTTAACTGTAAAGGGTCATGTTTGGTGCTTGGCTGGCAAGTTGATTTAACAGGTGAGCTCCATTCTGCCCAAAGAGTATGCAGTAAAAAGGGAAACACAAAGGGGCAGATTTATCAAGGTTCGAAGTGAATTCAAGGGAATTTTCGAAGTAAAAAAATTCGAAATTCAAAGTAATTTTTTGGATACTTCGACCATCGAATAGGATACTACAACTTCGAATTTACTTCGAATTCGATTTGAAGTAAAATAGTTTGAATATTCGATAATCACTGATAAGTACTGTCTCTTTAAAAAAACTTCGACTTCAATAGTTCGCCAAATTACACCTGCCAAAGTGCTATGTGGACCTTCTAATGCATTTTTCTACATTTTTTGTAGTCAAAGTAAAATCGATCGATCGAACGGTTTTGCTTCGACTGCAAAACGGTCAAATTTGGTAAAAAAAACTTCAACTTCGATATTCGAAGTCGAAGTATAACCATTCGATGGTCGAATTTCGAAGTATATTTCACTTCGAAATTTGACCTTTGATAAATCTGCCCCTTAAAATTAGAGCGAGACAGAACCCCGGAGTTAAAATTAACACCATTGTGGCCCCATGAGAAACACATAGATATGTTAAATTAAAGGTAACCTAGAAAAGTACTATTAGTTAAAGTCTATAAAAGTAAATTAATTGGATACAAATCCCTGGTAATGAAAAGGGATTGGGATGTCCTGAATCATAGTAAAGAGAAACTCCTCTGAACAGCTGAGCTTTGTAAATTAAGGAATAACTACTTACATAGGGTAAATATTATATACATCTACAATAAACCATGTTGGCTGGTATTATATAATATTATTTATGTATATGTTGTAACTATTCACAGTTATGTGTATATTTAATCACCTGATTGGGAGATAGAATAATGCTGGTCCTGTATTTTCAAAAGTTATAGCTCACCAGTGAATGTAAAATTGATGAGAGTGCCTAAGCACTTTTGTAATAATTTTCTTTTCATTCCCAGATATGAAGGGATACATATACTGTTAACATGAATGAATTTTAGTATAACAGCACTACCTGCTGCTCATTTTCCAACCATTCTGACCACCAAGTAGTCAAGGAAGTTGACTACTTGGAATTAAGTTGACTACTTGGAATTAAAAAGGAATAAATAATGAAATAATGAATTAAATAATAAATGTAAATTACAAAAGTAATTAGAATAGCACCCTTATCAATTTTACATTCACTTATTTTAAGGGTTTTCTTATCCTATAACTTAAACTAAATACTTAGGGAAATACGGTATTGTCTCTTATGCCCCCTAACAGCAAGTTGATGCCACACACCTGTCCTTTCTGAATCTTCCTTTTAGGTACCATTGTTAGGTAAGCGTAGGGGATAACTCTGCTATGTATTAAAATAATATAAAGCATTTTACATTGCAAATTACATTAGAAATGATTAGTCTTTTTTTTTGGTTCAATTGAGATTTATTGAAAACAGACAGTTGTACAGATGATGCAACAGCCCAATACAAATGAAAAGGAATACTACCCAATACGCAGATTGGGTCTATATATCTTTGCAAGTATAGAAGTTTGACAAAGAAGATAAATACATGACTGTCATATGTATTATACCTTGCAGTTATGAATCCCCAACATACTGAAAAAGTAATAGTTCTTGCGAGGAAATGGATATTTCTAACACTGTATACTTACATCCTTACTGACAATTACAAAATCTATGTGCAATTTCATGGTGCGAGCAGTAGCCCATAATTTGACCTGGAGATGGTTTATACCAGAAAAGTTTAGTACTAGCCTGTACCATATGATTAACTATACCATGTTTTAGGCAATTTCTTCCAACACCCTAGTCTTTCTCAGACATTCTCCAGAATCCATAATTGCCAAATAGTCATGTTAGCTTTAGTAGAACCCTTTCTCCTGGCAATCAGATGTAGTTCCTGAACCGACTTTAGCCACATCTGGTCGGAAGGGGGTACAGGGGCTTTCCAAGAAATGATTAGTCTTACATTGGGTTTACAGTGTAACTATATTTCATCTGGCAAATAACTGAATCCTTATAACTATTTCTTCCATAGGTTTTAGGATTCCAGGGACCTTTAGTTGGTCTAAGCTCTATTTATTAGCATAGGTTTTGTATCTGTGGATAACTCTGCACTCTATGTTTGTTGTTGCCCTGGGATCAATTGGGAATACTACTTATGTACTATGAACTACCTGAATTTTAAGGTAGACACCCTGCATTAACCCTGGAATTTCAAACCATAACGCCATGGCACAAGGGCTCACTGTGCTCGAATAATCAGAGGATAAGGAGTAGCTCTACATAAGGAAGACATACATTACATTGGCTAAATAACAGTTCAGGGTGTTTTTCTGCTAACTCTGATAATTACATTAACCTATATATATAAACATGCATAGCCCAGGGAGGGGAGTCATATTGATATTTCTTACATCTAACTGGAAACAATCTAAAATATTATTCTTCCTCTTTCTTTTGAAAAAAAAGTGGGGGCTAAGAGCACCAGTTCTACAATACCAATATAAACCTGGAAAGTAGCTGGCAACCAAGGTATTTGCCTGAGTCTGACAACACAGAAGTCAGAGAAACAAAGGTGTCCAGACTGGACTGGAGCACACAAACACAATTAATAGGGTGAGATAGTCTTTAGCTGTTCATTTTAATATACAAAGCAGCACAGAAATGTATTAATTGATCTACCTCACATACTGAGCATGGAATAAAGTGCACCTCTAAGAATCTATATTCAGCATGAATCAGCTTAGAGTAATGTGCAAAGAGTCTAATATTGGCAGATGATTAGGTTAAATAAAAACCCACCCCATTTGAATATTTGATTGCAATCATTTCTTTCCCAGCAGGCCTCAGTCATAATCTGAGCAGCTGTGTGTGTCAATGAGATTTCATGACAGCTGGAAGGATTTTACAATAGTTCTGTAAGTTAGAGAAAAACAAAAACCTGGGCAAAACTATAACGGCATATAGATGCTAGTGGACTTGACCTCCTAGGAAGCACTCATTCACTAATGAATACATGTCTTGAATTTCCATAATTCCACTTATTCTTACAATCATGTAGTGCTCAACATGTAGCAAATCACATGTAGAAATACGTTTTTAAAAGTTATTAGGGTTTCATGGGTTGCTGGAATAACTAAATATCAGATAAAGGGTTATCGGATAACATTGTTACCTGCTGTTGTAATTAATGTTCTATTGCTACATAAATTGTATTTACCTTGTTGCAAACATCTCAAGATTTTATTGTATTCCAGTAACGCCATATTTTTATGTGTTTCATTACTAAATGATTATTGACATTTGGCCCAGCGCCCATATGAGTCAGTTTGCCTTTACAACCCAATAATCTACCAAACTTTTGTGCTCAAAGACTTTCTGAAACACTGAAATAAACTGAAACAAATGTTCTACAACGGCTTGTATAGTGTCTCACACTGCACTGTGATGAAACA